>JALAZF010000112.1:2400000-3000000 GCA_022829125.1 Lathyrus tuberosus
TTTCAATTGTCAGAAGTATGGTCATTATTTTAGTGATTGTCCAGAAAAGAAGAAGAATCAAGAAAATAATGCAAAGCTGGCGAAACATGAAGAAGAAGAGATGTTGTTGATGGTCACAACAATAGACGAAGAGAGATTCCTGGACCAATGGTATTTGGACTCAAGATGCTCATCACACATGACTGGAAGAAAATATTGGTTTGTCAACATGAAGCCCTCGTCAAAGAACACGGTGAAGTTTGTAAATGACAACACTCTAGCAGCTGAAGGTGTTGGTGATGTTCTGATTATGAGGAAAGATGCCAAGAGGTCAACAATTTCCAATGTGTTGTACATACCAGGCATGAAGAGTAATTTACTCAGTATAGGGCAGTTGGTCAAAAAGAACTACAAGGTGTCGATCGAAGACAAAATGATGAGAGTTCTCGACGCAGGTGGAAGGTTGATCTTGAAGGCTCCAATGTCTCAGAATAGGACCTTCAAGATTGAACTCAATGTGATGGAGCACAAGTGCCTAGCAACTGCAGCCAACAGAGATGAGTGGTTATGGCATTTTAGACTAGGCCATCTTAACTTCAGTGACATCAGAGAGCTAAAGAGAAGAAATATGGCTTCAGGATTACCTGAAATCGACATTCCAAGTGAAGTATGTGAAGAGTGTGTTCAGTCGAAACAACAAAAGAATAGATTCAGCAAGGATGCAGGAAGGAAGTCGAAGGCAATTTTGGAAGTCATATACTCTGATGTATGTGGTCCAATCCAGGTGGATTCGATTGGTGGCAACAGATACTTTGTCACGTTCATAGATGATTACATTCGAAAGCTGTGGACTTACCTCATCAAGAAGAAAAATGATGTGATCGAGGTATTTGCCAGATTCAAATCTATGGTCAAAAGACAGAGTGGTCGAAAGGTGAAAATTCTGAGGACTGATGGTGGTGGAGAGTATGTGTCGAAAGAGTTCGATGCATTATGTGAGAAAGAAGGGATTGCGCATGAGGTGGTGCCACCCTACACTCCACAACAAAATGGAATTGCAGAAAGGAAGAATTGAGCCATTGTCATACCCCAAATTTTACCCTCAGATATTCTGATCGTTTGCATATTATCTTGAGTCAGTCGTCTCGCATTTTAGTTAAACATCTCATTAATCATGCATTTTTCGTTAGAATTTAATTTGTTTTATTTCATTTTTTTACTAACCATTTTCAATTATCTTTTTTATTATTTTTAGTTTTACTATTATTATTTCTTTTTTTTATTATTATTAATTTTATTATTATTAGTTTTATTATTATTAATTTTATTATTATTATTATTATTATTCTTAATTTTATTATTATTTGTTTTATTATTACTAAACTTTATTATTATTATTAGTTTTATTATTACTAAGCTTTATTATTATTATAATAATAATTATTATTATTATTATTATTATTTTTGTTTGTCTTCATGTCCATAAAGGGAAAAATTGTAAGTTGGGACCACTACATTGTAGTACAAACACTTCACATGGATTGCCAACTTGGACTTATCAATGGCCAAGAATCATTCTCACATTTCACATGGATTGTCAACTTGGACTTATCAATGACCAAGAATCATTCTCATAAAGTCACATGGATTGCCACATCAACACTCCCACCTCATTCACACTATAAATAAGATCTCTCTTTCTCTCATTTTTGGGCACCAACAATACCACACATGCATTTCTCAAAACCTTGCACATTCATTACATATTTTTTAAGTCAAATCTTTTTTTTTGTTTTTTTAGGAATCAAATTTTATCCTTTTCTTTTACTTACATAATACCCATAAACATTCACCATCTTCACCACAACAACAACTTCCATCAAAACACTTTCACTTCCTTCTACACAACAAGCTTAACCTTTGCTAGCTTTGGAGCTTGTAAGTATCATTCATCCTTTATTTTTGTTCATACCATATATAGTTAGTAGTTTAGTATATATATATTTTTAGTTTGTGAAGTTATGTTGTAAAAATGTAATATTTTATGTGTTCATGTTTTTATTATTGTTATATTATTATTAAGATTTATTTATTTTTGTACCATCTTTCCATTTAAATTTAATGATTAAAATTTTTTTAAAAAATAAAAAATACGAAAGAAGAGGACTGTTGGAATCTAGCATTCTAGCATAAACCTCGAACGATTGGTCTCAAGTCTCGCACTTTGGGGTAGCCATTCATTCATTCTTTCGCTCCTAAAAAGAATACCTTTAATCAACTTGGACGAATAAGAGCCATCAAGATCTAGCATCTTGTCACAACTCTTCGAACAATTGATTTTCATCAAGCGTTCATTGTCCATTAAACCATTTTCATATCAACTTGGACGAATAAAAGCCGTCAAGGTCTAACATCTTGGCATAACTCTTTGAGCAATTGATTATCGTCAATAGCTCGTTGTCCATTAATTATTTTTCATTTCAACTTGGATGAGTAAGAGCCGTCAAGATCTAGCATCTTGGCACAACTCTTCGAACAATTGATTACTATCAATGTTTATTATCCAACAAACAATTTTACAACCAATCTTGAATGAAAAGGACTGTTAGAGTCTAGCACTCTGACATAACCCTTTGAACTATTGATCACCATCAACTGTTTGTCATTCTTAAAATATATTCAAGCCACTTTTAAACCACTAGCTTTTCCAAGAGATAGCCATTAATCTCTTGTAACTTCTTACTAAACTTTCCTTAGAGATATTCATTAATCTCTTCTCCTAAACAACCAATCCTCACAAGCTTTACTTTCAAGCTTTTCACCCGTAGAGCCAGAACTACGAACGCTCTGATTTCTCAAGTTCATCTTCAGAATACGTAGGCATAGGATTGCGAGATCCTAGCGAGCCACTTTTTTCTTTCTCTTTTGTTTCCTTTACATCCGATGCCTTCTCAGATTCCACCTTTTCTTTTTTCTACCTTTTCCTTTTTCCTTTACATCCAAGGCCTTCTTGGATTCCACCTTTCCATTTTCCATTGTAGTCCCCGAACTACGAAGGCTCTGAGTTCCTCATTGCACTATGAGGATACGTAAGCACGAGATTGTGAAGTCTTGTCGAGCCCCCTAGTAATAAAAACCCTTAGGTCTCCCCTTTAAAAAAATCCTAAAAAACATTTCTCTCTCTTTCCTCAAGTAGAAGATTAGAAACAAACCTTAAGCTAACATACATTTGACCCTAACTAAATGGTTCCCGTTGAGTACAACGGACGTGAGGGGTGCTAATACCTTCCCCTTGCGTAACCGACTCCCGAACTCAGACATTGGTTGCGATGACCATATTCTTATCATTTTTTTAAGGGTTTTATTCGATATTTTCCCTTTCCCTCTATGGATAAATAAATATCGGTGGCGACTCTGTTAAGTCCATCCCGCGGGAGTGCGATTGCGCTTCGCGACGTCGTTCTCATTTTTTGAGGTACGACAGATGGCGACTCTGCTGGGGACTTTCCCATCCCTAAGTGAGTCAAGCTTAGTTTAGTTAGGTTTTCATATGTGTGTTTAGCTTTTGTTTATTTCTTTTCCTTCTTTGATTATATGTTTTATTGCTCTTGCTTTATTGCCTTTTCATATATATCTCTGTATATCCATGTGCGGGTTTTAGGGATCTGATATCATAATTAAAGCTCTACACCCGAGTTTTGGAAAAAGCAGAGAGAAAACATAGGGTTAGATTTGGTAGTTATTAGTGTTAGACTACGAGGGCAAGCTCCTTGTAGCAACTAACATGAATGCTCCTCTAGAGTAGACCTATTTGTAGATCTCGTTATAAAACAGCTAGCCTGTTGCATGACGCTGATTCATGAAGGGTCCGTGACTCTAGGTCCCCCATTTAGAACCAGTGCTATTTTGGTGGTTGCGTAATATTGGACTTCAAGGACATCTCCTTGCTCCAACCAATATGGAAACCCCGATCAGAATAGACTTTTTCGTCACTCTCGTTGTAAAATGGCTAGCCCGTTGCATAACGTTGATACGACTAAGGTCCGTGACTCTGAAACCTTATCAAGAACCTAGAAAATATCCTGTGAGTGGGTTTATGGGTAGATAGTCTAGAACTATCCGTTATAGGGAGACCTACCTAATAGGATGTTCTGATTTACTCATGTTATCCCAGATCCTAATCACCCTATTGCATTTTCATTATGCATCTTGTGCTGCATGACAATGCATATCATTTGCATCTTTTGCACGATTCATTGCATACATTCAGCCTGTCCTGTCCTATCAGTCGTCAAGCTGATTCCTCGACACCGATACCGGACTAGAGCTAATTTCAGACACAGAATGTCAAGAAAAACCCTCTGCTAGGGCAAGTGAAGCTTCAGTAGACTTCAGCTCAGCTACTTCTTAAAGACAGGACAGCGCATCCTTATGTTGATTAGTCACTAGGCCTTTGTTTCTTGTTGTTTGCACTTTCTTTATTTTGTAATGGTTGTTTGCTTTCAAATTATGTTTGTACTTTCACAATTAATGAAATGAGCATTTGCAACTTTTGATTTAATTCATTTGTGTTTGCTATTTACATCTCTATGCTTTCTTTTGCAAAATATTCTATCTCTTGTCCATTTTATGTTGATTATGCAAAGATTGGAGGGAGGATGATGAAAACGTCAATACCCAAATTGTTGTTAGTATGCTTTCAAATCAAAACTTTGTTGACGATGTAAGGCATTGTTTCAACTCCCAAACACTGGAGAAATAAGGAAGTTAATCCCTCTTTAACCCCTTCGAGCCTAGAAGTAGGAGTTTCTTTTCTTTACAAATAAAAACCCGCAATCTTAACCTGGGGCAGGGTAGTTCTCAATTAACTTGATTGTGCATTCAAATACAAGAGTTCCATGCGATACGCCTTTCAACAAAAGGGTGCATTCACAAATTTTCCTTCGCACACAACAAGCAAGTGTCGAAGATGTCTTTCAAGTCGAACGCCAACGATGGTTCGTCGTAATCCTTAAGCCAGGAAGTCACTAAAAAAAATGAAAAAAAATAAGAAAGAAAAGTTTGTATGACAACCAAAGGAGGAAATCTTTAAATCCTTTATCCTGAAAATCCTCAATGACAAACAATTTTGTAAGGAAGTAGTGACCGCCATTTCAAAAGTCCTTTAACTTCTGAACCATTATCGCTGTCATCAGTGCAATTTCTAACCTATGGAAACCTGAGTGCATAGATTGAGTTAACTGAGCGTAGGACTGGAGATCATCACGAAAATTGGGTGGGCACAAATAAACTTTGAGCTTTTATCCTTTGTTTCTTAAACCGTGAACCGGGCCATGTTATAACCCTCAAAAGACCTAACTGAAGCAAGGTTATTTTAAAAGCATACTACAGCGAGGCTGCGTAAACTGACTCCAAAAGATCTTTGTGGATCATCTGTTCTGGCATCACACCTTTTGCTTAAACTTTTCACTTTAATGTCTTAAACCACTGTGTTCTGACTAATGACCCATATGCTTTGCATCTTTCCAAAAATGATTTTGATTTCAAAAGTTGCTTGAACTCTGCATTTACCATGATTGTACAAATACTTTTGTTTACAAACTAGCTTTCTTCTCAAGGAACTTTCAAACAATTAAGAAACTTGGTCAGTGATCCAATCAGGGGCAAGTTCATTCCATATCCTGTTGAGAATCAGTTCAAGATTTGTGGTTTAATGGCGACTTCTTAGAATTGGGTTATACAGAAGATTTTGTAAGACTCAGGCTGGGGCAAGCCTTCCCAGTGTACAGTAAAACAATAATCTTTCAAGACTCAGACCGGGGCAAGCTTTCTAGGAGCACCATGAAACGGTCATTTCCAGAATTAATCAAGCTGAAGCAATGATCAACTCATCTACAATAGTCAGCTAATCTGGGGAAGTTTACTTGAAGAATCCCCAAGCAGCTCTTCATCCTTCCTACAAGGATCATCATTTGATACAGTTTACCAGTGTGGCAGAGATGTGTTCAACAATAGCATCTCTAGTTCCCAAGCAGAATGGAAGTGATCTCTGTGTAGAGGAATCAGTCTTCCAGTCTTGTCTTTCGAGAGAGTCGAGTCATGTCGTCGACATCTGCATTCGCATTTGATCATATATCATCTGCATAACTCGTATACATATGCATATCATGAGTGCTTCATCCTCATTTGCATTTCTCCCGAGGTCGTGTCGTTATTCGCGTCTTACCTTGTGGTCAAAGTCCAACTTACTTGGCACCTACCAAACAGATATTGTCGTGTTTATCTGACGTTCTTCCAGATATGACCTTTCTTATCCGATTGTTTTTCTGGATATGTTTGTTCCTCTTTTGTGTCCAATGCCGTTCTTGGATGTCATTTATTTGTCTCTTTCTGATGTTTTACCAGATCGAGTCTTCTGTTCTGACGTTTTCCCAAAACTTTCTCTTTGTGTTATCTGATGTTTTTCCAGATATACCCCTTTGTGATTCTGATGTTTCTCCAGAATTTCATTGCTTTTACCATCTGATGTTCTTCCAGATGTGTCTTTCTCTTTCTGATGTTTTTCAGATTGAGTCTTTTGTTCTGATGTTCTTCCAAAACCTATCTGATGTTTTTCCAGATAATCACTTTGTTTATTCTGATGCTTTTCCAGAATGACATTGCCTTTTCATCATCTGATGCTCTTCCGGATGTGTTTCTCTTTTTGATGTTCTTCTAGATTGAGTCTTTGTTATCTGATGTTTTTCCAGATATCCTCTTTGTTTATTCTGACGCTTTTTCGGAATGACATTGTTTTTCCATCTGATGCTATCCCGGGTGTGTCCTTCTCTTTCTGATGTTTTTTTAGATTGAGTCTTTTGTTCTGATGTTTTTCTAGAACCTATCTGATGTTTTTCCAGATCGAGTCTTTTGTTCTGATGTTCTTCCAGAACTTATCTGATGTTTTTCCAGATATTTCGCTTTGTTATTCTGATGCTTTTCTGGAACGACATTGCTTTTTACCATCTGATGCTTTTCCGGATATGTCTCTCTTTCTGATATTTTTTCAGATTGAGTCTTTGGTTCTGATGTTCTTCCAGAACTTATCTGATGTTTTTCCAGATATCCACTTTGTTTATGCTGATGCTTTTCCGGAATGACATTGCTTTCATCATCTGATGCTTTTCCGGATGTGCCTTTCTCTTTCTGATGTTCTTCCAGATATAATGTTGCTTATCTGATGCTCTTCCGAATATGTCTTCAAAACCCTTTTCCCGTACATTTAATGCTCTTCTAAATGTTTCGGATGTATCTTCAGAATTCTTGTCTTCATCTAATGCTCTTCTAGATGTCTTCAATTCGTTTCTGACTTTGGTTAAATGGATGCTGAATGTTTTCATGTCTGTTTCCATTCTCCATCCAATGCTTTTCTGGATGTGTGCTGGAGTTTATTCGATGTTTTTCCGAATATCTCTGATATGCGTCCCAGAGTTCATTCAATGTTCTTCTGAATGTCTCAATTGTCTGTTATTTTCCAGAGTCTATTCAACGCTTTTCTGAATACCTCTGGTGTTTGCTTATCTCATGTATTTCCCAGTTTTTTCCCCACCTCATTCAATGATCTTCTGAATGTCATGACTCTTTTCCATCAATTTCCATTCATGGATGATGACTGTTTATTCCCCAGTGGAGACCGTCTTTTCGGTTCTGCTTCCATTGAGGAACTTGTGTTATCTTTTCTTTCTAAAGTGTCAGCCGGTCACGCTTGAACCAGTTGTTCTATCACTTTAGGTTTCCCTGTTTTGTTTCAGCTTCCCCAGTGTTGTTGTCATCCCCAGTGAGTGATTGCTCGTTGTGTGGACTTTGTCCCTGTCTGCTTTCGTTTTTGTCTGCATTTTGCATTTACCATTCTATCATCATACTAGAGTTCATAGCATGTCAGCATCTTAGTTTGTTTCTTTGGTCCATAGCATTGCATGTCAGTGCGTCTGAGGGCAAAATTTTCGATTATCTATATTCAAATACCTTCCACCATGATTTCATGAAGACTATCATCACTCATGTCATCCAGTGAAAATATTTAAAAAGGGGCAACTGTCATACCCCAAATTTTACCCTCAGATATTCTGATAGTTTGCATATTATCTTGAGTCAGTCGTCTCGCATTTTCGTTAAACATCTCATTAATCATGCATTTTTCGTTAGAATTTAATTTGTTTTATTTCATTTTTTTACTAACCATTTTCAATTATCTTTTTTATTATTTTTAGTTTTACTATTATTATTTCTTTTTTTATTATTATTAATTTTATTATTATTAGTTTTATTATTATTAATTTTATTATTATTAGTTTTATTATTATTATTATTATTATTATTATTATTAATTTTATTATTATTTGTTTTATTATTACTAAACTTTATTATTATTATTAGTTTTATTATTACTAAGCTTTATTATTATTATTATTATTATTTTTGTTTGTCTTCATGTCCATAAAGGGAAAAATGGTAAGTTGGGACCACTACATTGTAGTACAAACACTTCACATGGATTGTCAACTTGGACTTATCAATGGCCAAGAATCATTCTCACATTTCACATGGATTGCCAACTTGGACTTATCAATGGCCAAGAATCATTTTCATAAAGTCACATGGATTGCCACATCAACACTCCCACCTCATTCACACTATAAATAAGATCTCTCTTTCTCTCACTTTTGGGACACCAACAATACCACACATACATTTCTCAAAACCTTGCACATTCATTACATATTTTTTAAGTCAAATTTGTTTTTTTGTTTTTTTTAGGAATCAAATTTTATCCTTTTCTTTTACTTACATAATACCCATAAACATTCACCATCTTCACCACAACAACAACTTCAATCAAAACACTTTCACTTCCTTCTACACAACAAGCTTAACCTTTGCTAGCTTTGGAGCTTGTGAGTATCATTCATCCTTTATTTTTGTTCATACCATATATAGTTAGTAGTTTAGTATATATATATTTTTAGTTTGTGAAGTTATGTTGTAAAAATGTAATATTTTATGTGTTCATGTTTTTATTATTGTTATATTATTATTAAGATTTATTTATTTTTGTACCTAAATCTTTCCATTTAAATTTAATGATTAAACTTTTTTTAAAAAATAAAAGATACGAAAGAAGAGGACTGTTGGAATCTAGCATTCTAGCAGAAACCTCGAACGATTGGTCTCAAGTCTCGCACTTTGGGGTAACCATTCATTCATTCTTTCGCTCCTAAAAAGAATACCTTTAATCAACTTGGACGAATAAGAGCCATCAAGATCTAGCATCTTGTCACAACTCTTCGAACAATTAATTTTCATCAAGCGTTCATTGTCCATTAAACCATTTTCATATCAACTTGGACGAATAAGAGCCGTCAAGGTCTAGCATCTTGGCATAACTCTTTGAGCAATTGATTATCGTCAATAGCTCGTTGTCCATTAATTATTTTTCATTTCAACTTGGATGAGTAAGAGCCGTCAAGATCTAGCATCTTGGCACAACTCTTCGAACAATTGATTACTATCAATGTTTATTGTCCAACAAAAAATTTTACAACCAATCTTGAATGAAAAGGACGGTTAGCGTCTAGCACTCTGACATAACCCTTTGAACTATTGATCACCATCAACTGTTTGTCATTCTTAAAATATATTCAAGCCACTTTTAAACCACTAGCTTTTCCAAGAGATAGCCATTAATCTCTTGTAACTTCTTACTAAACTTTCCTTAGAGATATTCATTAATCTCTTCTCCTAAACAACCAATCCTTACAAGCTTTACTTTCAAGCTTTTCACTCGTAGAGCCAGAACTACGAACGCTCTGATTTCTCAAGTTCATCTTGAGAATACGTAGGCATAGGATTGCGAGATCCTAGCGAGCCACCTTTTTCTTTCTCTTTTGTTTCCTTTACATCCGATGCCTTCTCGGATTCCACCTTTTCTTTTTTCTACCTTTTCCTTTTTCCTTTACATCCAAGGCCTTCTTGGATTCCACCTTTCCATTTTCCATTGTAGTCCCCGAACTACGAAGGCTCTGAGTTCCTCATTGCATTATGAGGATACGTAGGCACGAGATTGTGAAGTCTTGTCGAGCCCTTTAGTAATAAAAACCCTTAGGTCTCCCCTTTAAAAAAATCCTAAAAAACATTTCTCTCTTTTTCCTCAAGTAGAAGATTAGAAATAAACCTTAAGCTAACATACATTCGACCCTAACTAAATGGTTCCCGTTGAGTACAACGGACGTGAGGGGTGCTAATACCTTCCCCTTGCGTAACCGACTCCCGAACTCAGACATTGGTTGCGATGACCATATTCTTATCCTTTCTTTTTAGGGGTTTTATTCGATATTTTTCCTTTCCTTGTATGGAATAAATAAAGATCGGTGGCGACTCTGTTAAGTCCATCCCGCGGGCGTGCGATTGCGCTTCGCGAGGTCGTTCTCATTTTTCGAGGTACGACAGCCATCATGAACATGGTGAGAAGTATGTTGAATGGAAAACATCTACCCAAAGAATAATGGGGAGAAGCGGTTTCGACATCAACATATATTTTGAACAGATGTCCGACGAAGAAGCTTGAAGGAATCACACCAGAAGAATGTTGGTCTGGTGTCAAGCCTAGCCTCAGTCATTTGAAGGTGTTTGGATTTATAGCCCACAGACTTGTGCCAGATCAGTTGAGAAGGAAACTTGATGACAAGTCGAATCAAATGATCTTGATAAGATATCATTTGATTAGAGGTTACAAGTTGTTCAACCCAGTGAATAAGCAGGCAGTGATCAGCAGGGACGTGATCATAGATGAGCTTAAAGAATGGGATTGGACTGAGAATGTCAAGAAGGATTCAGTGAGAGTCTCTTGTGAAGAACCAGCCACTGAAGTCGAAAGAGAAGTTCGACAGGGACAAGTCATAGATGAAGCAGGTCCAAGCAGACCTCGACGAACAAGACACATGCCTGCAAGGTTGCAAGAATGTGTAATTACATCTGATGATGTAGTTGATGAAGAGAGTGAGCTGGTACATTATGCTTTCTACGCAGACGTCGAACCAGTCAATGCAGCCAAGGCATTAAAAGATTCAAAGTGGGTGAAAGCAATGAATGAGGAGTTAGAGTCCATCGAAGTCAACAACACATGGTCACTTGTCGGATTGCCTCAAGGCAAGAAGACAATTGATGTGAAGTGGGTTTACAAGGTGAAGGTGAATCCTAGAGGAGAAGTAACTCGACACAAGGCGAGACTTGTGGCGAAAGGATTTCTTCAGAAGGAAGGAATCGACTTCGATGAAGTGTTTGCACTTGTTGCTAGGATCAAAACAATCAGGTTGGTTGTTGGTCTAGCAAATATGAATAATTGGCACACATGTCAGATGGACGTGAAGTATGCATTCCTTAGTGGCCCCTTAGACGAAGAAGTTTATGTCGCACAACCAGCTGGGTGTGTGAAACAAGGCGAAGAAGGAAAGGTGTATAGGCTGCATAAAGCCCTGTATGGACTCAAGCAAGCTCTAAGAGCTTGGAATAAGAAAATCGACAGCTTCTTAAGGAAGAAGGAATTTATGAAATGTACGGCTGAGCATGAAGTTTATGTAAGGAGAAGCAATAGTGAATTGTATATTCTATGCCTCTATGTCGATGACCTGTTGATAACAGGAAGTTGCAAGAAGAAGATCGAAGATTTCAAACATGACCTAAGTGAGGAGTTTGAAATGTCAGACTTGGGAAATCTCTCATATTTCCTTGGCATCGAATTCTACAAGACTAGTAGAGGTTTGATGATGCACCAAAGAAGATATGCAGGCGAAATACTCAAGAGATTTGAGATGCAAGATTGCAACCCAACTTCGACTCCAGCTGAGACCAGATTACAACTGTTGAAAGATTCAGATGAAGATGATGTCGACCCTACACAATACAGAAGACATATTGGGTCACTTCGATACCTTTGTCACACAAGGACTGACTTAGCATACAGCGTGGGTATGATAAGTAGATTCATGGAGAAGCCAGATGTATCACACCTAGCAGCAACGAAGAGGATACTGGGGTATCTGAAAGGAACTATCGACTACGGATTTTGTTTCCTGCAGCTGATGAAGGAAAAGAATGCAAGTTAGTGGGATACACCGACTCTAGTTGGTGTAGTGATGCTGAGGATCGAAAATCCACAGCTGGCTATGTGTTTATGTTAGGTGGTGCACCAGTTGCTTGGAGTTCGAGAAAGGAGCCAGTAGTGGCATTGTCATCATGCGAATTAGAGTACATAGCTGCTTCTCTTTGTGCATGTCAAGCAACCTGGATGGTGAATCTGGTCGAAGAGATTACAGGGATGAGTCATGGAGCAATTACCATGAAGATCGACAACATGTCAGCTATCAACTTGGCGAAGAATCCAATAGCACATGATCGAAGCAAGCACATTGAAATTAGGTTCCATTATCTTCGAGAACAGGTAGCAGAAGGGAAGATGAACTTGAAACACTGCATAACTGAGAATCAAATTGCAGATATCATGACGAAGAGAGTGCAGGTCGAAGTTTTCAGAAGACTAAGAGCCATGATGAATATAGGCAGTTTAAACACAATGAATTAGGCGGTGTGTTAAATATGTAATTCATTATTTTAGAAAGATTAGATTTGATTTAGAAAGATCAGATTTGATTTAGAAAGATTATATTAGATATTTTTGGGCTTTAGCTTGAGATGCAAGTTAGCCTAAATTTATAAATAGGGAGGAACCCTTATCATTGTAATAATCAAGTTTGATAATTCACAGTTTGCAGTTGCAAGTGAATATTGAAAATTTCCACAGTTTGTGGGCAAAAAGAATTATGCAGTTTTTCATCTTCTTCTCCAACGCTACTAGTTCTCTTTTCTCTTTCTTTCTTTCTTAATTTTTCTTTTCGTTGCCACTGCATGTGATTGTTAACAATCTTGAGATCAAGATTGAATAGGAATTCTCAAAATGTTTTGGGTTAATTCCAACAACAAATACTTTGATGCTAAAGAGAATGACGACTGAAAGCGAGAAGTATATTTAAGATAAAAATAATATGTACTTGATTAGAGACCTTTGTTACGATTTTCAACTACGTTTATATGGTTTGAATATCTAAAAACTCCCCTTTAGGACACCTTATCTCTAAAAACATATATTCAAAGATCATGTATCCTTTAGATCTGGCGACCAGACTCATCTCGTTGGGCCTTTGTTGATTAGTCATAGACATATACGTTAACAACAAGAATGACTTATGATTAGAAGATAAGAAGGCTACATTAAACAAGTGAGCAAGTAAGCAAAAATAGCAATAGCCAAAGTAGATAACAAAGTGGAGGATTAAAGGTTCAACTAAGACTATTTTTAGAAGGAGGTTGCCTAATAAGGTTATTTAAAATACTATAATTAGTTGGAAAAAGAAAATTAATGTTGGGGTAGTTGATTAAGCAATGTATAATTATTTGTCTCTCTTTTGCAATGTATGGAAGGTCTACAATAACTAATTTCTTTATGTTGCAAATAAAACAATACTCCTTCCGGTCAGTATTATAAGTAAAAAAATAACTTTAAATTTTGGTCATTATTATAAGTAAAAATCATTAACTTTCAAAGTAATTAATGCTTGTATTACTAGTATATCCCTAATTTAATTCAATAGCATTTAATGTTGGTAGTTGATTCATCAAATATAATTAAAGATATTATAGTACATTTTACTCTAATTGTATATGAAATCAAACAAATTAATTACACTTAACTAATTTTTTTAATTAATGTGAAAGTAATTATTTTTGCTTATAATTGTGATCAGAGGGAGTATAACTCAAATAAAGCTAGAGATTAAAATCCAAAAAAAAAATTAAAATAGAGTAATCAATAAATCAGATTTTAAAATGGAAAATTAAAACTAAAAAATAATGAAAATGAAGGATCAAAATTGCATTAAATCGTAAAAAAAAATCTACCCTAGTACACGGCAGCAAAAGCTGTACCCAAATTCAGCGTAAATGACAAAAAGTCACGATTTTGAATTCGTTGCATGTACCGCAAGTTTAATCTTCTCTTGAAGGGTGCGGATAGCATTTACCAAGATCTCGGATACAATCTCTACCTAGAACGATTCTATTTCCATCAATATTGATTCCTATCCCTTTTGATCCAGCTTCATTCATTATCCTACAGGTACACCGTGATTTCTCAGATTCTGTTTTTCTCCTTCATAATCCAACTCTTTGATCCAATTTATGATATTTTCCCAGCTTCTAGATGATGATTTTCTAGAATAGCGACTGGGTTTCACTATTTATTCTATGGAATTTTGACAAGGGTTTTTGGTGATACATAGATATGGGTTCAAAAGATGTGGAGAGTAAAGCATGGAAATGGGGTTTAGGTTTGATATATATAATAGCTGTTGCATTAATATGGATAGCTGCGAGCTTTGTAGTGCAATCTGTTGTAGATGATGGTGTATCACCCTTCCTTGTTACTTACATATGTAATTCTTTGTTTGTGGTCTTGCTGCCGATTGTTGAAATCGGGAGATATTTCGAGGATTCGTACCGAGGTTTATGGTTTTGGAAAAGTGATAAGAGTAAAACACATTTGGAAAGGAGGTTAGGGGAGTCGGAACAGGCTATACTTCTTAGAGATAATGAAGCAAGCGGTGAAGTTGTTGAATCCTTGGATGTTATTGAAGATAGGAGCGATGATTCTGAATTGATTCCTTCTGATAATGTAGTAGGAGGATTGGTTGGTCAAGTTTGTTTGAATGGAACTGTTGATCAAAGAGGGTTGGATGAGAAAGGGCGTTGGACACGTTGCAAAGTCGCCAAAGTTAGTTTGTTTATATGCCCCTTTTGGTTTTTAGCTCAACTCACTTTTAATCTGTCGTTGAAGTATACTACAGTTACAGTAAGTGAATTTTGATTTTTTTGTTCTTGTTTCATTGTTTGGCACAAATTTGACATAGAAAATCGACAACAATTTGGATGATTGACATCGTTTAAATATGTGATTAGTTACATTCCGTGAATGATTAATGAATACAATCATATAATAAGATATTACAACCTATTAACCATTCATATAATCATCCAAATTATGTTCAAATATACATGAGTTTCAAGTTTTCTACGTGATTCTATTGACCACAATTTGTGTTCAAATATACATATGAGGATCGTGGTTAACGATGTTCCAAATTGTGGTTAATTGTGTTTTGTGGATGGTTAATGAGTTGCAACACCTTGTTATATTCATTAATCATATACTAAGCATGATTAAGCGTGTATTTGAACTGAATTCATTATCCAAATTATTGTTGAATTTTGTATATGAATAAAACACCTCTAAATTAGTTACTTTTTCATGTCATATGCAGTCAAACACAATCTTAAGCAGTGCATCCAGTCTTTTTACCTTCTTGGTTTCTCTAGCTTTTTTGGGTGAGAGGTTTACATGGTTAAAGCTCTTTAGTGTTCTTCTTTGCATGGGAGGAACAATAATTGTAAGTCTTGGTGATTCACAATCTGGTTTACGAACAGTTGCATCAAATCCTCTTCTTGGAGACATTTTTGCGCTTTCTTCAGCAGGATTATATGCAGTGTATATCACCCTTATTCGCAAGAAATTAAATGACGACGATGGAAAAAACGGTGAAGCCAGTATGGCTCAGTTTCTTGGATTTCTTGGACTTTTCAATGTTTTACTTTTTCTTCCAGTTGCCCTTATACTCAATTTCACCAAGACTGAACCATTTTATATGCTTACTTGGAAGCAGCTTGGTCTGATTATTGGCAAAGGTTTGTATTCACTATCTTTTACATTTTCTTTGGTATTTGATGAAGTGGATAAGTTCTTTATGCATTTTTCTATAGAAATGAAATTATTATTTGCTAAGAGTAAATCGATCAAATGGTAGTAATGGTCATAGGTTAAACTATTCAGATGGATTTACATTTAATGGTTTAACATTAACATGAGTTGGGCCCTTTCTGGATAAGCTATTTCTGTAAAAGAAGATTAAACAAAATCAAACTATTCTCAAATAAGATATATGCTGTTTTCATATCTCAGAGAGCTTGTAGAAATAAGCTGAAAACAGCTTATAGACATGTCATAAGTTGTTTTCATAAGTTCACCCAAACTGTCTCACAGGTGCTTCTGATAGAAACCAGAAAATTTAGGTAACTCTGTATAATTTACTGTAAGCGGATGAGCTTAAAGCTCTTCCAATGGGGAAAATGCAGAAAAACAGAATGTTTGCATCCAACACACTCTTGCAAACAGCTTTGGTTATTGTTGTTGTATGTATGAGTCGCATTCTTATTACCCTTTACTCTTGGTATATGCCCCTTTACATTTATATACTCTATAAATAGCTATGTGTATGAGTCTTTTCTATCGATGGATTTGGCTCCTTTAAAAATTGCCTTTTAGTAAGAAACTGAAGAGATATAACTTTTGATGAAAAAAATCAGTTGGGGATTTAAACAGATGTGTAGTTGTTTGCATTGTATTACAACCTCAAGTATTAATTTTCCAGTCAATATAGTTATAAGTTATAACACATCACTTTTTTTTCTAAAGTGAATTTCACTTTAGAAAAAACCGAATATCTTTTAGATCTTGGAATGTATAATTGCACGTGTCTTTTTAATGGCATGTTTATTTATAAATAATAAGCTACTATAGGGTTGACATTGGTTCTTATAAACTTAATGAAAATTAATCTGAGCGAGAATTGATATATAGCACTTGGTACAATCTTTTTGACTTCAAAGCATTAAGCTTCTGTAGATTGAAACAAAAGGGGAAGAAGCTTATTAATGGCTCATTATCAAATTTCTTCATTAAATAATAAAAACTTTCTGATAATAAAATATGAGGAAGCCTTGAAAATGATGCCGGCATTCTAGCTTTCTATAAATTGTTGTATATAGGATGCATGAGATCAGGAATTCTTCTGCAGAGATAAATTGCAGCTTCCCAACATGTGCTTTGTCTCAGCTTCGCTTTGCTAGCCTTCTGTTACATTACAATAAAGAATTAACACTTTGCCACTCTGACTGGCTAGTGCTAGAATATAAGAAATGGTTTAGGGCGGAACTAGTCCGTGATTGTCAGTTCATTGTTGGATCTGGGAAGGGTGAATATATATGCACAACCATATCCATTTCTAGGGGTGGCAAATGGGCATGACCGCCCTGAAAAGGCCCGCAAAAAATGGGGTGGGGCGGCATAGTTGAGGGTACGGGTCTAAAACTTTGGTCAGTCCCGCGAAAAAATGAGAGTGGGGCGGGCACGTAGGCCTTTCACCTCTAAAGGATAGTTGCAAAAATTCTTAAATAAAAAACAGAGCGGAGCAGGGAGGACATATTAGAGGGTGTGGGTCTAAAACCTTGACCCATCCTGCGAAAAATACCTGCAAAACCGGCATGTCCGACGGGCCGGACCCGTTTTCCCACCACTATCCGTTTTGCACTTGGAACGTCAAAGAGTTATAAATTATTCCTAAGTCATTCCTGTTTTTGCTTTTCATTACAAAATTGTCAGCATTATTTTCATCTTGGTTTTTGTTTTCAAATATTATACATGAAACAATGAAAAAAAACGGAAATTTGTGTCAGTTTTCTCAAACAAACACACCCTAACCTTTTAATCCATGGATCTTTTCCTCATTCTACATTAATTGACTTGTACATTTTTTATTTCCTATCAAAACTAGGATTACTGGACAATGTGCTTAGTGATTACTTATGGGCCAAGGCTGTTCTTCTTACATCAACCACAGTAGCTACAGCTGGACTCACAATTCAAGTCCCATTGGCTGCCATTATTGATACCTTCACCGGAAATTCTCCTCCCTTCATGGATTACCTTGGAGCAATAGCTGTTATGATCGGTTTTGCTGGAATCAATATTCCGGCCGATACTTTTAGCAAAACAACAGAATCTAGTGCTGTGGAATTGAAAAATGAGGATGTGAGTATAAGGGATGAAGAGCATGCTTTGCCAGGAACACAAGATTCAGCCGCTGTACTGTAACATGTATGTACATTGCATTCATTTTAGTTATTAGTTCAAGTGTAATATTTTTTGTTAGTACCAAATTTTGTTGCAATAATAGGAATGTACTATACAAAAATAGAAGAATCAGAACAAGGGGGTGTATACACATTTTACTGCTGGAAAGCCATGTGAATTGCCTTGAAGATTTGCAAAATGGATTAACAGAGCTATATTGTCAAAAAAAACATTTTACGCATATGTTACACACACTTGTTTTCAAAATATAATAAAAATAAAAAGAAAGAAAAACAAAATTGTTTAATCAAAAAAATTTATTATTTTTAAAAGAAAGATATATCTTTATTTATAATTGGATCATAAATATAATTTCTACTTATATACAAATATTTGGATTAATAATATATTTTTCTGTATGTAAATATTATTTTTGTCTTTTTTTTCTTATGGATTTAATATCTCTTATTTTTCTGTATACAAATATTTGGATCAACTATATATATTTTTGTATCTCTTATTTTTTTTATCGAGTTCAATATGTATTATTTCTAAAATATATTAGTTTTATTTTTTATCATAAAATAATTAAGAATATTTCATATTAACATACAATTTTTTTATACTATTTAATTCATACATTACTTTTGTATTTATTCTATTATAATTTATAATATTATTAATTTTTATATTACAATACATTATCTTTTATAATCTTTAATTTTTAATGCATTTCACCCGTCTTATTTTATGTCCCGCTCTATTAGTATTTAGGAAAAATACTCTTTTTAGTCCCTTAATTATATCCTTGGATTTAGATTTATCTCTTAATTTTTTTTTTCGTGTTAGATTAATCATTTAACTCTTAAAACGTATCATGTTAATCATTTTGGTAATGTAGTGACGAATTTAGCAACCGATTTATAGTTAAGGAACCAATCTGAACCCAGGAGTATAGTTAAGGAATAAAAAATGATATTTTGTCTAGTATTTATATTGAAGTTCATTTAATTTTTTTTTATATTGCAGGATTAATTTCTACTTAAAAAAAAAGAAGATTGCATGATTATTGATTTATTTATATGAAATCACGTATATGAAAATATCATACTTTAAATATTATTCATTCATAAATATGCATTTAAAATGATTTAATTTCTCTATTCTTTCACAAATATAATTTAATTACCATTTAAAATATGTTCATTTTTTTTATAATTAGAAATGATTGCCTATTTAACATTTTTATGATAATTAAAAACTTGTTTATTAATTATTTAATAATTTTCTTATTTCCTGTACATAAATATTGATTATAAATAATTTCGAAATAAAAATATTAGTAACAAATAATTAAAAAACAATACTTTAACCTGTGTTTGGATTCATACATTATTTTAAATATTTTTATTTTTATTTTTTAATTATACAAAAAAATGTGAAAGTTCACACGAATTCCGATTTAGATACTTGTACGTTTGCACGAATAATGATGTGTTACGCATATTGGTTTCTAATATATAATAAGAATGAAAAACATAAAGACAAAATTATTTAACCAAGAAAGTTTATAATATTTAAAAAAAAAACATATATTTTACATATTCAATACTCTTAAGATAGTTATAAAAATATTTGGATTACAGACAAAAATGTGATTTATTTAGCTACCATAAAATAATAGAATGAAAAGTTATATAAAGATAGAAAGAAATAAAAAGATTTGATATTATCATAATTTATTAACAATTAATTTTTTTTATTTTTTATTTTTATTCATATAATTTAACATTATCATCAATTCAATAACAGTAGTATAAAAATAGAAAGATTTGAATTTAAGTAATTAAAATATTCAAAATTGATAACTTACAATCAAATCGTTAATATAGAAATATTTTGATTTTTATTAGTAAATAAAACAAACTTAAATAGAAGTAGTAAATATAATTGAATTTCTTTGTCAAAAAATATTTTAAACGAATATTAAAAAGCTTATACGGGTGCATGTCTGGCAGGGTTGAGATGGGATTGGTGTGGATATATGGCTGAAAATGAGTCGAGTTGAGTTGAACTCGCCTTAACTCTGCTCGACTCATTAAGAATTGGTTCAGCTCAAATCTCGATTCGAGTTCGACACGAATTTTTTTTCAAACTCAAACTCGACTCGTTAAAAGTTCACGAACTATTTGATTCATTTCGTTAGGTTCAACTCACTTGATTCACAGACTTAAAATCTATTTTTAAGTCTATTTTACTTTTATATATTTGACATTTTAAATTAATATTAAAAAAAAAAATATCGAAACAAAATAAAAGTTATGAGTATGGAATTTAACTTTGTTTCAAAAATCTAATAATTCAAAAACTACACAACTTTCAAGAGACACATTTGAAAGTCTAATTCAAAAAACACTCAATTGAAGTTTAAATTTATCTCAGAAATCCATAACTTCATCAAATATTTAGGAAACTTACAAATTTAATGAAATAGTACACAAAAAATTACTAGAAATTGATACATTTTAATCACAGAATGATTACTCCACATGCAACCTTCAATACACATGTTATTTTAGCAAATTGCATAATGTCTCCAACAAGAATGACTCTAAATACAATTGTCGGCTTTATTGCCATAACTATTACATAAAAGACAATATAGGGTTAAATTTTGGAGTAAATCTATAAACCTACACTTAAAAATAAAATAATCATTCTCATATATAATCGAGTTGACTCATGAACCTAACGGATCGAGCTATGTATAGTTCAAGTTCAGTTCATTTAGTTAACGGACATAGTTTTTCGCTCATATTCATCTCATTTGCCTCATGAACCTAGTTCAACGATTTAATTGTCGAACCTGTTGGAATTCAACCACGATCTATGGTGAATTCTTCTCAATCTTGATCTCAAGATTGTTATGTAATGACAATGAATAAAAATAAGAACACGTTTAAAGAAGATGAGTATGAACTGCAGAGTAACTCTTTGCTCACAATTGTGGAATTTTATTATCACTTTGAAACTGCAAAACCGTTATTATCAAACTTTATTATTACAATGATAAGGGTTCCTCCCTATTTATAGATTTAGGTTAACTTGCATCTCAAGCTAAAGCGCAAACTATAAAACCCAAAAAATATCTAATCTAATATAATCTTTCTAAATCAAATATAATCTTTCTAAAACAATGAATTATATTTAACACACCGCCTAATTCATTGTGTCTAAACTATCTACATTCATCATAGACCTTAGCTTCTTGAGCACTTCGACTTGCACTCCCTTCGCATGATGTCTACAATCTGATTCTCAGTTCTGCAGTGTTCCAAGTTCATTTTCCTTTCTGCTACATGTTCTCGAAGATAATGGAACCTCATTTCGATGTGCTTGCTTCGACCGTGTGCTATTGGATTCTTCGCCAAGTTGATAGTTGACATGCTGTCGATCTTCATGGTAATTGCTCCATGTCTCTTCGTTGTGATCTCTTCGACCATGTTCACCATCCAGGTTGCTTGACATGCACAAAGAGAAATAACTATATATTCTGCTTCGCATGATGACAATGCCACTACTGACTCCTTTCTCGAACTCCAAGCAACTGGTGCACCACCTAACTTAAACACATAGCCAGCTGTGAATTTTCTATCCTCAACATCACTACACCAACTTGAGTCAGTGTATCCCACTAACTTGCATTCTTTTCCTTCATCACCTGCAGGAAACAAAATGTCGTAGTCGAGAGTTCCTTTCAGATACCTCAGTATCCTCTTCGTCGCTACTAGATGTGATACCTTTGGCTTCTGCATGAATCTACTTACCATACCCATACTGTATGCTAAGTCAGGTCTTGTGTGATAAAGGTATCAAAGTGACCCAATAGGTCTTCTATATTGGGTTGGATCGACACCATCTTCATTTGAATCCTTCGACGGTTGCAATCTAGTCTCAGCTGGAGTCGAAGTTGCGTTGCAATCTTGCATCTCAATTCTCTTGAGTATTTCTCCTACATATCTTCTTTTGTGTATCATTAAACCTTTACTAGTCTTGTAGAATTCGATGCCAAGAAAATATGAGAGATTTCCCAAGTCTGAGATTTCAAACTCCTCACTTAGTTCATGTTTAAAATCTTCGATCTCCTTCTTGCAACTTCTTGTTATCAACAGGTCATCGACATAGAGACATAGTATAAGCAATTCATTATTGCTTCTCCTTACATATACTCCATGCTCAGTTGTGCACTTCACAAATTCCTTCTCCCTCAGAAAGCTGTCGATCTTCTTATTCCAAGCTCTTGGAGCTTGCTTAAGTCCATACATGGCTTTATGCAGCCTGTACACCTTTCTTTCTTTGCCTCGTTTCACATACCCAGCTGGCTGTGCAACATAAACTTCTTCCTCTAAGGGGCCATTAAGAAATGCACACTCCACGTCCATCTGACATGTGTGCCAATTGTTCATATTTGCTAGAACAACAACCAACCTGATTGTTTCGATCCTAGCAACAGGTGAAAAAACTTCGTCGAAGTCGATTCCTTCCTTCTGAAGATATCCTTTCGCCACAAGTCTCATCTTGTGTCAAGTTACTTCTCCTTAGGATTCACCTTCACCTTGTAAACCCACTTCACATCAATTGCCTTCTTGCCTTGAGGCAATTCGACAAGTGACCAAGTGTTGTTGACTTCGATGGAGTCTAACTCCTCATTCATTGCTTTCACCCACTTCGAATCTTTCAATGCCTCAGCTGCATTGACTGGTTCGACATCTGCGTTGAAAGCATAATGTACCAGCTCACCCTCTTCATCGACCACATCATCTGATGTAATCACACATTCTTGCAACCTTGCAGGAATGTGTCTTGTTCGTCGAGGTCTGCTTGGGCCTGCTTCATCTCTGACTTGTTCTTATCGAACTTCTTTTTCGACTTCAGTGGCTGGTTCTTCACAAGAAATTCTCACTGAATCCTTCTTGACATTCTCAGTCCAATCCCATTCTTTATGCTCATATATGATCACGTCCTTGCTGATCACTACCTGCTTATTCACTGGGTCGAATAGCTTGTAACCTCCAGTCGAATGATATCCTATCAAGATCCTCTGATTCGACTTGTTATCAAGCTTCATTCTCAACTAATCTGGCACATGTTAATGTGCTATAGATCCAAACACCTTCAAGTGACTGAGGCTAGGCTTGACACCAGACCAACATTCTTCTGGTGTGACTCCTTCAAGCTTCTTCGTCGGACGTCTGTTTAATATGTATATTGCTGTCGAAACCGCTTCTCCCCATACTTCTTTAGGTAGATGCTTTCCATTCAACATACTTCTCACCATGTTCATGATGGTTCTATTCTTTCTTTCTGCAAGATGGGTAAGACAATGTAGAAATCACATCAATCTTAGCAGGATCTATTGAAATTCCTTTTTTAGAAATTATGTGACCCAAAACAATTCCATGTTCAACCATAAAATGACATTTTTCATAATTCAAAACAAGGTCAGTTTCGATGCATCTTTCTAAAACCATATTTAAACTGTTCAAGCATGAATCCAATGATGAACCATAAATAGTGAAATCATCCATAAACACTTCCATGCAATTTTCAATAGAATAAGCAAAAATACTAATCATTCATCGCTGGAACGTTCCAGGAGCATTGCACAGACCAAAGGGGCATCCTCTTGTAAGCAAATGTACTGAATAGGCACATGAAAGTTTTATTTTCTTGATCCTCTAGTGTAATATGGATATGAAAATAACCTGAAAAACCATTAAGAAAACAATAATGCAATTTACCAGCCATCCGTTCAAGCATCTGATCGATGAGCAGTAAAGGAAAATGATCCTGTTCTGGACTGGGCCGAGGCTGCCCAACAGTCGAGTAGGCCCAACCCATACTACCTGGGGAGGCCCAATAAGGCAAGGTCCCTCTGCGGACACGCGACTGCCACGTGCCAGCCACTGTCTCGCCGGGCACTCAGGCAATGTCGGGCACCTTAGACAATAGGAGTCGAGGACGTCCCACCCCGCTGATATGTGACTCCTCGACAAGCTAACCTCTCCCCCGCGAGCATGCTACTCGTCCCTCCTCGACGGACAGTATCGCCTCCCCGCGAGGCCATGCCCTTCCTACGGGCTTCACATCTCCTCGACACAGAAGGCTCCTCCCCGCGAGGAGCACCCAACGGTCCACCCCGCGTGGACCCGTTCCAAGTAACCTCCCACTTCCGAAAGATTCGGTCTGCCCTCCTTCCGGAAATCTAGGAGCAGTTACCCTAGGGCGAAGACCACGTGCTGGTCTTCACTACTACACGTAAGCCCTAGCAGTTACTTGGAGTGGGCCTAGTTGATCCATCCCATTGCAGGTAACCGTTGGCCCCGCGCTGGGGGTTCTCTATAAATACCTTCTCATTTGAGAGGGTCAGGTTAGACACTTCTCTTCCTACCATTCTCTCTTCTTGTATTTGCCGATATTCTGTACACTCTCTCACTTGAGCGTCGGAGTACCTTGCAGGTACACCCCCCCGCCGTCTCTCACCATCACCGGAGCTGCCGTTCCAGACGCCGTTGGCCACCATCACTGTCTGATCCAAGTATGATCAGTGGCGCCGTCTGTGGGAACAACATAAGCTTCCCCGTTTTTCTGTTCGATAAACCAAAGCTTTCTCCGTTCAACAACGATCATGGCCAACCCGTCAGCGAATCAAGCCTTAGACAACGTCATTGCCCAGCTCACTACTGGCAACCACATCAACAACAACGCTTCCCGACCCGTCGTGGAGAACGACGCCAGAGACGGACTCACCGCCTCCCCTTCTTCAGACGAGGTGGAGTACGAGACAGCCCACCAAGAAGCACAAGAAACTATCCTCCAGCCCGTGGAACCGCCGCTCAATGCGGATCCGAGCACATCCGCCCTGTTTGCGTTGGTCAATCAGACCAACCAGATGATCTTCAACCAGAACATCCGGATCGAGGCGCTGGAGAAAAGTCGTGGTCGATCTTCCCCGCGAAGGCACCGACCACCGCCACTTCCAAGACGTTCACCGTCCCCGGGGGAATCGCGAAGCCCTTCCCCGGTTCCCAGAGGTCGCAGGCCACGCTTAGAGCGTTCACAGCCGGAACAGCCTCAGAAACGCCACCGCTCCCCGCCACCTAAGGGACCTGTTCGGTCCTCGAAAAACAAAAGGAGCAAGTCGAAAACCGAGGATCCCAGAGGACGTCCAAGAGATCACTCCCCGAGACGTCACCATGTTCATGGGCGACACTCCCCATCCGTGTCCCCGGGAGCAAGCGAGGACGACGACTACCGGACCCCTCTGGCCAGGCACATCATGGACGCCCCTATCCCTAAGGGCCTGGAGAGACCCCCCATCCTTAGGAACCTATGACGGGACGTCCGATCCTGATGACCATGTCGAGAGTTTCGAAGCTCTCCTCGATTTCAGGAACGTCTCCGGCGCCATCAAATGTCGACTATTCCCTACGACTCTTCGGAAAGGGGCCATGGCTTGGTATAAAAACCTAGCTTCCGAGTCAATTACGTCGTGGAGGGTCCTGAGGGAACGCTTTCGAAAATACTTTACGGCGTCTCGTCGACATCCGAAGACAATAGCCTCCCTAGAAGCCATCTTTCAGGGGAAGGATGAACCTCTCCGGAGCTACATAGAGAGGTTCAACAAAGAGGCAGTCGAGATCCATGTGACCGACCACATCAAAATGTACCTCATCATCAAGGGTTTGAGGATAGGATCCAAGTTCCCAGAATCAGTCGGGCTGCACCGTCCCCGCAGCTTTGAAGGCCTCCTCGAGAGGGCTCAGTCGCATATTGAGTTCGAGGAAGCTGAGGCTGCGCAAATTGCCCTCGACTCAAGGCACAGAGAAGGCCCCCGCGGCAACAAGGAAGAAGACTCCCCTCCACCCAGGCGAGGTGGAGACAGGAGAAGATGAGACTCCCCTCCACCCAGGCGAGGCGGAGAAAGAAAGAAAGAAGCCCGGACCAAAGAGCCCCGCGAATCACGGGGACCGTCTGGCCTTTTCAAAGATTACACACCACTGAACGTGTCCCGCTCGCGCATTTTCAGCGACTGTGCCAACTCGGAGTTCTTCAAAGGGGGAATCCTCTTCCGGAAACCGACGGCTGCCAAACCAAATGCTGACAAGTCCAAGTATTGCCGGTTTCATCGCAGTCACGGGCACGTTACTGAAGATTGCGTCCACCTCAAGGACGCTATCGAAACGCTGATTAAAGAAGGGTACCTGAAGAAGTACTCCAAACAGCAAGAGCCCCCCCGCCCCAGCGGCCAGGAGGCTCAGAATGTCGAGGAGTCAACTCCCTCCCCCAACAACGGATCGCTGCAAGTCGCGTTGAGCATCACGCGACCGGAAGACTTCGGTTTTTCAGGAGAACTCGACAGCCCTGAAGCTGTCCGGGACATGTGGAAGAACTTCCCGGCTGAAGACTCGATAAGTGCCCGAAGCACCTGGGAGTCTTTCCCCCAAGCCCTGGTCATATCGGGCGGAGCCCCTGACCGCTTGACCGTCGGGTCAATAAAGAGGAAGTTTGACGAGCTGAAGGCAACAACCCCTCGAGCTCCTACACTCGAGAGGGTTAAAGGAAGATCAAATCCGATTACCTTCTACCTCGAAGAACTTCCCGGCGGGGCGCCGAACGCAAACATCCCCCTCCTGATCCGGGCACAGATGGCCAACTTCGACGTCCACAGAATTTTGGTCAACCAGGGGAGCTCGGTGGACATCATGTACGTCCACCTTTTCGAGACCCTCCAGCTGACCAAGCAACACTTGTCCCCGTACGTAGGATCAGACTTACAAGGTTTCAACGGCGCGACCACCAGACCGTGGGGTTTCGTGGAATTGATGGTCACCTTCGGGATTGAGGAAACTGCCCGACAGGTGAAGACGCGTTTCTTAGTGGTGGACTGCCCGTCCCTCTACAACTGTATAATGGGGATGACCACGTTGGCGGAGCTAACGGCAGTACCATCAACGGTCCACCTGAAGATGAAATACTACACGAAGCGCGGACGTGTGGTCACCCTCCACGGAGACATCAACGCGGCCAGAAGATGTTTCGACGCAGCAATCAGGGGTCTAAGCGTCCTCGGCGGCATCAAATCCAAGACTCAGGTCGAGACACCTTCAGACGTCGTGCAGGCTCCACTACCGCCGGTCAGTGCGGTCGACCTGGACAGCCGATTTCCCGGGGAGCAGGGGGAAGCTGATGGCGAGGATCTCCCACTTGAAGTCAACGGGCAGCCTCTCCACCCAACACGGCCCGTTCCAGATGGAGATTTCGAGCTGGTTCCACTCGGCGACAACCGAGACCGAAGCGTGAAGATCGGCTCCGGACTCCCCGACCTAGCGAAAAGGCAACTGAAGGCGTGTCTCCAAGAAAATGCAGATTTGTTCGCTTGGAGTGCTGCAGAGATGCCCGGACTGGACCCCGAAGTAGCCTGTCATCAGTTGACTATAGATCCAGCCGCTAGGGCCGTAGCTCAACATAGGCGTAGGCAGTCTCCGGAAAAAATGGAGGCTGCTGAAAAAGCCGTAAAAGACCTCCTAGAGGCAAATTTTATTTCCGAGGCCAAGTACATAACTTGGCTCTCAAATGTTGTACTCGTTAAGAAAAGTAATGGAAAATGGAGGATGTGCGTTGACTACACGGATCTTAACCGGGCATGCCCGAAGGACTCTTATCCCTTACCTAACATCGACCAACTGGTCGATAATTCTGCAGGATTTAAATTACTATCTTTTATGGACGCTTACTCGGGGTACAACCAAATCCCCATGGACGAGGCCGACAAACGGCATTCAGCCTTCATGACCGAGTCGGGCAATTACTACTATAACGTAATGCCCTTCGGCTTGAAAAATGCGGGCGCCACCTACCAACGGATGATGAACAAAGTCTTCCGAGCAAATATCGGCGACGTGCTCGAGGTTTATATGGACGACATGATCGTCAAATCCGCGGAGGAAATCGACCATGCCGCTCATCTCCAGAAAGTGTTCGACACGGCGAGAAAATGTCGTATGAGGTTCAACCCCGACAAATGCACCTTCGGTGTCCGCGCAGGAAAATTCCTCGGCTTCTACCTCACGGAGAGGGGCATCGAGGCGAACCCTGACAAATGTAGGGCGTTTTCTGAAATCCCCACGCCGAACTCGAAGAAGTCGATCCAGTCGCTTAACGGAATGCTGACGTCTCTCTCCCGTTTCGTAGCTAAATCCGCGCAGTACGCACTCCCCTTCTTCAAGCTCCTCCGGCAGAAGGCGACATTTGAATGGAGTGAAGAATGCGAGCAAGCCCTCCTCCATCTAAAGCAAGTCTTGTCTCAACCCCCGGTCTTATCCCGACCAGCTACCGGGGAAACACTTTTCTTGTACCTGGCCGTCAGCGGCGAAGCAGTGAGCACTGTCCTTATACGGGAGACTCCCGACGGACAGAAACCGATTTATTTCACGAGCAGAGCCCTTCAGGGCCCCGAGCTCAGATACCAACAGATTGAAAAGGTCGCCTTGGCCCTCGTATCTGCAGCCCGACGATTACGTCATTACTTCTTGGCCTACACAATCGTGGTAAGAACAGAGCAGCCCATCCGACAGCTCCTCAGTCGGCCAGATATGGCGGGGAGGATGCTCCTGTGGTCTCTCGAACTGTCCGAGTTCGACCTTCGATACGAAGGAAGAAAATCCCTGAAAGCCCAAGTACTGGCCGACTTCGTAGCGGAAATGACCGTCGCTGAATCCTCGACCAATGGCTCCCAGAAGTGGATGATTTACGTCGACGGGGCCTCCAGCGCGAAGGGAAGCGGAGCGGGCATTATCCTGGAAAATGAGCAGGGTATCCTGATAGAGGTCTCCCTTGAACTTTCTTTCAAGACATCGAACAACCAAGCCGAATACGAGGCCTTCCTCGCGGGACTGCGGCTTGCGGAAGACCTCGGCGCAAAAGAGGTCAAAATCTTTACAGACTCCCAGCTCGTGGCATCACAGGTCCGAGGAGAGTTCTAGGCTAAAAACGACAGTCTCATCGAGTACCTCACCTTGGTGCAAGAAAAGTTGAAGAAATTTGTCTCTGCGGAAGTAGCTCACATCCCGCGCGAGCACAACACTCGGGAAGACGTGCTTTCCAAGCTTGCGAGCACTAAGAAAAAAGGAGGGAACAAATTAGTTATCCAGGAGATACTGACCCAACCGAGCATATCCAAAACCGCACCGACCACGGAAGTCAACGCAATCGGAGACGCCAACTGTTGGATGACCCCAGTTCACGAATACTTGACGTCAGGCAAACTGCCTGACGATCCTAAAGAAGCAGGGATAGTCAAGAGGCGGGCATGTGCATATACCGTCATCGAAGGTAAACTATACCGTCGAGGATTCTCCATTCCCTTACTTCGGTGTGTCGAAGAAGGCAAAGTTTCGGGGATCCTCCAAGAAATTCACGAAGGAATCAACGCCCAACACCTCGGCGGAAGGTCCTTAGCCCGAAAGGCACTCCGAGCAGGGTATTATTGGCCCACTATGCAACATGATGCAAAGGAGCACATTAAGAAATGTGACCGCTGCCAAAGACACGGAGACATGCACCTCGCTCCTCCAAACGAGCATAAGTCATTGTCGTCCCCGTGGCCATTTGCGTGGTGGGGAATGGATATCCTCGGACCTTTCGTCATGGGGTCATACCAAAACAAGTACCTCATAGTCGGGGTGGATTACTTCACGAAGTGGATTGAGGCCGAGGCACTGGCCAAAATCACCGCTTTCAACATACTCCGTTTCTACAAAAGAAACATCCTCGCCCGATTCGGGGTGCCCTAAGCCATCGTCACGGACAACGGGACACAGTTCACTGACAGGAACTTCCAAGACTTCGTCACCAAATTAGGCACAAAGCAGCACTTCACGTCAGTCGAACACCCTCAAACTAACGGGCAAGCCGAAGCAGCAAACAGAGTGATACTCCGGGGACTTAAGCGACGACTCGGCGAGGCCAAACAACGGTGGGTCGAGGAGTTGCACAGCGTCCTCTGGGCGTATCGAACGACCCCACACTCCACGACCGGGGAGACCCCGTTTCGCCTAACGTATGGAACCAAAGCGGTTATCCCCGTCGAGATCAGGGAACCCTCGAGGAGAACCGAAGCTCCCCTCGACGATGAAACGAACGACGAATCCCTGTGAGAGGAACTCGACCTTGTCGAAGAGATAAGGACTGGCGCTTCCCTCCGAGAAGCCTCTTTGAAACAGAAAATAACTTTGCGTTATAATGACAAAGTTATCAGACGAGACTTCCAAGTAGGCAGTCTTGTCCTGCGAAGAAATCAAAAAGATTCGCGCGAAGGAAAGCTGGCCGCAAACTGGGAGGGCCCGTACCGCGTCACTGCTAAGACGGGGATGGGTGCCTATTACCTCGAGAGCCTACACGGGGAACAACTTGCTCGACCATGGAATGCTGAGAAGCTCAAGCAATACTACAGTTAGACACTGCCCGAGACAGTACAACGTCGCGACCACGGGGGCGTACAACGGTACATGCGCGACACCTCTATATAATACTCGACGGCCAAAAACCACGAAGTGTGTGCGTGAGACTTTTTGGCCCGGCGAGGAGACCTCAACCGAGCTCCTTCGTCGACGTACCAAATAGGCAGAACACCCAGCTCGCGATGGGAAGTTCACGCCGCGAAGCTAAGACATCGACCGCTCTCTTAGCCTCGTCGAAGGTCGGAGTACAACCCCTGACCGCTCGGATAAGCTCTCTTCGCAGTCGAGCATCATCAAAGTCGAGCACAAGCCCAAGGCGCCAGTGGTATCAACTACTTAGACAAAAATAAGTAATGCATAAAATATCACACACAAGCAAAATTAATAAAGAGGCACAACGAAGTATGAAAATCGGGCAAAGCCCATTGTACGAATATTACACATATAACCCCACAAAGCGGGCAAAATAACCATTGTGCGAAAAGTACATCAAATAAGCCCACAAGCCGGGCAAAAACAAAATGGCACACAGGCCAAGCAAACTATGTCCCTACTCTGCAGCAGTCTCGGTGGCGTCCGGCCCACCTCCCTCGTTGGCGTCCTCTCCTTGCCCGGGCGGCACTATCCGGCCGTCGACCACCTCAAAGTCAACGTCCGCCCCATCGGTCACCAGGACGGGGTTCAGGACCTGGAGTTGCGCCACTGCGTTTCTGAACCCTATGCCCGTAGTCTCGAGAGCATCGTCCTCAAATAGCCAGAGATCTTGCTCGAGTTTCCTGAGTTGAGCCACCAGCGCTGCTCGAGTGGTTAGGAGCCTGTCCTCCTCGGTTTCGCCTTCGGCCGGCCGCACAACATCCTCCAACTCGGCGATCCTCTCCTTGAGCCGCTTCTCCTCCGCCTCCAGCTCGGCGATTCGGGCAAGGTTGCCTTTCTCCTTCTCCTCAACTTCCTTCAGCTTCCTCTCAGCCCGCTGCTGCTGCTCGCCTTGTTCTTTGTTTAGGTCCCTGCACTCCTTTAACTCATTGCGCAGTTCGAGAATCTCAGCATCCAATTTCTCGAGCTTCTCTTGCATTCGAGAAAACTCAGCAGTAGGGCGAGTCTCGTCGTTCAGGACAATGGCGGTCGAGCAAAGCCGCATGACCGTGGACAAATCCTCGAAGATCGTCTTCCTCCTCGCCTCAGCGGCAGCTCCCAACACAGCTTCGACTTCAGAGGGAGGGACACGGGGATAGATGACTTCGGAGAAGAAACGAGGCTTTTGATGGCATGGTGGAAGCTCAAACCTTGGAGGAGGTGGGGGACTGTCTTCGTGGCCTAGGTCGACGATCTCCACGCTCGAAACCCGTTGCCGCTTTGGCGTTCCTTGAGTACCCGGAGACTGGCTCCCAGCAGGAGGTGTCCGCCTCTCTGAAATCTCAGACACAATGGCAGCAGGCTGAGACTGACTTGAACCTTCGGGCATGGTGGCCGAGGAACCACCCTCAGGCTTGACCCCGGAAGGAGCGACGTCTTGACCTTTCGAGCTGGACGCCTCCACCCGAAGCTGCTCTTCCCTAGCCCTCTTCGCCTTCAATCTTTTGAATCTTTCCTCGGCTCCGGCCATTTTTCCTGCAAAAAGAAAGAAAATGTTAGTAAGGCAAAGAATGAAAGGAATTTAGATGCGAGGAATGCTTAGATCGTGGATGTTTTCACCACCTAACAACTCGATGGCCTCTTCGTCGGAGAAGGTCTCGAGCAGAACGCGGGTGTTGATCAGATGACGCTATTTCTTCACCTGCCCGTCTGCTCCCATTATGGGCTGGCCGTCCAACGTTTCGTGCTGAGCCTCGTTGAAGCTCTCGACGAACGCGACGATCTTGTCGTAAGCTTCCCGGTCTCGACGACCAGCTGACTATGCTTCACCTTATATTTTTCAACCCCCTTCTTGAAGTGCTCCTCCGTCCAGTATAGGGGGAACCTCGGCTCTAGAACCTCCTCAGAGACACCGTCGACGTCGCGAGTGACTTTCTGGTACAACGAGTATACGGCCCCGACGGTGACCGGTTTCACGAAATAATAACGGAACTTGAAGTCCCGGATGGAGTCTAAGTATGTATGAAACCGAGCTTTGCTCTGCTTGAAGGACACCCATCCATGTCGTCCACCTCATGACGACCTCTGTAGATGGAATATCCAGAAAAAGAGGGACGCCGTCGGGACGATTACTAAATGCTTGCAGATAAGCTCGAAGGCCCAGATAAAAGCCAAGGAGTTCGGATGAATTTGTGAGGGGGCCAGCTGCAACCAGGAGAAGATTCCCTCTTGTAAGTCCGTGAAGGGCAACCTCCACCCCGCCTGGTTGAACATAAATTCATACAACGGGATTCGCATTCCCCGATAAGGCTGGCATATCCGATGATGCTCCTCTGGACGGAAGACCTTCCAAGATTTGTCCGAACCGATGAGCCTGTGCTCGACAGTGCAGAACGCGTCGTCCACGTCTTTGTAGGCGAATATTGACGACATCTCCAGGGCTTCTTTACAGACCCACTCTTCGAGCGGGCGCTCCCGTGCGAAAGCCATGTGAGCCATGGGGGAGTCGGGTTGGTCGTCGTCTTCTTCGAATGATCCTACGACCACCTTCGTAGACAAATCGTCCATTTACCTGAAAAGCAGAAGGAAACGGTGAATTCGATGGGTCGTATCAAATTCACCCCTCCACCGCTGTTCAAGCGAACGGGCGAGGAAGGGGCAAGGCTCTCTCGGTTCCCCGACTTAAGGAACCAAGGATCGGCATGTTCCCCGGGGAACTCGTCGCCTCCCCGGATGGTTCTGCCCCCCGTGTCCCCGCGACGCAAATGAAAAGAGTAACTATCGAGGACCCCGAGACATTCAACGGGTCCCCGACATGTTCATCCCTAGTCCCCAAAATATTCAACGAGAGCGGGTGAAGTTCTTGGCACCCCCTCTCTCAACAACTAAAGATTCCCGCCGTATTCGCCAGGAATCCTCTCATTTCCCGTGAGAACATCATCAGTTCATCAAGGAAATGCCATATACTAGATGAAATTGAAGAGAAATGTAAGAAAAAGATCAATTTCGGAGCAAGTACCTTGAGAGTAGCGGTTTAGGGTTCCGGCACGGAGTTTCCGGTGGCTTTACGGCAGAGAGCGACTGTTGTAGGTTTCAGGCACGGAGTATCCGGCGGCTGACGGCAGCGACCGACAACGGGAGAGTGTAGAGAGAGAAGGAGAAGGATTCTTGAGAGAGAAAGGCAAAAGTGAAAAATGAACGAGGGGAGCAGCCTTTTATAGGCGATTCTCGCGGGACTCGAGGGGCCTAGGGCACTCAAGTTCACTACCCTAGCCAGCCGCCCTAGCCCCCTAGGCAATAATGGCAGGCGACACGTGGCACGCATGCAGCTGCGCGTCTTCCCACGTGTGTCGTTCCAGTTTTCCCAACGCTTTAAATCTGAAACTCCTCATCTCCCCGGCGTGCCGGCCAAACGCGACTGAATGATGCCTGACTTATGTGCGACCGTACGTACGTCGACCACAAAAATGGCTTCCTCGGTTCCTCTCTTGGGGGTGTCCCCGACGCGCCAGTAAGCCTTAAGTCATTACTCTGACTCCTCAGAGCAACGACTTGGGGGGCTCCTGTTCTGGACTGCCACGTGCTAGCCACTGTCTTGCCGGGCACTCAGGCAATATCGGGCACCTTGGACAATAGGAGTCGAGGACGTCCCACCCCGCTGATATGTGACTCCTCGACAAGCTAACCTCTCCCCCGCGAGCATGCTACTCGTCCCTCCTCGACGGATAGTATCGCCTCCCCGCGAGGCCATGCCCTTCCTACGGGCTTCACATCTCCTCGACACAGAAGGCTCCTCCCCGCGAGGAGCACCCAACGGTCCATCCCGCGTGGACCCGTTCCAAGTAACCTCCCACTTCCGAAAGATTCGGTCTGCCCTCCTTCCGGAAATCTAGGAGCAGTTACCCTAGGGCGAAGACCACGTGCTGGTCTTCACTACTACACGTAAGCCCTAGCAGTTACTTGGAGTGGGCCTAGTTGATCCAGCCCATTGCAGGTAACCGTTGGCCCCGCGCTGGGGGCTCTCTATAAATACCCTCTCATTTGAGAGGGTCAGGTTAGACACTTCTCTTCCTACCATTCTCTCTTCTTGTATTTGCCGATATTCTGTACACTCTCTCACTTGAGCGTCGAAGTACCTTGCAGGTACACCCCCCCGCCGTCTCTCACCATCATCAGAGCTGCCGTTCCAGACGCCGTTGGCCATCATCACTGTCTGATCCAGGTAAGATCAGATCCTTTCTAGTTTCTCAGTTTAACCGCCTGTAGTCAATACAAACTCTCCAACTATTCTCAACTCTTGTGGGAACAAGTTCATTCTTTTCATTTTTTACCACCGGAGTCCAGATTTTTTAGGTATAACCTGCACTAGAATTACCCAATTACTGTAAAAGATAGGATATATGATACTTGCTTGTAACAACTTGGTTGCCTCATTCTTCACAAGATCAAGAATGAACGGGTTAAGTCACCTTTAGGGCTGCCTTACCACATTTGCTCCCTCTTAAAGCATAATCTGATGCATACACATGGAAGGGCTAATATCGAGTATGTCAGCTAAGGTCCATCCAATCACCCTCTTATGCTTCTCCAAAACATGCACAAACTTTTCTTCTTGATCAAAATTAAGGTTAGAAGAAATTATTACCAGTAGCTTTTCATTCCTCTCTAAATAAGCATATTTTATATTGTCAGGAAGTGGTTTAAGCTCTAAGGAAAGAGGGTGTTTAATGGATGGTATGTTTGGGCCAGTCGGGATGTTGAGAGCTTCATCTACATAAACATCTTCATTTATAACTTCATCTACATGCAAAACATCAACCTAGAAGGCATCCTCAATCTCAACACAAACAGAGCAAAGTTTAATGTCAGTACATGAATCGCAAGAGTAAGTATCATCAAAGTCTGATAATGATGGAAAATCGGTTAACAACTCAAAACAAGTATCACCAACTAAATCAAAAACAACTGAATGTGAAAAACAAAATGTTCTTCCATGGGTTGTTTCATAGCAACAAAGATGTTAAATTTAACAATGATATCACCAAACTCCATGTACATTGTGCCATCATCAACATCAAATTTTGTTTTTGTTGTTTTCATGAATGGCCTGCCTAAAATGATGTGTTCCCTATTTGACTTAGTTTCTCCTTCCATGTCCAGAATCTAAAAATCAATAGGAAAAATCAAGTCATTAACTTGAACAAGTACATCTTCTACTACTCCAGCAGGGTGGGCATTGCTCCTGTTCACCAACTGAATGGTTAAACTTGTATTCTGCAAAGGACCAAGATCAAGATTATTATAAAAAGAAGTAGGCATAACATTAATAGAAGCTCCTAAATCCAGCATGTGATTTTCGAATTTACTATCCCCAATGGTTCATGGAATAGCAAAAGTTCTAGGATCCTTGCACTTTTGAGGCATGGCCTGGGTAAGAGCTGAAACATTTCACTCAATTGTATATTTTCCAGGTGCTTTAGGATGAATGAAGGCAGAAACATTTATTACCATATTCACTCTCTCATTCCCCTTCAATCTCCTCTTGTGAGTGCATAAGTCCTTAAGAAACATATTTTGCAATTTGCTTAATCACATCAAGAAGCGGAATGTTTACTGCTAGTTTTTTGAATATGTCCAGTATCTCCTTATCCTTATCTTCCTCATCCAACTTTCTAGCCTTAACTACTCTTTGTGGGAAAGGTATTAGTGGTACATAATCATTCTCTTTTTCCTTTTAAGTTTTAACCACAACATCATAATCAGGATTAGGTGTGAGCTCAACAACTTTGTTATTTTTTTCTAGTGTTAGGGATGTGGATGGGGTTGTTTCAACACTCTTTATGGTTCTCAAAGACATTGCACTCACATTAGGGACTTTTGGATTCACTACTGTTTGGGCAGGTAGTTGGTTTGATTCTTGAGCTTGCTGCATGCCAATCATTGAAGTGGCAAGTTGTCTCTTCTGTGTCTGCAAAGTCTGAATACTAGAATTTATTCGCTGCTGCAATTGGAAACTATTTACAACCATTTACTTGACAAGTTCCTCTAGTGAAGGTCTGGAAGGTGCAAAGGAGGTTACTTGTGCAGGGTTATGTGGTGGTGGTAATGGTAACATCAATTGTTGTTGGCTAGGTTGTAGATTCCTATACCGAAGGTTTGGATGATTTCTCCAGTTGGGATGGTACCTGTTAGTTGATAGGTCAGAAGTGTTGTACATGTTCTGATTGTTTCATTGATTGTAAAGGTTTGCTGAACATGCTTGAGGAAAATCAGTGACCGACTCATCTTGTAGAATAGGACATGCATCTGTTAGGTGTTCAAGAGAAGTACAAATACCATATAACTTTGTTGTTTGAGCTTTACCCACTGCCAACTTTTCCACTAAAGAAGTAAGCTCATCAAGTCTAATTTCTAGAGCTTTGTTGGTAGAAGAAACCTAAATCTCATTCACACATTTTGTTTGGACATAATTGTTTCTAGTTGTGAACTATTGGGAGTTGAATGACATGTTCTCAATCAAGGCTTTAGCAGCAGCTAGAGTCTTATCAACAAGTGTTCCACCACTACTGGCATCTATAATGTTTCTATCCATAGGTAACAACCCTTCATAAACTATTGAATTAGAAATTGTTCAGAAATATGGTGTTGAGGACAACTCGACACTAACTGCTTGAATCTCCCCTAATATTCAGCCAATGACTCCATGTCGACCTGTCTAATACCACATATATCTTTTCTGATCGAAGCATCTCTCGAGACATGGAAAAACCTTTATAGGATCAATCTTTTAAGATCATTCCAGCTAGAGACAAAATTCGGCTTAAGATAGTACAACTAATCTTTTGGAGCTCCTTGATGTGAGAACGGGAATACTCTAAGCTTGATATGATCTTTTGTGACTCCTTCAGGTCTCAAAGATGTAAAACAGACAACTTGGAATTCCTTCAGATGCTTAGGCGAGTCCTCACCTACAAGACCACTAAACCTTGGAAACAAGTGTATTAAACCAGATTTCAATTCGAAAGGTACAACAACAAGATATTCCATACATAAAGCATTATAATTCACACCAGGGGCAACAAGTTCTCTCAGAGTTCTTTAATCAGCCATGTCAAAGTCTAAATCAGAATCAAGTAAGGAATGAGAAAACACTGAATCAGAATCGATATCACAAATGGGTTGTGAACTAGTGCTAGATTGGTTTACTCTACGGCGTACGTGTCAGGCTCTTTTAACTTCAGGATCAAAATCAAACAAGTCAGAATAACCAGACTTAGTAGTCAGGATTAATTCATCAATGCAACAACAAATAGGAAAATACCGACAATGTCCCTATTAAGCAAAAACAAAGTCCAAGTAGCAAAAATGATTAAAATAAAAGAAAAAAAAATACAAAAATACGAAAATTAATCTAATTAAGTCAATTAAGAATTTTGAGAATTTTTTCAAAATTTTCTAAAACTATTAAAACAGAAAAAAATCATAAGAAATAGAAAAATGGTGAATATTTTGATTCCTGATTTTGACTCCTGATTTTTTTCTGCTAAATTAGCACGGAAAAGTTTTGATTTAGAGAAGATTTTTCTAAAACCGAGTTTTCAGACCGAGTTTGACGGATTCACGCGAAGGACAAACACCTAAGACTCTAATAATGGTAAAATTCGACAAGAGTCCCCGACGACGACTCCAATTTGAGCCGCTGTCGCGCACGAGTAAAAAACGAGTAATAGAAAACTATAGTTTAGGGGAGCGACACTCGATTGTCGTATCACAAGGACTCTTTGTATTGAATTTTACCAACTGAAAATGATGGGGGTTTTAAGGTTTTGTTTTTAAATAAAATAACAGTAAGAAGGATTTAATTACGAATAAGCTAAAATGGCTAATCCTACCAATTTGGGTTCTGACTTATCATTGGCTATTGTAAATCCAATCCTCTAAGTGGCTTCGAATATATTCAAATATGAAATAAATTAGACAAGCACTATCAATATCATATGAATTATGTTCCTTTTTCCCGCATTAAGCATGTCAATTTAAAGATTAGGCGAAGTTAACATATAGACTATGTTAACCCGCAATTAAAATTAAGAACATGCATCCAATCAAATTTATTTAATTATATCCTATGAGTAGAAATCAAATTCAGGAAAAAAAGCAATCGAATTAAGAAAACGAATATATATGAAAATTTGAACAAAAATCAAAATTGAATTGGAATTTAAATAACCTCAAAGTGGTGGAACCCCTAATCAGCAGAATTTGCCTTAGGGATTAGTTCTCTATGAAAATTACAAGCAAAGCTAAAATCGTGAATAATGAATAAGGTCCATGAATAGTAGGACGAGTGATATAGGTTAAAGGAGACAAGGATTCGGGTTCTCATTCAAACCGGGTCGGAAAACTTAAAAAACCGGCACAAAACTGGCCTGAAATTGATTATTTTCTAAAGTCTGAAAAACAAATTGATTTATTCGAGTCTTCTACACTCTGAATCTACTTCAGACTTCAACATGAAACTTTTATCATATCCTCTCAGCTTTCCAATGCCTATCAGAACACATTAATCCAATTCTCGTAGCCCAGTTAATAACAAGCGAAGCGAGAGGGTGTAAATAGTTGTTCATTCAGAAAATACCATACGAAATTAAAATAAATGTAACAATAAACTAAGCAAGGAAACAAACTAATATAGTAAAAATAACAATAGACACTCTAGAATTGTTGCAACATAATAGTGAAAGAATGTGCATAAAAATGCACTGATCACTCCACTGTTGCTTACATCTTCAAACGAACTTCACACTCCAAACTTCTCCTTCCACTGTGCATTCTTGGCGCAACTTCCTCCACCTAGTCACCCTTCAAAATAGCCGAACCACCATTACTTCCTTTCATAACCTAAATTTTGACCACAAGATTTTCCATCATTGTGCAAATCATCACCAAAATATGGATGTACCTTCATGCCTCATCAATCCTCTCAAAGATTGTTGAGCATTCACTACAATCAAGAATTAGGGTTTTGAGCCCTCTCAGAGAACTCAGACAAAGGATACATCAAGAATGGACATGATCCTCAACTTTTAAAGCCTCTCAAACATTCATGAAGGATCAAGAGGTCTTCCACATCAAGAATTAAGCATGAAAATGCAACATCCCAAGTTGATCAAGCCTCAAGATCCTCAGTGTCACCAAATTAGGGTTTTGGTCGACCAAGGCCTCCATAGGGAAATTTTCATCTGGACTTGAGCAAATACTTCAAAAAATGATCCAAGAAGCTCAAAGGGACCTCATGGACCCAATCACAAGTTCAAAGTAGCCTCAGGGGATGCATTCATCAAAAATTAGGAATTAGGGTTTCTTGACCTAATTCACCCCTAAGTTGACTGTTGAAGCAAGGCATGAGCCAAGACCTCAAGAAGTGTTTTGAAGACCTCCAATACATCATATTGATCAATTTACAAGATTGGATTGACTCAAAGAACTTGGTTCATAAGCAATACAAGGATTCAAATTCATCTGGACCAATTAGGGTTTTCTGATGAAAAGTCAACTGTACCTTTGACTTGGGGCCAAGACATGATCCCAAACCTCGGGACATGATTCAAGACACTCTAAAACACCTATGGAATCCATCCATTAGGTTTGAATTAGGTCAAGGACTTGATTTTATAGAGGACCACAAAGTTTGAGATTCATCTGACAAAAAGTCAACTGTGCCTAAAAATCAAGTTTGACTTTTTGAATTTCTTGACAAACAAGGCTTCCCTAAGTAAAAAATAATGTTAAATTATGGTTTGGATCATCATTCATCAAGAAAAATCAAGAAAAGTGGGGTTAATTGCAAAAGGAGCAACCATAAGAAACTTGAAAATTCATTAAGTCATGAAAAAAAGTGATTTATACCCAAGTTTGCAAGACCATAACTTGTGATCCAAGCAACCTTTTTCTTCCATCCAAAGCCCAAATGAAAGCTCTCATTACATACTTCAATATTGTCAACTACAACAGATTCCAAATCCTCATGGATTATGAGTTATGGATTGATCAAAATCACAAAAAATGGAAAATGGACACTTTTTCAACACTTAGTGAAATTTTGGACAGAATCTGTTTTGCATTTTCACCAACTTTGAGGCCATTTTTCATTATGATCCATGATGATTCAAGACCAAAGTTAAACATCAAAGTTGAAGTATGTTATAGGGGCTTTCCAAAAAGTACAAGAGCCTCCCATGATTCAACTTGAGCAAGGAGTTATAAGCCTCCAAAAATGGCATTTTTCACCCTGCCTACACAAAGGCATGAAAACCAAACTTGTGCCACACGATTTTGTCACTCAAGTTTTTCCATTTTTCCAAATTTGTCATATTCCAAAAGCACAAAACTTCTGATGACTCACTTGGTTCTTGATCAAGAAGTCAAGAATTCAACTTGGCCTGTGAAAAACCATCATGACATGAACTTTGGAATTCAATTTTGGCAAGGTAACATCAATGCCATGCATTGAGGTGTCATGAACCAGACCATAACACTCCCAGCCAGTCAAGATTCATGTCAAAACTCTGAGCATTCAAACCTGCTGAATTGAATGGAGTCAAGCTAAGTGAGTTGACTTGGCACTTTTGGATTATCCAAGTCAATGGCTACAAGCTACATGCCATGATCAGCCTCCAATCACTATTGCTCCCAAAACAAACTTCCTATACTATAAATAGAGGTCATGTGTGACTGATCAAACCACCCCAAAACATCTGAATTCATGTTTTCTTTCACTCCACTCTCCAAAACCAGATTTTTCTTCTTCTTGAAGTAACTATCGAATTTTTCAAAAGAAAGCAAATCCATCAAAACCAACCATCCTAACACCTCACATATACCATATACAAGTGATCCATAACCTCAAAACACATCTGGAACACCAGAAACGCTAAGTCACCATCCATTTGCTCAAGCTTTTTGGCCTATTTGCAGTTGGGGTACCACAACAAGTTCCAAGTTGTTTCAATCCATTCCAAGCTTCCAAACACCTTACATACGATCCATTGAAGCTGTCCAGATCATCACTCAACATCTGTAACACCTCTACATCAGAATTCGATTTCTTCTTGCAAGAGGTAAGCCTGAACTCTCAAACTCTATGCTCCATGCATCATAAATGTGTTTTCAAGTTACAAACATGTTTCCACACTTATGTAGAGTGTTTCCCCTCAACCAATTGCTTTGTAGCTATCGTGTATAGGATTTCATAGTGTTCTTGCAGAAATTAGGGTTCATGTGTTCATCATTTGATTTCTCACTCCACACTTAATATAAATGCAATTAATTTATATCATTGAAATCCTTGTTCAAAAACACACATTTTTCATGTTTACAAAAGTCAAAACCATTACGTATTGAGAGAGATATGTGAGGTTTTACAAAACGGCCATGGAGGGAAGTCGTGAGGAAGAAGATGACCGTTGGCGCCATAATTAGAATTTTTGAATTTTTCTTTTATTTTTTATTGATTTCAAAAATTAATTTCTCTCTCAATTTTTATCATTTTTGATTGGTTCTTTTTTTAAAAATTCACAAAAATGTTAAAATATTTTATTCTACAAAAAAATTAAATTTATATTATTTATATAATATAGATTAAATTTTTGTAAATAGTTTCATTTTATTTATTTTTAAACATTTTTAAATGAAATTTCCACCTTGATTTTTCAAATTCAAATGAATTCCAAGTTTTCATGTGATTAAACATAATTTTTCAAAATATTTTTTAAAGTTTACAACTTGTTTTTGAATATAAATGATATTTTATATCATTTTTTATTTAATTTCCTTTGAAAAATTGTTTTCTAAATTAAAATTAGTTTTTTTTCTTAATTTTGATTTTTCAAACTTCATTTGAAACACTTTTGGGCCTCTAATAGAGTGTAAGACCCATCCCCTTTGTAAATATACCATTTTGGGTCTCAGTCATTGTATAAGTCCCGACGCGATTTTCAAAACAAACGGTGCGATCGTTGTTTTTTCATCTGGGCATCTCCTTGAGTATAAGCCCCATTTTTCTTCTTTAAAAATAAGACTTTTTGGGCCTCTATTAGAGTGTAAGACCCATTCCTTCTTGTACATAAAATTTTGGGCCTCAGCTATTGTATAAGTCCCTCTGTGGTTTTTAAAATCACGGCGCGATCGTCGCCTTTTCAAATAAATCATCTGGGCCTCTCCTTGAGTATAAGCCCCATTATTCTTTCTTTACAAACACTTTTGGGCCTCTATTAGAGTGTAAGACCCAACCCCTCTTTGTATAAAAACAAATTTTGGGCCTCTGTTATAGTATAAGTCCCACAACGTCTGTCGGTATCGCATTGCTATCTCTGTTTTCAAAATAAGTCATCTCGGCCTCTTCTTGAGTATAAGCCCCAACCTTTTGAACGAAACTTTGTTTTTAACAAAAAACAACTTTCATGGGCCTCTCCTTGAGTTGTAAGCCCCATACCTCTGTTTTCAAAATCATCTATCTATTTTAAACTGGTACTAAGAGAAGCATTATTCTCGGTGAAACTGCTCTTAGACCACTTGGGCCTCTCTTTGAGTTATAAGCCCCAAATTTTCTTTTCTTTTTAAACAAACTTCTTTTAATTCAAATTCAAATTTTTCTCAAAACTTTCATCAGTTTCTTGAAACCCTAATCAATCATACAGTTGTAGTCAATACAACAGATCACAATACACTTGGGCCTCTTCTCACAGTGTAAGTCCCAACATCTTTTTTTCAATTTAATGCATATTTGTTTATATACCCGTTGATTCATTTATCTGTATATATATACCAGTGCATATCTGTTTAGAGTTTCCCCAACAGTTAGGTCTATGGTTAGGTCAAACCAGATGTTACTTTTAATTTAGTCAAAACTAGTTCCCTCATAGGAAATTCCCTATACAGTCTGCCTCCTCTTGGGCTTATTCAATATGGAACAGAGAAAGGCATTATTCCTGGTGAAACTTTTCTCAAGACTATCAAAACTTAGAAATATATGTATACAAGAAATTCATTTCCCTAGAGAGGATTAATTCCCGGTGAAACCTCTCCTGAATTTCTTCAAACCTTAGAACTGTTCAACAAAGAAATGACTAATTCCCGGTGAAACCTTTCTTGAACTCTTCTTAGGCTTGGACCCACAGGCTTCCTAAAAGCATCCCCAACCTTCTCTTGGGCTTAGTACAAGGACCAACGGGCTTCTTAGAAGTTCCCCAACCTCCTCTTGGGCTTAGTACAAGGACCCAAAGGCTTCCTAAAAGCATAAGATATAATTTAGTAATCTCTACTAGTTCAATCCCCAAGAGAGTCAAAATTCCAGAACATCATACTATTCTAGGGTTGATCTTCATCCCTTAAACCAAAATCCTCCTCTTGGGCATCATACAAAGACCTCTATCTACACCAGAACCTACCACTTCTTGAGAGACTTGGACTGTCTCAGTCTCCTCTTGGGTTTCATTCAAGTAGACTTGGAATGTCTCATCCACTATGGGTTCTCACACAGAGACCCTCAATTTTCCTAAAAGCATAGGAAAAACCCTAATAATTCTACCAATACACCAGTCTCCAACAGAGTTGAAAACATCTAAGGTTTTCAAACTCATCTTTAAATCCCCTCTGACCCCCAACAAGGCTTAACTTTCACCTTAAAAGTCCTCAACCAAGGTCAATCAACCATCAACAAATTCCCAATAGAATTAGAACCTCATATCATCTGATACTTCAACTCTTCCCTAATTCCCAGCAAGAGTAAATCCCTTTGGATTCCCCCAATACAATTTGGACATGCTCCTAGATTTCCATAAATCCTCAGAAAGAGATAGCCTCCTCTTAGGCTTCATATAATAAATTCCCCAGTCAGCCTCAATCTTGGGGTTTGTATAAGATAGATAAAACCCTCCCCAGTGGAGTCAGTTTCTTTTAGCTTCAACCTTAGGCTTTGATCTAGGCACACAAAAATCAACATCCCCTCAGATGAGACCATAAGTCCCCTCTGCAGGAGGATATTTCCTCTATACATCACATCTCAAAAACAAACAATCAAAACTTTTCCAGATAATTGCTATAAGTGGCACACTTGTTGATTCAAAATCCAAGCCGGAGTCCCTCTCTTATCCTGGCTAAAATCCATCTTTCATCTAACAACTGTAAGTGGCAAGCCTCTGGATCCCTAACATCCAAGCCAGTGTCCCTCTCTTAGCATGAAAGATTCATAAGGAAAAAGTGGCATTGCTCTACACTGGGTTAAAGCTTTCCTCCTTCATGACATCACTCTTATAAAGGAAATTATGGCATTGCTGGATTCCACACATCCCAGTTAAAATAATTTCCCTTATAACCAATCACCCAATATTTGTGGTGAATAGACGAGGTATCTCCCATTAGAGATGATAAATTCTCTCTCTCAATCAACTTTTAGCTTCAATGTTGGGCTTTAAACAAGACACCACATATTTTTCCTCCCATAGAATAGGAGGAACTACGATTGCTATGATTTCCCAAATCTCTTTATGGGAATACATAGGCATAATATTGCGATATCTTAGCGAGCACACGAATCGAAAATCTTAGGTCCAGTACCTTCCCAAAAACAACAGAAAACCCGAAAACCACAAAAACATTCTCTTAACACTCCCAATGGAGAAACTTTCCCAATCCACAGTAGATAAACACAAGACAACATTTCAAGTTAACAGAAAAACATGCAATAAAAGGTTCCTATGGATTACCATAGATACACTGGGTGTTAATAGTTTCCCCTTGTATAAACAGACTCCGATCCATAATCTCTTAGCATTTGTTAAAGAAAACATTTGCGTGTAAGGTTAGTTTTAGATATCTTCCTTTTCCTTTCCAGCTTCATAGGATAAATACAGAAATCAGAAAGTAGCACCCAAATCCAATTTGCGGTAAGGTGGTCGCATCACCGACAAAAATCGCACGCTACAAAAAAATGGTGACTCTGCTGGGGAAATTTAGGATTAGAGTTCCTAAGAGGTCTAGGCCTTGCTTTGCATTTATTTTTCTGTTATTTTACTTACTTTCTCATTTTATATATATCATCTGTTGTCATATTATTTGATACCCGTGTTTAAATTATTGTTTTCTGGGATGCGATAAATACGCATGTGGTGAGTCCGAGAGAACATTAAGATAAGTGGTGGCGTATCCAGGAAGGCTTATAGCTAGTGAATCCCGACCAAGTTAACTTGGCAGTCTACCGAATCAGTGGAGGTATCCTCGTGGAATTACCAATGTTGAACAAGCATGTCGCGAAAGCATTGTTTTTTTCTCAGCTGGATACCTTTGAAACTGAGGATTAGTAGACACTTAACCATTAAACCATTAGGTAGTGCGGTGACTATCGAGAATAGTTGATACGCGATACTATACTTAAAGGAGATTCATCTTAGGATATTATAACTTGCTTGAGTCAATCGGCTTGCTGTTAATATCCCTAAGAGGGGTCAATGATTTTGGGAACCTTTGTTAGAACCCGTTCTACAGGTACAAAAATTGACCAATTAGTACACACCTTTGGGGATGAGTAGATCCATGGCTCCATGCTCGTGACGATGAACCCCTAAACCCATGTTTTCAAGTGTTTTTGTTTGCTGCATTCATGCATCCATGCATTCATTAAAAAACCTTTTTCAAAACAAAAAAAAAAATTCTAAAAGAACTAAAACAATAATTGCAAATAAATGAGAGGTTACATTATGGATTTCAGAAGAAGAAAAACGCACAAGTACACCTTCAAGGTTCCAAAACTGGAAGACCTAATGATGATTACTAATCTCGAAGCTTTCAGAGCTAATCATGGAGAACTGTTATCCCTTTTGAAGATCAACATGGTTAAAGGGATCCTGTCTACACTGGTTCAGTTCTACGATCCGGTTTACCATTGCTTCACTTTCCCGAATTATCAACTTACACCAACACTGGAAGAGTACTCCCACCTGATTGATTTACCTATCACTGATCAAGATCCATTTTCTGGACTGGAAGAAATTCCAAAAGATCAAACTATTGCAAGAGCAATCTCTTTGGATGAGTCAAAAGTCAGGACTCACATGACCACCAAAGGAGGAATCCAGGGTTTACCAGCTAAATTTTTGATGGAGAAAGCTCTATTCTTTGCCAGTATAGGAAATATAACCACTTTCTAAGATGTCTTTGTTTTACTCATGTACGAGTTATTCCTCTTTCCTAACATTGACAACTTCGTCGACACCAATGCTGTTAAGATATTCTTGATTGGGAACCCAGTCACAACCTTACTCACGGATGCTTATCATTCTATACACTTAAGGAATTTGTAGAGTGGAGAGATGATCACCTGCTGTGTACCATTACTCTACAAATGGTTTATTTCCCACTTGCCCAAGTCTGCTGCTTTTTGGGATCACAAGAGTAATCTGTGATGGTCGCAGAAGATTATGTCTCTTACCAATTCAGACATAGATTGGTACAATCGGATTTAAGAAGGGATAAAGATCATCGACAAATGTGGAAATTTCCCCAATGTACCCCTCATTGGTACTAAAGGAGGGATCAACTATCATCCAATTTTAGCTCGCCGTCAACTTGGATATCTGATGAAGAATATCCCACATAATGCTGATCTGGAAGGTCTTTTCTTCGAGGAAGGAGAAAATGATAGGTGTCATACCCCAAATTTTGACCACTAAGATTTCCCATCATTGTACAAATCATCATCACAGTATGTATGTACCTTTATGCCTCATCAATCTCCTCAAAGAATTGTTGAGCATTCACTACTAACAAGCATTAGGGTTTCAAGCCCTCTTAGAGCTTAGACAAAGAATCAATCAAGAAATGACATGATCTTCAACTTGTCTAACCTTTCAAAAATTCATAAAGGAATCAATAGGACTCCCACATCAAGAATCAAGCACAAAGTTGCAGCATTCCAAGACCTCAAGACATTCATAAGCCTCGAGATCGACAGTGTCACCAAATTAGGGTTTTGGTCGACTGAGGCCTCCAGATGGAATTTTTCCTCTGGGCATGAGCCAATGCTTTAAAGCATAAGCCAAGATACTCCAAGGGACCTCATAAACCCAATCATCAAGTCAATTTGACCTCAGGGGATGCATTCACCAAAAATCAGGAATTAGGGTTTCTTGACCTAATTCACCCCTAAGTTGACTTTTGGGACAAAACAGGAGCCAAGACCTCAAGAAATGGTTTAAGGGTCTCCAATACACTACATTGATCCATTTACAATAATGGATTGAGCCAATAAGCTTAACTCACAAGTTTCAATTTCATCTGGATCACAATTAGGGTTTCGGGGAAAAAGTCAACTGAACCTTTGACTTTTGACCTGGACATGCTCCCAAACCTTGGGACATGATTCCATACACCCTATAACACCTATGGAACATGTCCATCAAGTTTGATTTAGGTCAATGACTTGATTTCACAAAGGATTGCACATTTGGAATTCATTTGATAAAAAGTCAACTGTGCACAAAAGTCAAGTTTGACTTTTTGAGATTTTTCATAATTATGGTTCCTCAACCCTAAAACAATGCTAATATGTAATTTAAATCATCATTCATCAAGAAAAATCAAAGAAAGTGGGATAACTTGTAAAAGGGGTAACCATAAAAACTTAGAATTTTTCTAAGTTATGGAACAAAGTGGCTAGGGTACCAACTTCCAAGGATCATAACTTGAGATCCAAGCAACCATTTTGGATGGTCCAAAGATGGATTTGTAGCTCTCATGGCATACTTTAAAAGTGTCAACTACACCTCATCCAATTCTTCATGGATTTTTAGTTATGGAGTGATCAAAATGGCTGAAAACATGAAATGTCACTTTTTCCAACACTTAGTGAAATTTTCACTAAGTCAGAATCTGTCTTGTTTTTTTTCAAAATGTAGGGGCATTTTTCACTTGGATCCAAAAAGTTTCAAGACAAACTATGATCACACATGTGTTGTGTCACATAAGGGCATTCCAAGAACTCCATCAAACTCCACCTGAGCTAGGAGTTATGACAGCTGCAACATGCCTTGCTGTAAACTGTCTTGGCAAGGAAGATTTGTGCATAAAGGCTCGATTTGCTCAAATTGTGCAATTCTGAGCATGCTTATCCATCTGCACACCTCAAGGGGGAACAATCAAGGGACAAGCACTGATTCATCAGCCTCCCAAGTCCAAGATTCCCCAAGTAGCATGTCAAACCCTAAAAAGCCTAAAAGAGGCCAAGACTCCAATTTTGTTTCCAACCATTCAATGGATGCACCAAGGTGGCATGAACTGAGCCTATTCCAAATGAATGAGTCAAGGATAAGCTCTGAACCAAAGAACCATAGGCCTGTGCTCTAACCTCTAGTCAATGGCTAGAGAAGACTTGAGATTCCATTTGATCACCATTGGCCAACAGCCTGCTGCAGCCACCATTCACTATTGCTTGCAAAACAAACTTGCTCTACTATAAATAGAGCTCAATTTTGCTCAGTTTAAGTACACCAAAGCACTACAACACTTGCTTTCCTCAAAATATCTTTCTCTAGGCAAAAATGCCTTCTTTTCCAAGGTAACTCTGAGTTTTTGAGTTAGAGAGCATTTCCATCACAACTCATGATCCAAACACATCCAATATGTCATATCTAAGCTGTCCAAACTCTCATAAGTGACCTGTAACACCAAAATCACAAAGTCCCATCTCAAAACCTCAAAATTGGACTTTTTTGCATTTTTCAAGCCATGTCTTGATTCAGTCACTTTCAAAACCAGATAAGACCTCAAACACACTCCAAATATCATCCTTGAACTGTCCAAAATGGTTCCCCACATCTGGAACACCATTTGAGAGAGTTGCCATATTGGTCACTTTTGCCCTTTTTGCAAGAAAGAGCTCAAACTTGTTTCTGAGGATTCCAGTTGGTTCCAACCATTCTAAAAGCTTCGAAGGGATCAATTGAGAGTGTCTAAAGCATCAAATTACTTCTGGCACAAGAAACTTGGCAGATAGCCCAAAAAGCTCCTAAAGAGGTAACCATCACAACTTGAACTCTTTGAAATATGCATTGCTTTGAAGTCCACTGATCATGCACATCTCATACATTTTATATATGTTGTGTTTGAACCAAGTCATAATGTAATTCATGCCTGTAACAAGAGGTAGCATAGAAAATGTAATTATAGGCCTATTTCAAGAACACTACCGGGTTTTGAAATAGGAGCCTCATATAAAAAAAGCACCACCACCATTGAATTCCTTGTGAAATTCTAGGCAGGATAGACCTAAATTTTGTCCCAATCCATGGAGAAATGAGAAAGTTACAAGCTTCACGTTTTTGGCCAAAACCTTGCCTTGCCTTGCCTTGGCCAGACCAAAAACAAGGCATGCCTCATATATTCATGGGGTGGTTTTGATACACGGATGTATCACCACTCCAGTGGTAGAGGGCGCGCGCTGCACCTTAGAGGTCTGGGGTTCGAATCCCCCTCGCCCCAAATCCTCTCTTTTATCACTTTTTCCACTTTTTTATTATTTTTCATGTTATTTTTAAATGATTTGGAAAATTAATAACTCTCTCAATTTTAATTATTTTTGATTGGTTCTTTTTGCAAAAAATCACAAAAATGTTGAAATATTTTATTCCACAAAAAAATAAGATTTATATTATTTATTTAATATAGTTGGTATTTTTGTAAATAAATTCATTTTTGTTGTTTTAAAACCTTTTAAAAATGAATATTCATCTTGAAAACCAAAATCAAATAAGTTCTAAATCATCTTGTGATTAAAACCTCATTTTTAAAACCTTAACCAAAAATCACAAGTAGTTTATTTAGACTTATTTGGTATTTTTGTCACTATTCATTTTTAAAAGGATTACTTTTAAAAGAAAATGAAATTAGGGTTTCTTTGATTTTCACCCCAACAAACCTTTTTCAAACACTCATGGGCCTCTAATAGAGTGTAAGACCCAACCCCTTTTGAAAGCCAAAATAATTTGGGCTTCGGTCATCGTATAAGACCCACTGCGTTTTCAAACCTCGGCGCGATCGCCATTTTTTAAACAAATAATCATTCGGGCCTCCCCTCGAGCTATAAGTCCCATTCCTTTTCTTAAAAACACTTTTGGGCCTCTAATAGAGTGTAAGATCCAACCCCTTTTTGTAAATAAACATTTTTGGGCCTCACATATTGTATAAGTCTCTCTGTGTATTTTCAAAACAACGACGCGATCGTCGCCTTTTCAAAATCAACCGGGCATCTCCCTTAGTTATAAGCCCCATCTCCTGTACAAAAATAATCTTTGGGCCTCTAATAGAGTGTAAGACCTGTAATGCCCCAGTTTTTGTTAGATTTATTTAATCGAGTCGATTTAATTATTTTTGGTCTTTATATTATTTTATTCTTGGTTATTATGTTTTATCGCGTTTTGGGAACGTTTGCGAGGAAATTGAGTGTAGGGGTATTTTGTCTTTTTTGTTTGGGTAGATATTGTTTTTCATTTATAATAGAACATAGAAAGAAAAGAGAGAAAAATAGAAAGAAAAAGAAGAGAAGAGAAAATGAGAGTGAGAAGAAGAAAAAGAGGAAAAACTTGGAGTTTAAGTAATCGATTCAACCGACACTTCGAAGCGCGATTAATCGGGTAAGGGTGCGAAACTCGGTTATGCTATGTTTGTGTATGATCAAGTGTGTGTTTGTTGGTTTTTCCTAGCTTTTCAATTCTAGGTCGATTGAGAGGAAACGAGAGAAATCGATGGTTTCGCGGTTGGAATGCGATGTAAATGCGGTAGAATACTTGTTGTTATGATTGGGATATGTTCTGATTGTTATGTTTTGGTTTGGATGGGTTTTTTTTTTGGGGGGGGGGGGGAGAATGGTGGTTTAGGATGAGTAACAGCGCTGCTGCGAATCCCATAATTCGCAGGTTCGCAGTGCGAACAAGCAGCGAAGAGGAAAGCGAAGGCTCGCCAGGGCTTCGCAGCGCGAATGGGAAGGAAAATGTTCGCCAGAAGTTCGCAAAGCGAACTTTATGCTATTTTTTATCTGCCACGGTTCGCTGGGGCTTCGCACGGTGAATGAGGAAAGTGAATGCTCGCTAGGAGCTTCGCATTGCGAACATGACAGATTGTTCCGTTTTGTTTCCTTCATAACTTTTGATCCGTAACTCGGATTAAGGCGCGGTTGGATGCTTTGGAAAGCTAATGAGATGTTCTTTCTTATAGGAATGGTTTTGAGATTGGTTGGCCAATTTAATTGCATCTAGAATTTGGAAATGCGTCACTTTGTCGACTTTTACCGTCGTAATTGTGTGTGATTGATGTGTTAACATGCGATACGCTTTTGATATATAACGTATAGCTTGTGTGCTGTTATATGATGTGAGTGCCTATGATGAAATGTGGTGATGATGGTTTGTGGCCTAAGGGCAAGTAAATGCATTGTGTTATATTTGATTGTATATGCATGATTATGGATGTTGGAATGGTTTACGTGGTATGCATTTGATTGTCATGAGTATGCATTTGATTGTATTTGATTGTATATGTGTATGCATTTGATTGTCATGAGTCATTGTATGCCAAACATCATGATATGCATTCTTGTGATGTCGTGTGCCCTAGTGGGTGTGAGCGAAGAAACGATTCCCGAGGGGATCTGCTGTAACGGTCGTGTGCCTTATACAAAGAGGACCGAAAGCGACGTTATGGACGATCGTGTGCCTTATACAAAGAGGAACGAAAGCGATCGGATCGTGTGCCTTATACAAAGAGAACCGAAAGCGATCCATAAATGTCGTGTGCCTTATACAAAGAGGACCGAAAGCGATGGGGAACATCGTTTGCCCAACGGGGAGTTATACTAAGTAACAAGCGATGATTCCAATAATTCCTGAGTGAATTAATGATGAGATGATGGATGGAACGGTACCGCATTGCATTGCATAGAGTCGTTGTGTCGGTCTCTGTGCATTTGTATAAATCATGAATGGATTGATTATGTGTAGAAAATCATGAATGGATTGAATATGTGTGGGATTTGTGAATGGAATTGATGAGTTGATATATATATATATATATATATGTTGGTGATAAATGTATCGAGCATGATTGATATGCCTTTGTGATGGATGTATGAGATAAGAATTGTGTTGTTTTGTGTTTGAATTATGTTATATGTTGTGGTGAGAATGTTGTTGTGTGTGTATTTCCTGTTATTACATAATTGTATGCAACTATATTATAATTGTGTTTCTCACCCTTCTGCTGTTTTGAATGCTCTATGAGGCATTACAAATTAGATGCTGGAGGTCTTTTTGTGAAGATTAGGTCTTCATTCTTTTGTCGGTCGGCTCTGATATGTAGCACCGGGTAGTCGGGGAGATCGTTATGTGACATTATGTATATATATCTTTTTGGATTTGACATGTATGACTCTGTATAGGACAGACAAACTTTTATGTTTATATATATATGAGATTTCAGTTGCAGATTTTCTGCTTTTATTCTGTATCTGAATTGTGGGTGTTAGGAACCGAGTTCCTCTGTTTATGTTGCTACCTGATTATTGCATATCTATTTGAGCAGGTTGTTGTATTTCATCATTTTGATGTGACGCTCCCGTCTATGCCATGAATATTTTAATTATACTCTGATTATCTGTTATCGCTTTAATTAATTGGGGGTATAGATTGGGGGATGTTACATTAATTGGTATCAGACCCAGTTGTGTCAGTTTGTGTCAGTCCGTGTCGGTCATTTTGACCAAGTTGTTTGTTGTGCGTCAGTTGTGTTTTGGAGAGCTGATTGTTTAACCATAGTTACTGTTATTGGATATGAACAGAATATGGCTGGAAGGAATGATGCTGCTCTTGCTGCTGCGATGCAAGCTATGGCTCAGGCTGTGCGGGGTGCACCTAATGCTGGTGGGAATGATGAGTTCAGGAAGAACAAACCGCCTATCTTCAAAGGAAGGCATGATTCTGATGGTGCTCAAATTTGGATGAAGGAGATTGAAAGAATCTTTCGAGTGATGGACTGTGCTGAGGAACATAAGGTGAGATTGGGTACTCACATGTTGCAGGAGGAGGCTGATGATTGGTGGGTTAGTGCGCGTCATGTGTGGGAAGCTGCAGGTGAAGAGGTCACTTGGGTGTTGTTTAGCAGGGAGTTTTTGAGGAAGTATTTTCCTAAAGATGTTTGAGGAAAGAAAGAGATAGATTTATTGGAGTTGAAACTGGGTTACATGTCTGTTATTGATTACACTGCTAAGTTTGTGGAGCTTGTTCAGTTTTATCCACATTATGCTGAAGCAACTGCGGAGTTTTCCGAATGTGTGAAGTTTGAGAACGGGTTGCATCCTGAGATCAAGCGGGTAATTGGTTATCAAAGAATTAGGAGGTTTTCGGATCTGGTGGTCCTTATGCGTCACCAGCTGACAAGGGTAAGCAAAGGGCTAATACTGATAAAAGGCCAAGCGGGGGAGGTACGTATAATCCTCTGAGATGTTATAGGTGTGGCGACTTAGGACATCGTCAGTTTGAATGTAGAAAGCATATAAGGAAGTGTTCCAATTGCAAGAGGAATGTGGTGAAGTGTTTCAACTGTGGTGAACCTGGTCATATTAGTGCGAAGTGTCTGAAACTAAAGCAAGCTCAAGCTGGAGGGAAAGTATTTGCATTGGCAGGAACTCAGACTACTAGTGCAGATCGTCTGATCAGAGGTACTTGTTTTATTAATAGTACGCCTTTAGTTGCTATTATTGATACCGGAGCGACTCATTCGTTTATTTCGTCTGAGTGTGCGCAACGTTTGAATCTTTTATTGTCTTCGATGGATGGAGAGATGGTTATCGATACGCCAGTAATGGGGTCGGTCACTACTTCTTTGGTTTGTGTAAGTTGTCCTTTGACCATTTATGGTAAGGATTTTGATATGGATTTGGTGTGTCTGTCGTTGGAGGGTTTAGACGTAGTTCTGGGAATGAATTGGTTGCGGTTTAATCGAGTTCATATCGATTGTTATCATAAGTTGGTAAGATTTCCTTCTCTTGAAGAAGACGAGGAATCGAGTTTCTTATCTACCAAAGAGTTGAAGAAACTTTTGGTGGATGAAGCTCAGTTGTTTGGATTATTTGCATCGTTGACTGTGGATAGTCAAGTTGCAATTGATGTGGTTCCAGTCGTGTGTGTTTAGTAAAATTGATTTGAGATCAGGTTATCATCAGATTAGAGTGAAAGAGGAAGATATTTAGAAGACGGCTTTTAGGACACGATACAGACATTACGAATATTCCGTGATGCCGTTCGAGGTTTCTAATGCCCTGGGAGTGTTTATGGAGTATATGAATCGCATTTTCCATGAGCATTTGGATCAATTTGTTGTTGTGTTTATTGATGACATCTTGATTTATTCTAAGTCTCGGGAGGAACATGCGGAGCATTTGCGTATTGTATTGCAAATTTTGAAGGAGAAGAGACTTTATGCCAAGTTGTCCAAGTGTGAGTTCTGGTTGTCAGAAGTGAGTTTTCTTGGGCATGTGATTTCAGGTAATGGTATTGCTGTGGATCCATCCAAAGTAGATGCAGTTCTAAAACGGGAGGCTACTAGATCTGTTACTGAAATTAGAAGCTTTTTGGGTTTAGCTGGATATTATCGAAGATTCATTGAAGGTTTTTTCAAGTTAACACTTCCTTTGACCCAACTGAATTGTAAAGGTAAAGCGTTCATTTGGGATATTCAGTGTGAGGAAAGTTTTAGTGAGCTGAAGAGAAGATTGACTACAGCTCCGATTTTGATCTTGCCGAATCCTAGTGAACCGTTTGTGGTGTATTGCGATGCGTCTTTGATTGGTTTAGGTGGAGTGTTGATGCAGGAAGGTAAGGTTGTGGCTTATGCTTCGAGGCAATTAAGGGATCATGAGAAAAACTACCCTACTCATGATTTGTAATTAGCGACAGTGGTTTTTGTGTTAAAAATTTGGAGCCATTATCTCTACGGTGCAAGATTCGAAGTCTTTAGTTATCATAAGAGTTTGAAATACTTGTTTGATCAGAAAGAGCTGAATATGAGGCAACGGAGATGGTTGGAATTTTTGAAGGAGTACTATTTTAGCTTGAATTACCACCCTGGTAAAGCTAATGTGGTAGCCGATGCGTTAAGCAGGAAATCTTTGCATATGTCCGCTTTGATGGTTAAAGAGTGGGAACTTTTGGAAGCATTTAGAGATTTGAGTTTGGTGTGTGAGTTGACATCTGACAGCGTGAGGCTTGGTATGTTAAAGGTTACTAATGAGTTTCTGTCGACCGTTAGCGAGAAACAGAGGCTGAATGTGAAATTTGTTGATTTGATGACGGTTGGAGATAAAGGTGTGAATGGTGACTTTAAAGTGGATGATACGGGTGTTTTGAGATTCCGTGGTAGGATTTGTATTCCGGATGATTTGGAATTGAAATATATGATTTTAGAGGAAGGACACCAGAGTGGTTTGAGTATACATCCGGGAGCTAATAAGATGTACCAAGATTTGAAGAAGATCTTTTGGTGGTCCGGATTGAAGAGGGATGTGGCTCAGTTTGTTTATGCGTGTTTGACGTGTCAGAAGTCAAAGGTAGAACATCAGAAGCCTAGTGGATTATTGCAACCGTTGGATATTCCCGAGTGGAAATGGGACTGCATTTCTATGGATTTCGTGACAGGGTTGCCGAATACTCCGAGGGGACATAATTCCATTTGGGTGGTTGTGGATAGGCTGACTAAATCGGCGCATTTCATTCCGATTGACATCAGTTTTCTTTGGAGAGGTTGGCTGAGATTTATATCCATGTGATTGTGAAGCTAGATGTTGTTCCGTTGTGTATTGTTTCAGATCGAGATCCGAGGTTTACTTCCAGATTTTGGGAAAGTTTGCAAAAGGCGTTAGGTTCCAAGTTGAGATTGAGTTCTGCTTATCATCCTCAGACGGATGGTTAGACCGAGAGAACTATTCAGTCGTTGGAAGATTTGTTGCGGGCTTGTGTTCTTGAGCAAGGTGGTGTTTGGGATACTTATCTTTTGTTGGTGGAATTCACGTATAACAACAGTTTCCATTCGAGTATTGGAATGACACCTTTTGAAGCGTTGTATGGAAGAAGATGTCGAACGCCGTTGTGTTGGCATGAATCTGGTGAGAGTTCGGTGGTTGGACCGGAGTTAATTCAACAAACTACGGAAAAGGTGAATCTTATTCGTGAGAAAATGAAGGCTTCTCAGAGTAGGCAGAAGAGTTATCATGATCGAAGGAGGAAAGATCTCGAGTTTCAAGAGGGCGATCATGTATTTTTGAGAGTTACACCGGTGACGGGTTTTGGGTGTGCATTGAAGTCGAAGAAGCTTACTTCTCGGTTTTTTGCTCCTTACCAGATATCCGCGAGAGTGGGTGCTGTGGCATATCGGGTGGCGTTGCCACCGAATCTTTCGAATTTGCATGATGTGTTCCATGTTTCACTACTTCAGAAGTATGTACCGGATCCGTCGCATGTGATTCCAATGGATGAGGTTGAGGTAAGGGAGAACCTTACGGTTGAGGCATTACCAGTGAGAGTTTTGGATCGCGAGTTGAAGCGGTTAAGAGGCAAGGATATTGCGTTTGTGAAAGTAGCGTTAGGAGGTGCTACTGAGGGCAATTTGACTTGGGAGTTGAAGAGTCGGATGCGGGAGTCGTATCCGGAGTTGTTCGTCTCAGGTAACATTTTCGAGGACGAAAATTTCTAAGTGGGGGAGAGTTGTAATGCCCCAGTTTTTGTTAGATTTATTTAATCGAGTCGATTTAATTATTTTTGGTCTTTATATTATTTTATTCTTAGTTATTATGTTTTATCGCGTTTTGGGAACGTTTGCAAGGAAATTGAGTGTAGGGGTATTTGGGTCTTTTTGGCTTGGGTAGATATTGTTTTTCATTTATAATAGAACATAGAAAGAAAAGAGAGTAAAATAGAAAGGAAAAGAAGAGAAGAGAAAAGGAGAGTGAGAAGAAGAAAAAAAGGAAAAACTTGGAGTTTAAGTAATCGATTCAACCGACACTTCGAAGCGCGATTAATCGGGTAAGAGTGCGAAACTCGGTTATGCTATGTTTGTGTATGATCAAGTGTGTGTTTGTTGGTTTTTCCTAGCTTTTCAATTCTAGGTCGATTGAGAGGAAACGAGAGAAATCGATGGGTTCGCGGTTGGAATGCGATGTAAATGCGGTAGAATACTTGTTGTTATGATTGGGATATGTTCTGATTGCTATGTTTTGGTTTGGATGTGTTTGGGGGGGGGGGGGGGAGGAGAATGGTGGTTTAGGATGAGTAACAGCGTTGCTGCGAATCCCAGAATTCGCAGGTTCGCAGTGCGAACAAGCAGCGAAGAGGAAAGCGAAGGCTCGCCAGGGCTTCGCAGTGCGAATGGGAAGGCGAATGTTCGCCAGAAGTTCGCAAAGCGAACTTTATGTTGTTTTTTCTCTGCCATGGTTCGCTGGGGCTTCGCACGGCGAATGAGGAAAGCGAATGCTCGCTAGGAGCTTCGCATTGCGAACATGACAGATTATTCCGTTTTGTTTCCTTCATAACTTTTGATCCGTAACTCGGATTGAGGAGCAGTTGGATGCGTTGGAAAGATAATGAGATGTTCTTTCTTATAGGAATGGTTTGAGATTGGTTGGCCGATTTAATTGCGTCGGGAATTCGGAAATGTGTCACTTTGTCAACTTTTACCGTTGTAATTGTGTGTAATTGATGTGTTAACATGCCATACGCTTTTGATATATAACGTATAGCTTGTGTGATGTTATATGATGTGAGTGCATGTGATGAAATGTGGTGATGATGGTTTGTGGCCTAAGGGAAAGTAAATGCATTGTGTTATACTTGATTGTATATGCATGATTATGGATGTTGGAATGGTTTACGTGGTTGTATATGTGTATGCATTTGATTGTCATGAGTCATTGTATGCCAAGCATCATGATATGCATTATTGTGATGTCGTGTGCCCTAGTGGGTGTGAGCGACGAAACGATTCCTGAGGGGATCTGCTGTAACGGTCATGTGCCTTATACAAAGATGACCTAAAGCGGCGTTATGGACGATCGTGTGCCTTATACAAAGAGGACAGAAAGCGATCGGATCGTGTGCCTTATTCAAAGAGGACCGAAGGCGATCCATAAACGTCGTGTGCCTTATACAAAGAGGACCGAAAGCAACGGAGAACATCGTTTGTCCGACGGGGACTTACACTAAGAAACAAATGATGATTCCAATAATTCCTGAGTGAATTAATGATGAGATGATGGATGGAACGGTACCGCATTGCATTGCATAGAGTCGTTGTGTCGGTCTCTGTGAATTTGCATAAATCATGAATGGATTGATTATGTGTGGAAAATCATGAATGGATTGATTATGTGTGGGATTTGTGAATGGAATTGATGAGTTAATATATATATATATATATATATATATATATATATATATATATATATATATATATGTTGGTGATAAATGTATCGAGCATGATTGATATGCCTTTGTGATGGATGTATGAGATAAGAATCGTGTTGTTTTGTGTTTGAATTATGTTATATGTTGTGGTGAGAATGTTGTTGTGTGCGTATTTCCTGTTATTACATAATTGTATGCAACTATATTATAATTGTGTTTCTCACCCTTCTGCAGTTTTGAATGCTCTTTGAGGCATTGCAGATTAGATGTTGGAGGTCTTTTTGTGAAGATTAGGTCTTCATTCTTTTGTCGGTCGGCTCTGATATGTAGCGCCGGGTAGTCGGGGAGATCGTTATGTGACATTATGTATATATATCTTTTTGGATTTGACATGTATGACTTTGTATAGGACAGACAAACTTTTATGTTTATATATATGAGATTTTAGTTGCAGATTTTCCGCTTTTATTTTGTATCTAAATTATGGGTGTTAGGAACCGAGTTCCTCTGTTTATGTTACTACCTGATTGTTGCATATCTATTTGAGCAAGTTGTTGTATTTCATCATTTTGATGTGACGCTCCCATCTATGCCATGAATGTTTTAATTATACTCTAATTATCTGTTATCGCTTTAATTAATTGGGGGTATAGATTGGGGGATGTTACATTAAGTGGTATCAGAGCCAGTTGTGTCAGTTTGTGTCAGTCCGTGTCGGTCATTTTGACCAAGTTGTTTGTTGTGCGTCAGTTGTGTTCTGGAGAGCTGATTGTTTAACCATAGTTACTGTTATTGGATATGAACAGAATATGGCTGGAAGGAATGATATTGCTCTTGCTGCTGCGATGCGTGCTATGACTCAGGCTGTGCGGGGTGCACCTAATGCTGGTGGGAATGATGAGTTCAGGAAGAACAAACCGCCTATCTTCAAAGGAAGGCATGATCCTGATGGTGCTCAGATTTGGATGAAGGTGATTGAAAGAATCTTTCGAGTGATTGACTGTGCTGAGGAACATAAGGTGAGATTGGGTACTCACATGTTGCAGGAGGAGGCTGATGATTGGTGGGTTAGTGCGCGTCATGTGTGGGAAGCTGCAGGTGAAGAGGTCACTTGGGCGTTGTTTAGCTGGGAGTTTTTGAGGAAGTATTTTCTTGAAGATGTTAGAGGAAAGAAAGAGATAGAGTTCTTAGAGTTGAAACAGGGTTACATGTCTGTTATTGATTACACTGCTAAGTTTTTGGAGCTTGTTCAGTTTTATCCACATTATGCTGAAGCAATTGTGGAGTTTTCCAAATGTGTGAAGTTTGAGAACGGGTTGCGTCCTGAGATCAAGCAGGCAATTGGTTATCAAAGAATTAGGAGGTTTTCGGATCTGGTGGATTGTTGTAGAATTTTTGAGGAGGATATCAAAGCTCGTTCTACTCATTATAAGAGTGTGAACGAAAGGAAAGGAAAGCAACCGTTTCGTGGTGGTCCTTATGCGTCACCAGCTGACAAGGGTAAGTAAATGGCTAATACTGATAAAAGGCCAAGCGGGGGAGGTACGTATAATCCTCTGAGATGTTATAGGTGTGGCGACTTAGAACATCGTCGGTTTGAATGTAGAAAGCATATAAGGAAGTGTTCCAATTGCAAGAGGAATGTGGTGAAGTGTTTCAACTGTGGTGAACCTGGTCATATTAGTGCGAAGTGTCCGAAACCAAAGCAAGCTCAAGCTGGAGGGAAAGTATTTGCATTGGCAGGAACTCAGACTACTAGTGCAGATCGTCTGATCAGAGGTACTTGTTTTATTAATAGTACGCCTTTAGTTGCTATTATTGATACCGGAGCGACTCATTCGTTTATTTCGTCTGAGTGTGAGCAACGTTTGAATATTTTATTGTCTTCGATGGATGGAGAGATGGTTATCGATACGCCAGTAATGGGGTCGGTCACTACTTCTTTGGTTTGTGTAAGTTGTCCTTTGACCATTTATGGTAAGGATTTTGATATGGATTTGGTGTGTCTGTCGTTGGAGGGTTTAGACGTAGTTATGGGAATGAATTGGTTGCGGTTCAATCGAGTTCATATCGATTGTTATCATAAGTTGGTAAGATTTCCTTCTCTTGAAGAAGAAGACGAGGAATCGAGTTTCTTATCTACCAAAGAGTTGAAGAAACTTTTGGCGGATGAAGCTCAGTTGTTCGGATTGTTTGCATCGTTGGCTGTGGATAGTCAAGTTGCAATTGATGTGGTTCCAGTCGTGTGTGTTTAGTAAAATTGATTTGAGATCAGGTTATCATCAGATTAGAGTGAAAGAGGAAGATATTCAGAAGACGGCTTTTAGGAAACAATACTGACATTACGAATATTCCGTGATGCCGTTCGGGGTTTCTAATGCGCCGAGAGTGTTTATGGAGTATATGAATCGCATTTTCCATGAGCATTTGGATCAATTTGTTGTTGTGTTTATTGATGAATTCTTGATTTATTCTAAGTCTCGGGAGGAACATGCGGAGCATTTGCATATTGTATTGCAAATTTTGAAGGAGAAGAGACTTTATGCCAAGTTGTCCAAGTGTGAGTTCTGGTTGTCAGAAGTGAGTTTTCTTGGGCATGTGATTTCAGGTAATGGTATTGTTGTGGATCCATCCAAAGTAGATGCAGTTCTACAATGGGAGGCTCCTAGATCTGTTACTGAAATTAGAAGCTTTTTGGGTTTAGCTGGATATTATCGAAGATTCATTGAAGGTTTTTCCAAGTTAGCACTTCCTTTGACCCAACTGACTTGTAAAGGTAAAACGTTCATTTGGGATATTCAGTGTGAGGAAAGTTTTAGTGAGCTGAAGAGAAGATTGACTACAACTCCGATTTTGATCTTGCCGAATCCTAGTGAACCGTTTGTGGTGTTTGCGATGCGTCTTTGATTGGTTTAGGTGGAGTGTTGATGCAGGAAGGTAAGGTTGTGGCTTATGCTTCGAGGCAATTAAGGGATCATGAGAAAAACTACCCTACTCATGATTTGGAATTAGCGGCAGTGGTTTTTGTGTTGAAAATTTGGAGGCATTATCTCTACGGTGCAAGATTCGAAGTCTTTAGTGATCATAAGAGTTTGAAATACTTGTTTGATCAGAAAGAGCTGAATATGAGACAACGGAGATGGTTGGAATTTTTGAAGGACTACGATTTTAGCTTGAATTACCATCCTGGTAAAGCTAATGTGGTAGCCGATGCATTAAGCCGGAAATCTTTGCATATGTCCGCTTTGATGGTTAAAGAGTGGGAACTTTTGGAAGCATTTAGAGATTTGAGTTTGGTGTGTGAGTTGACATCTGACAGCGTGAGGCTTGGTATGTTAAAGGTTACTAATGAGTTTCTGTTGACCGTTAGCGAGAAACAGAGGCTGGATGTGAAATTTGTTGATTTGATGACGGTTGGAGATAAAGGTGTGAATGGTGACTTTAAAGTGGATGATAAGGGTGTTTTGAGATTCCGTGGTAGGATTTGTATTCCGGATGATTTTGAATTGAAAAAGATGATTTTAGAGGAAGGACACTAGAGTGGTTTGAGTATACATCCGGGAGCTAATAAGATGTACCAAGATTTGAAGAAGATCTTTTGGTGGTCCGGATTGAAGAGGGATGTGGCTCAGTTTGTTTATGCGTGTTTGACGTGTCAGAAGTCAAAGGTAGAACATCAGAAGCCTAGTGGATTATTGCAACCGTTGGATATTCCCGAGTGGAAATGGGACAACATTTTTATGGATTTCGTGACAGGGTTGCCGAATACTCCGAGGGGACATAATGCCATTTGGGTGGTTGTGGATAGGCTGACTAAATCGGCGCATTTCATTTCGATTGACATCAGATTTTCTTTGGAGAGGTTGGCTGAGATTTATATCCGTGTGATTGTGAAGCTACATGGTGTTCCGTTGTGTATTGTTTCAGATCGTGATCCGAGGTTTACTTACAGATTTTGGGAAAGTTTGCAAAAGGCGTTAGGTTCCAAGTTGAGATTGAGTTCTGCTTATCATCCTCAGACGGATGGTCAGACAGAGAGAACTATTCAGTCGTTGGAAGATTTGTTGCGGGCTTGTGTTCTTGAGCAAGCTGGTGTTTGGGATACTTATCTTTCAATGGTGGAATTCACATATAACAACAGTTTCCATTCGAGTATTGGAATGACACCTTTTGAAGCGTTGTATGGAAGAAGATGTCGAACGCCGTTGTGTTGGCATGAATCTGGTGAGAGTTCGGTGGTTGGACCAGAGTTAATTCAACAAACTACGGAAAAGGTGAAACTTATTCGTGAGAAAATGAAGGCTTCTCAGAGTAGGCAGAAGAGTTATCATGATCAAAGGAGGAAAAATCTCGAGTTTCAAGAGGGAGATCATGTATTTTTGAGAGTTATACCGGTGACGGGTGTTAGGCGTGCATTGAAGTCGAAGAAGCTTACTTCTCGGATTATTGGTCCTTACCAGATATCCGCGAGAGTGGGTGTTGTGGCTTATCGGGTGGCGTTGCCACCAAATCTTTTGAATTTGCATGATGTGTTCCATGTTTCACAGCTTCGGAAGTATGTTCCGGATCCGTCGCATGTGATTCCAATGGATGAGGTTGAGGTAAGGGAGAACCTTACGGTTGAGGCATTACCGATGAGAGTTTTGGATCGCGAGTTGAAGCGGTTAAGAGGCAAGGATATTGTGCTTGTGAAAGTAGCGTGGGGAGGCGCTGCTGAGGGCAATTTGACTTGGGAGTTGGAGAGTCGGATGCGGGAGTCGTATCCGGAGTTGTTCATCTCAGGTAACATTTTCGAGGATGAAAATTTCTAAGTGGGGGAGAGTTGTAACGCCCCGGTTTTTGTTAGATTTATTTAATCGAGTCGATTTAATTATTTTTGGTCTTTATATTATTTTATTCTTTGTTATTATATTTTATCGCGTTTTGGGAACGTTTGCGAGGAAATTGAGTGTAGGGGTATTTTGGTCTTTTTGGCTTGGGTAGATATTGTTTTTCTTTTATAATAAAACATAGAAAGAAAATAGAGAAAAATAGAAAGAAAAAGAAGAGAAGAGAAAAGGAGAGTGAGAAGAAGAAAAAGAGGAAAAACTTGGAGTTTAAGTAATCGATTCAACCGACACTTCGAAGCGCGATTAATCGGGTAAGGGTGCGAAACTCGATTATCATATGTTTGTGTATGATCGTGTGTGTGTTTGTTGGTTTTTCCTAGCTTTTCAGTTCTATGTCGATTGAGAGGAAACGAGAGAAATCGATGGTTTCACGGTTGGAATGCGATGTAAATGCGGTAGAATACTTGTTGTTATGATTGGGATATGTTCTGATTGTTATGTTTTGGGGGGGGGGGGGAGAATGGTGGTTTAGGATGAGTAACAGCGCTGCTGCGAATCCCAGAATTCGCAGGTTCGCAGTGCGAACAAGCAGCGAGGAGGAAAGCGAAGGCTCGCCAGGGCTTCGCAGTGCGAATGGGAAGACGAATGTTTGCCAGAAGTTCGCAAAGCGAACTTTATGCTATTTTTTCTCTGCCACGGTTCACTGGGGCTTCGCACGAAGAATGAGGAAAGCAAATGCTCGCTAGCAGCTTCGCATTGCGAACATTACAGATTGTTCCGTTTTGTTTCCTTCATAACTTTTGATCCGTAACTCGGATTGAGGCACAGTTGGATGCGTTGGAAGGCTAATGAGATGTTCTTTCTTATAGGAATGGTTTTGAGATTGGTTGGACGATTTAATTATGTCGGGAATTTGGAAATGTGTCACTTTGTCGACTTTTACCGTCGTAATTGTGTGTAATTGATGTGTTAACATGCGATACGCTTTTGATGAAAAACGTATAGCTTGTGTGCTATTATATGATGTGAGTGCATGTGATGAAATGTGGTGATGATGGTTTGTGGCCTAAGGGCAAGTAAATGCATTGTGTTATATTTGATTGTATATGCATGGTTATGGATGTTGGAATGGTTTACGTGGTTGTATATGTGTATGCATTTGATTGTCATGAGTTATTGTATGCCAAGCATCATGATATGCATTCTTGTGATGTCGTGTGCCCTAGTGGGTATGAGCGACGAAATGATTCTCGAGGGGATCTGCGGTAACGGTCGTGTGCCTTATACAAAGAGGACCGAAAGCGACGTTATGGACGATCGTGTGCCTTATACAAAGAGGACCGAAAGCGATCGGATCGTGTGCCTTATACAAAGAGGACCGAAAGCGATCCATAAACGTCGTGTGCCTTATACAAAGAGGACCGAAAGCGACGGGGAACATCGTTTGCCCGACGGGGAGTTACACTAAGTAACAAGCGATGATTCCAATAATTCCTGAGTGAATTAATGATGAGATGATGGATGGAACGGTACCACATTGCATTGCATAGAGTCATTGTGTCGGTCTCTGTGCATTTGAATAAATCATGAATGGATTGATTATGTGTGGAAATTCATGAATGGATTGATTATGTGTGGGATTTGTGAATGGAATTGATGAGTTGATATATATATATATATATATATGTTGGTGATAAATGTATCGAGCATGATTGATATGCCTTTGTGATGGATGTATGAGATAAGAATCGTGTTGTTTTGTGTTTGAATTATGTTATATGTTGTGGTGAGAATGTTGTTGTGTGCGTATTTTCTGTTATTACATAATTGTATGCAACTATATTATAATTGTGTTTCTCACCATTCTGCTGTTTTGATTGCTCTATGAGGAATTGCAGATTAGATGTTGGAGGTCTTTTTGTGAAGATTAGGTCTTCATTATTTTGTCGGTCAGCTCTGATATGTAGCACCGGGTAGTCGGGGAGATCGTTATGTGACATTATGTATATATATCTTTTTGGATTTGACATGTATGACTCTGTATAGGACAGAAAAACTTTTATGTTTATATATATGAGATTTCAGTTGCAGATTTTCCACTTTTATTCTGTATCTGAATTGTTGGTGTTAGGAACCGAGTTCCTCTGTTTATGTTGCTACCTGATTGTTGCATATCTATTTGAGCAGGTTGTTGTATTTCATCATTTTGATGTGACGCTCCCGTCTATGCCATAAATGTTTTAATTATACTCTGACTATCTGTTATCGCTTTAATTAATTGAGGGTATAGATTGGGGGTGTTACAAGACCCAATCCCCTTTTGACCAAAACTTTTTGGGCCTCAGTCGTTGTATAAGTCCCGATACGATACTCAAAATAACAGTACAATCATTGTTCAAACCTTGGGCCTCTCCTTGAGTATAAGCCCCAACAAATTTTCACAAATAACTCCCTTTTGATTTAGGTTCGAATATACAGTTGTTATCAAAACTTTCTTTAATTTCTCTGAACAACTAACAATACAGCATCGAAGCTCGCTCACCTGTAAGTCTTAACAGCTTTCATTTACTCACTTTAATATATATAAATGTATTGTGGGAAGCGGCGCATGGTTAGTCTTATTTCATTCTTTTAAATACACGTCAAATATATATAATTGTATTGTGGGAAGCTGCGCATGGTTAGTCTTCTTTCATACCTTTTAAAATACTTGTCATATATCAACTGTATATATATACTAGTATAATTATTTAGAGTCTTCCCTGGCAACTAAGTCTTGAACTAGGTAAAGACATGTTGGTTAGTCTTAAATACAAACAAAACTAGATCCCCATAAGATTTCCAGATACAGTCTTCCCTTCTCTTGGGGTTAAACAATATGGAACAAAGAGAAAGGCAGTATTCTCGGTGAACCTTTTCTCAGACTGTCACCCTTAGAAATTGTCAAAGAAATTCTACTCCCCGGAGTTGATCTATTCTCTGTGAATAACATCTCTTGAGTTTCTTCCAAACCCTCGAACTTTCCTGGAATGATCTCTTTTATGTGAATTGCATTTCTAGAACTTCTCTTGGTTTGGGGACCCACAGGCTTCCTAAAAGCATCCCCGCCTCCTCTTGGGCGTTGTATAAGGACCCTTCGGCTTCTTAGAAGTTCTCATGCCTTCTCTTGGGCTTAATACAAGGACCCTGACGACCTCTTAAAGGTATAAGACAGAACTTAGTCATCCTTTGCTAGAGCAGTCTTTCTAGTGTCAGACTTTAGGCCACTTTAAGGTTGATTCTCATCCCTTAATGCCTTTGCCTCCTCTTGGAGGCATCATACAAAAGATAAAACTCCTCCACACCAGCAGACTTGGAGAGTCTAATCCCCTTGAGTCTCAAAGACATTCTCAAGTTCCTTACAACTATAGGAAGAAACCCCGGGCATTCTGGATCGATCTCCAGCAGAAACCCAGCCTCTCTCATGAGAGTTCCCCGACCAAGGTCAACACTATCTCAAATCAGAACCTCAAGGTATCTGACATCTCAACTCTTTTGTAACCCTCAGCAAGAGTTGATTCCCCATTTGCACCTGCCTGGGGATCCCAATTATCCCCAAAAAAAGATAGCCTCCTCTTAGGCTTTGTATAAGGACCTTTCCTCAGCGGAAAGCCAGCCTCCTCTTAGGCTTTGTATAATGATCCTTCCTCAGCGAAGTCAGCCTCCTCTTGGGCTTTGTACAAATGATTCTCCCCAACGGAGCAAACCTTTTCAGACTCTCTTGTTGAGTCAAGACCCTTTTAGCCTAAATCTCGGGCTTCGTATGAGACAGCAAATCACTCTCTTGTTGAGTATAAAAGACTCTCTTGTTGAGTCAATCACCTTTTCAGACTCTTTTGTTGAGTCAATCACCTTTCAGCACTCTCTTGTTGAGTCGGCCCTTTTAGCCTCAATCTTGGGCTTTGTACAAGACAGATAAAAATACTCTCTTGTTGAGTCGATCTTTATCCAAAGCTTGGTATAAAGATTTCCCCCTTAGTAGGAGCTAGCCTCCTCTCAAGTTCTCCCACTTGTTCAACCACAACCCTGGGCTTTGTACAAGACAGATAAAAACACTCTCTTGTTGAATCAGAACCCTTTTAGCCTCAATCTTGGGCTTTGTACAAGACATAAATTTCCCTCTCTTAAACTGGGGACATATATCTTCCCCAACCGAGTCATTTCCTCCCAGCCTTCGTTTAGGCTTTAAGGAATAATGTCCCTAAGAAGAGTCAAACTCATTGCAGCCTCAATCTTGGGCTTTGTACAAGACACATCCTCACCAGAGTCAGTTAAATTTCCCATTTTACCCTCAATCTTGGGCTTTGTACAAGACAGATAATACTCTCCAGCAAGAGTCAAACTCATTTCCGCCTCAATCTTGGGCTTTGTACAAGACATATATAAACCTCCCCGACGGAGTCAAAACCCTTTTTAGCCTCCTCTTAGGCCTTGTATAATGATATCCCGAAAGAGTCAGTCTCTTTTTAGCCTCAATCTTGGGCTTTGTACAAGACAGATAAAACACTCTCTTGTTGAGTCGATCTTATCTAGCCTCCTCTTAGGCTTTGTATATGGACTTCCCCAGTGGAGTCAATTAACCTTTTAGCATCAACCTTGTGCTTTGATCAAGGCACACAAAAATCAACAATCTCTCTTTAGAGATGACAAATTCCCTCTCAATTACCCTTTTAGCTTCAATCTTGGGCTTTGAACAAGACACAAATACTCAACCTTTTAGCTTCAATCTTGGGCTTTGAACAAGACACCAAAACGTCATTTTCCTCCCTTAGAAATAGGAGGAACTACGATTGCTCTGATTTCCCTGTTTCGTTTAAACGGGAATGCGTAGGTATAAGATTGCAAAATATTAGCAAGCATACCAATCAAAAACCCTAGGTCCAGTACCTTCATATCAATCAAAACTTAGGTCTAGTACCTTACCAAAAACATCGGGAGTAACCCGAACACAAACAAAACTCACTCTCCCTGTCATACTTTCCCAAGAAACTTTCCCAACCCATCAGCAGATAAACACTATCAATTACAAAGCAAAACCCTAAAGCTAACATCCTGTGGATAACCACATATAGGATGGGTAATTGACAACTACCCATTGTATAACCTGACCCCGGACCCCCCAATCTCTTTAAAGCGTTTGTTCAGTTAAACATTCGCTTGCAAGGTTAGTTTTAGATACCTTCCCTTTCCCTTCCAGCTTTATGGGATAAATAAGAAATCAGAAAGTAGCACCCTTTCTCCTCGAGGAGAAAACCCAAACTTCAGTGATAAGGTGGTCGCGTCACCGACAAAAATCGCTCGCTACAATAGGGCACTAAAGAAAGAAATAGTGCATTCCTGGAAACATATTCACAAAAAGGGAAGAGAGTCCCTAGGAAGACCAAACTGCATCTTTGCAGAACCTTATCTCCACTGGATGCAAACTAGAGCTATTAAACTGAGGATGCCTTACCCTCGCCAAGAAGTTTTTCCCTTAAAAGAATCTGTCTTTTATTTCATGTTCGATGCAGAAAAACTCCAGGTCGCTCTCAACAAAGTCCAACGTGAGAAAAACTCTTGGAAGAACAAGTACCAGATTCTTAATCTGGAATGTACCAAGATTCAGGAACTACTAAAGTAAAAGGATGCTCTGATTGAAATATTAGAGCAACATGCTATAGAAAGTCAGGAGGAACAAAGAAATTTGTTCACTCCTTTCACTTGGCAAAGGATCATTGACCCGACAACGGCTGAAGGAGCCCAATCAAAGAAAAGAAAATTTCAGGAACCAGCATCTGAGCCCTCCTCAGAGAGAGCTCAGGATCCATAGGCCTAATTATCCTTATCGCACTTTGTAAAATACTGTACCTTTCCTTGTAAAATACTGCAATCTTCCGAGTTCAATAAAAAGGTCTCTCCTGTTGTGTGATATTTGCAATATAATTGTTAAAAGTTCGTTTGAAAACAAAAACTAAAAAATATATCATTCTTTGAATATCATTCATCATTCTCACATAACACATCTTTGTCTTTGAGTCTCACGTATGTGTCGCACTATAGAGTTAAACTGTCTCATTCGTACAATACTCGGGCCAATCGACAAAAGACGGTCTCGAGGAAGAGAACAGAGAGTTGAGAGAAGAAATCAACGCTCCGAAGGAGAGTTTAGAGAAACTCCACAACTACATGCAATCCCTGGCAGCAACCCATGAACAACGACATCAAAGGACTGTAATATCAGAGATTACATCCGTACCAGCATTTCAGACACCTGGCAGTCATACTTAGTACAACATGCCTAAAGGATTTCCCTAGGGCATGCCTCTCAACTTTATACCTGAAGAATACATCCCAGCGGTCAGTGAAGACCCAAAAATGGTAGAAGGAACCGCCAGACCTGAAGGTTACAAACTTCAGGTAAATGAAGATACAAGGGTTACAACAGAATAAACTTCAGGTCATTGAAGAGGCAAGAGTTACCGCCGTAATGACTATACCACAACCAGTGGTACACACTATCCCGGAAGGACAGATTCTGCAAACGATTTCTGGCGGGAACGAAGATGTATACAAAAGGATGAACGAGTTCCAGGAACAATTCTTGGAAATGCAGAAGGAACTGTATGCCATTCGCGGTCAAGACTTATTCGAAAAAGACGCCGCCGACCTCTGTTTGGTCCCTAATGTAAAGATACCGCACAAATTCAAGGTGCCTGACTTTGAAAAATACAAAGACAACTCTTACCCTCAAAGTCATTTGGTGATGTACACTCGGAAAATGTCTACCCAGACAAAAAATCAACAACTACTAATCCAGTACTTCCAAGACAGTTTAACCGGTGCCGCACTCAAATGGTACATGGGTTTAAACTGCACCAAGATCAGTACTTTCAGATATTTTGGGGCAGCTTTCGTTCAGCAGTATAAATATAACTTGGACATGGCACCAGATAGGGACCAACTCAGAGCAATGTCACAAAAGGATAAAGAAACCTTCAAAGAATATGCTCAAAGATGGAGTGAAATCTCCGCCCAGATCTGTCCCCTTCTCGAAGAAAAGGAAATGACAAAGATCTTCCTGAAAACATTGAGCTCATTTTATTACAACCGAATGGTTGCCAGTACGCCCAGTGACTTCACTGAAATGGTGAACATAGGAGTACGCCTTGAAGAAGCAGCCTGATAAAGACGATTAGGCAAAGATACAGAGCCATCCAGCAGTACCAAAAGATACAGTTGTGCTTTCCAAAAGAAGAAAGAGCAAGATATCAGTAATATCTCTCTGGGAAAGCAAAGGCAAAGGTATCAACCGGTAGCAGTAGTAACTCCCGCTATAAACCCAGCGCCAGCTCCAACATATCAACCTCAGGTTGCTCAGAGCCAACCAAATCAACAACAGTATCAGCAAAGGTCACAACAGCCTCTTCAGCAGGCTCGCCCGCAGTACAATAACAACAATCGTACTACACGACCATTAGGGTTCGACCCTATACCGATGTTGTACGCAAAACTATTTCCACTTTTACTGGCCAAGGGGCACGTTTAAGTAGGCAGGAAAGAAGAAGAGACTTTCCAACACAATAAGTCACAATAAAGAGAATCCGCGAGACTGCGACACTAGGGAAATAGGGATAGCTGGGAAAAGAGGCGGAAGTCTCAGAAGAAGAATTCAGAGTAGCGCATATAGTGGCTTGCTGTGTAGCTTTACTAGACGACCGATCACCCCTTGTCTTAACCCCTATTGAGAGGGTGGGTTGCTTCCCTTCCTCTTTTGAGGACGAGATGCCTTTGAAGTCATCCTAGAATAGTGAATCACTACTGTACCACGACTCATAACCACAGAAGCTACGGTTGTCAAATGTCTTTCCGTCATACCTAAAAATAGAGTAAATATTTCCAGCCCTAGAAAAGAGGGAATGGTCGCAGTACCAAAAAATCCACCTTTTTGGTTCAAAGTAGATGAGACTTGCCCTTACCATCAAGGAGGACCGAGACATAACATTGAGAATTATCTCAGCTTCAAGTCTGATGTACAAAAGCTCATCAGGAACGGGGTTTTATATTTCAAAGATACTAATCCAAATGTTCAGACGAACCCGTTACTGCAACATGAGAAGACTACAGTGAATTTGATAGAAGGAGAGCCTGCCAATAATTATCAAATTAACAATGTACACTTACTGGGAACCAACCTGGTAAAGATGCAATGCAGACAGAGCGGGTACGGCCATGTGCCATCTCACAACTATCATCAGTGTGATATTTGCTCCAAGGACAATCAAGGGTGTGCCATAGTATAAGCAGCTCTACAAGAACAAATAGATCATGGTTGGATTCAGGATCACATAATTTGTGAAGTAAACATGGCCCATGCACATCCCAACATTGTTTAGAACCACGACATCCGTGCAATGAACGTCAATCTAGTGGCAATGCATTCAAGACAAAGTCAGTATTACAATTTGACACGGCACGATTACAACACTTGTCCAATCTGCTCAAAAGACAATCAAGGATGCTCTTTTGTATAAGAGGCCCTCCAACGTCAAATGGATCTCGGATGGATCCAGGACTACCATGAAAGAAATGATCATCAAGTCAATATGGTTCAAATCTTTGACATACGCTTAATGAATCCCAGTCTAGTGGAATTACATGCTAAGCAGGTCAGACTTGGTTCTCTGGCCTCACATGATTATCAAGATTGTAAAGAATGCTACGAAAATGACCAAGGGTGTGCACTTGTGCAAATGACTCTTCAACATCTGTTGGACCACTGGTGGCTTCCGATCTACCTGGATGAAGACACACAACAAGTTAGCATGACTGACGGGAATCCAGGTAGACACCAAAGTTATGATGTTCGCTCAATAAAAATAGATCTAGTGAGGATGCACTGCATACAAAGAGGATATGGTCGGGTACCACCTCACAATTATGAATGCTGTGGAGTATGCTCGAAAAGTAACCAAGGATGCTATCTAGTGCGAGCAACCCTCCAGCATCAGTTAGACCGAAAAGAGATTCAACCATGTTCGAATTCTAAATCAATCAACATGATACAAGATTACATCCCTTTTCAAAATAAAAACACTGTCATAATCTCCAATCATGGAATAACCAAGGATGTTTGTGCCGTAATTCCTCTGCTCGATGAGTTGAAAGTCTCTCTTGGCAATAGAAGAATTCCAAACTTAGAGCTGATTGAGGTGGCCTACGACTGTCAAAAGGCCCAAAAAGTCCCTCCGGCCGTCTACCTGCCAGGTCCGATACCATACAAGTCAGAAAAATCTATCCCATACAAGTACGATGCAACGGCCATAGAAAATGGAAAAGAATAACATTCCCCTCTGTTGTGAACATTACCGACATCCGTCGAGTTACCCGGAGTGGTCAGATCTTCAACAGAGGAGTTGGAGAGCCTACCAAAGAAAAGGAACTTCAAGTCGAAGTTCCTAATCCACAAGTTGGCCAATCCAGTAATCCCGAGCCTATAAAGAACAACAATGAAGTGTTAAAGCTCATTCAGAAAAACGAGTACAACATTGTGGATCAATTGTTGCAAACTCCATTTCAAATTTTTTATTATCTCTCCTGCTTAGTTCAGAAGCTCACAGAGAAGCTCTATAGACAGTTTTAGAACAAGCCTTTTTGGAACAAGATGTGACAGTAGGACAATTTGACAGCATCATCTCTAACATCACCTGCTGCAACAACTGGGGATTCAGTGATGAAGAACTTCCAGAGGAAGGCAAGAACCGTAATATGGCACTCAATATCACAGTCAATTGCCAGGACGATGCTTTAGCCAGCGTACTGGTAGACACAGGTTCATCCTTAAATGTCATGCCAAGGTCAACTCTGGTTCGAATTTCTTTTCAAGGAACTCCCATGAGAGGCAGTGAGATCATCGTCAAAGCCTTTGATGGATCCAGAAAAATAGTTATCGGCGAAGTCGATCTTCCTATAACCATTGGTCCTCACACTTTTCAAGTTACTTTCCAGGTCATGAACATCCGAGCAACATACAGTTGTTTATTAGGAAGACCTTGGATACACGAAGTTGGGGCAGTCACTTCGACACTTCACCAGAAGCTAAAGTTTGTCAAGAACGACAAATTAGTCACAGTGTGCGGAGAACAAGCTTTAATCGTAAGCAACTTATCATCATTCTCCTGTGTAGAACCAGAGGAGATTGTTGGGACTCAATTTCAAGCACTCTCGGTGAGCAACGAGAATCACCAAGAAAAAGGAACGTCGATTTCCTCATACAAGGACACTCTCAAAGTAGTGGGGAGTAGCGACATAAAAGGATGGGGACAAATTGTAATTCCTACTGATAACAAGACAAGAAAAGGTCTTGGTTTCTCTCTGACCTGTACCCCGACTACGAAGAAGGATGAAATTTTTCTTCCCATTCAGGATTTCTTCCACAGCGGAGGCTTCCTCTGCCCAGTATCTTAAGAAGTCCACACCATCGATGGGAACAACTCTTCTGATACAAAGGAGGAGTGGAAGTCTTATCTCAATGATGAAGGTTATATATCTCAAGGAGAAACGTACCTACCATTCTGCTCTCCAAAGCAGAGCCCAGGATATATACCAAGATCAGACGTTAGAATGATCTATGGAGATTGTGATCCCAAAGGATGCCGTGCTCCACCCAACTCATTAGAGGAAGACAATCTGATGAAAGACAACTTTGACTACGATTATTATGATCCCATGGATGACTTGCCTATATGGAAGCCAGACACGGAAAACTTGGGGAAAAAAAGTCAGTCGGACAATGCCTATCAACTGAGTAATCTTGAAAAGAATACCCATGTTCCCACAGAGTCATGGAATCCTTACTCAGAACATTCCGAAAATGTCTGACACCATGGTGATGAATTTACAAAGATTGCAGGACAAGAATTCATTAACTATGCATTTCCTGAGGTCAACGTCATTGAGGAAGATGACTCATCTATTCCCACAGAAACCTGGGATACCTTAGGACAACCAAGCGACAAGTACGACTTTCTAGTCAAATACACTACTCCCAAAAGCTCTCGCATAAGATACGAGGACATTCAACTAACTGGATAGGGAGATCCTCTTGGGAGTGAAAATACTATGAAAGATGCGACAGAAGAGTCCTCTTATGATAAATCTGCATGGGAAGAAGACTCCAATGATCCTAATCTGCTAGAAATCAGTGTCATTTCTGAAGACAAACCAAGAAGGAAGGTACCAGACTTTGTGATTCACAGAGGAGTTCGTCGCCATTGGGTTGCAGTCGATGTCCCAAAAGTCGTTCATAAGTCGAAGTAATTACCATCTTTGTTTTAACCTTTCACTTTTCCCGGGTGAAATGGATGTTTTATAGGGCTTACTTTTCTATAAATGTCCCTCTTCACTTCGCCCAAAGCGATAGAGTTTTGTTTTATAGGGTTGTGTTTCAAGAATCGACAAATCATGAATAAATAATGTCATTAAGAATTCCTACATTTTATTGCTATTTTCACTTTTCGTTTTTCAAAAAATGGTAATCCTAAAAAAAAAAACAAAAAAAAAACAAGCGTTTTCAGAAAATACACTGCACACGCTCTTGCATTCTCTCTGTCTTTTCTAAAAAAGGAATCATCACGTCATGTAGATTGCTTGTTTTAATCCCCATTGAAACATACGATCCAATGCCTTCTCCCAACTTTGAATTCCCGGTATTTGAAGCTGAAGAAGAAGAGGACGGAGAAATTCCAGAAGAGATCTCTCGACTACTCAGGCAAGAGGAAAGGTCTATTGAGCCTCACAAAAAGCCGTTGGAAACATTCAGTTTAGGTTCAGAAGAAGAAAAGAAAGAAGTTAAGATTAGAGCACTGCTCAGTCCAACTGTCAGAGAAGACTTGATAAAACTTCTCAAAGAGTTTCCAGATATATTTGCTTGGTCCTACCAGGACATGCCAGGGTTGGATACCCGAATCGTGGAACACCACTTACCACTGAAACCAGAATGTCCTCCAGTAAAACAAAGACTGAGAAGGACTCATCCAGATATGGCCATCAAAATTAAGGAGGAAGTGCAGAAGCAGATCGACGCAGGTTTCCTCGCCACCTCAAAATATCCTCAATGGTTAGATAACATAGTTCTAGTTCTGAAGAAAGAAGAAAAAGTCAGAATGTGTGTATACTACATGGATTTGAACAAAGCAAGCCCAAAGGAGGACTTCCCCCTGCCACACATTGACATGCTGGTAGACAACACAGTGAAATTCAAAGTCTTCTCTTTCATGGATGGATTCTCGGGATATAATTAAATCAAAATGGCGCCAGAAGATATGGAGGAAACTTCATTCATCACCCCATGGGGCACCTTTTGTTACAATGTAATGTCGTTCGGTATGAAGAACGCGGGGGCAACCAATCAAAGGGCAATGACAACTCTATTTCACGACATGATGCATAAAGAGATTGAAGTGTACGTCGATGACATGATTGCCAAATCTAAAACAGAAGAAGAGCATGTAGAACACCTATCAAAGTTATTCGAGCGTCTGAGAAAATACAAACTCCACTTGAATCTTAACAAATGTACATTCGGTGTTCGCTCTGAAAAACTCTTGGGATTTATCGTCAGCCAAAAAGGAATTGAGGTTGATCCCGACAAAGTCAAGGCCATTCAAGAAATGCCTTCACCAAAGACTGAAAAACAGGTCAGAGGATTTTTGGGACGTCTGAATTACATCTCAAGATTCATATCCCTCATGACTAGGGCTGGAAATGAGTCGAGTCGAACTCGCCTTAGCTCAGTTCGACTCGTTAAGAATTAGCCGAGTTCGAGTTCGAGTTCGAGTTCATCACGAACTTATTTTTCAGCTCAAACTCGACTCGTTAAGAATTGGTCGAGTTCGAGTTCATCACGCACTTTTTTTCAGGTCAAACTCGACTTGTTAAAAGTTCACGAATATCTCGGTTCAACTCGTTAGGTTTATCTTGTTAGGTTCAACTCGCTTATTTCACAGACTTAAAAACAATTTTTTAAAGTCTATTTTTTATATATATATATTTGACATTTTAAATTAAAATTTTTTAAAAAATATATATAGAAATAAAATAAAAGTTATAAGATTGGAATTTATACGATGTTAGTTTTATTTGTATAATTATTCGTAGAAATATTTTACTCACTTGAGAATATAAATTATCAATTAAAACCGTTCGATTAAAAGAAAATATGAGACTAAGATTTAGAACAAATCTTTAAACCTACTCTTAAAGACATTATAATCTATCTCATATATAATCGAATTGACTCATGAACCTAACGAGTCGAACTATGTAAAGTTCAAGTTCAGATCATTTAGTTAACGAACTTAGCTTTTAGCTCATATTTAGCTCATTTGGTTCATGAACCTAGTTCAACGATTTAATTTTCGAATCGAATTTCGAACTATTTTCGAGTTGGTTTGGTTCATTGCCAGCCCTACTCATGACCGCGACATGCGCGCCGATCTTCAAACTACTCAGAAAGAACCAAAACTGTATATGGACAGAAGATTGCCAAAAAGCTTTTGATAACATCAAAGAATATCTGTTGAACCCACTAATTCTGTCTCATCCAATGGAAGGAAGACCACTGATCATTTACTTAACAGTCTTGGAAGACTCCATGAGCTCTGTGCTTGGACAACAAGACGAGACAAAAAGAAAAGAATCTGCCATTTACTACTTAAGCAAGAAGTTCACTGACTGTGAAACTCGATACACTATGCTCGAGAAAACTTGCTGCGCTTTGGCTTGGGCAGCCAAACGTCTTCGCCAGTCAAGTACGTCCTTGAAAATCCTGCTCTCACAGGAAGGATTGCCCGTTAGCAGATGTTGTTATCAGAATACGACATCGAGTACCATGCTTATAAAGCTGTCAAAGGAAGTATTTTAGCCGATCATTTGGCTCATCAACCGATTGACGATCAGGAATCAGTCAGATTTGAATTCCCAGACGAAGATGTCATGTAGTTGAAAATGAAAGTTTGTGATGAACCGCTACCCAACGAAGGGCCAGAACCAGGTTCCCAATGGGGACTAATATTCGACAGAGCCGTCAATGCTTATGGAAACGGAATTGGGGCAATCATCGTAACCCCTCAGGGTACCCATATTCCTTTCACTGCCAGATTAACAATCAAATGCACAAATAATGAGGCCGAATATGAAGCTTGTATCATGGGTCTCGAAGAAGCCATTGACCTAAGGATAAAGAATTTGGATGTGTATGGCAACTCAGCCCAGGTTGTAAATCAGATCAAAGGAGAGTGGAATACATACCAATCAGGATTTATTCCTTACAAAGACTACGCGAGAAGGTTGTTACCATTCTTCAACAGAATAGAATTTCATCATATCCCTCATGAAGAAAATCATATAGCTGATGCATTAGCCACCCTATCGTCCATTATTAGTGTGATTCAATGGAACGACGTGCCTAAAATTGACTTAATGCGCCTTGAAAGGCCCGCTTACATCTTCACAATTGAAGCAGACATAGATGACAAATCATGGTATCATGATATCAAGTACTTCATTCAAAGACAAGAGCACCCACCTGGGGCATCAAGAAAAGATAGGAAGACTCCCAGAATACTGGCTGGCAACTTCTTCCTGAATAGTGATACACTCTATAAGAGAAACTTTGACATGGTTTTGCTCAGATGCGTAAACAGACAAGAAGCAAACATGTTAATGAAAGAAATCCATGAAGGTTCCTTTGGTACTCATGCCAATGGACATACAATGGCAAGAAAATTTTTGAGAGCAGGATATTATTGGCTGACAATGGAATCCGATTGCTACAAGTACATGAGGAGGTGTCACAAGTGTCAAATATACGTAGACAAAATCCATATACCTCCAACGCATCTCAAAGTTCTTTCTTCTCCATGGCCTTTTTCTATATGGGGAATCGACATGGTTGGCATGATTGAACCCAAAGCTTCAAATGGACATCGGTTCATCCTGGTAGCCATTGACTACTTCACCAAGTGGGTCGAAGCAGTGTCATACACCAATGTAACCCGATAAGTGGTGGTCTGATTTATCAAGAACAATCTCATCTACCGTTATGGTGTTCTAAGCGAGATCATTATGGATAATGGATCCAACTTGAACAACAAAATGATGAAAGAGTTGTGTACTTAGTTCAAGATCGAACACGATAACTCGTCTCCTTACCGACCTAAAATGAATGGAGCGGTAGAAGCGGCTAATAAGAACATTAAGAAAATCATTCAGAAGATGGTTGTAACCTCAAATATTGGCACCAGATGCTACCCTTTTCTCTTCACGATTATCACACATCTGTTCGCACCTCAACAGGGGCAACCCCTTTCTCTCTAGTATATGGCATGGAAGCAGTGCTCCCCATAGAAGTAGAGATACCATCAATCAGGGTATTGATGGAAGCCAAGCTAATAGAAGTTGAATGGTGTCAGAGCCGACACAATGAATTAAATCTATTCGAAGAAAGAAGAATGACAACTTTATCCCATGGTCAGTTATATCAACAAAGAATGAAGAAGGAGTTTATTAAAAAGGTCCGACCTCGTGTCTTTAGGAAAGGAGACCTTGTGCTCAAGAAGATACAATCATTTTTCACTGATTCCAGGGGCAAATGGACTCCGAATTACGACGACCCTTATGTTGTTAAGAAAGCCTTTTCATGCGGTGTCTTGAGACTCGTAACCATGGATAGAGAGGAGTTTACCTACCCCACGAATGTTGATGTAGTCAAGAAATACTTCGCCTAAATGAAAAAAAGACGTCTCGGTGGATTGAAAACCTGAAAGGGCGATCTAGGCAAAAATTAGAGACATAAGCAAAAATCATCCCGATGGATTGAAAACATGAAAAAGCAATCCAGGAAAAAAATTAAGGATTCATGGCAAGTAACTACGTTCGATAGGATTGACTCCTTGGCAGTAACGTCATCCGTCAGGAAAACTTCAGTCAAAGGTCACCTTCGACAGAAGCTCAGAATGTCCAGAATTCAAAGTTGGTGGAAGGATAGCGGTCGTTATGTTTCAATGTAGCCCCTTTCCCGTTAAATTACCACTTTCTAAACTTTGTAATGCTCCATGGGATCACGCGTTCGACTGATTACCATTCTATCAATAAATTTTGAGCCTGTGTGCCTTTTATTTGCAATTCTCAGTTATTCTGCTTTGCAAAATGACATTTTAATATGATCGACGATTCTTGAAACAAAAAAAAATGAATTTTTACTTTTACTTTCACTTTCAAATTTACTCCTACTTTTAAAACAAAGATGTTCATTTCCTTTTGATTAATGAGCACAAAAAGGAATATCGATTGTTTCTCCGGAAGTGATTAAAACTTCAAAATGCAGAATCAAAGTACTCCCTGAATAGGGGATCAACTATTTAAGACGAAATGATCCATCTATCATCCCCAGCGGAGTTCTTACCTCTGAAAACCAATTAATGGTTTTTTTCCCCAGTAGGGCCCACCTCTGAAAAACAAGAAAACAGATTTCCATCCCTAGCAGGTTTGTATCTCCGGAAATCGGAACGAATGCAGGAATCCCTATTCCCGAGCAAATGTACAACTTTCAGAATCTCCAGTGATACCTCCATCTCCTGGAATGGCTGAGTATCCAGTTGTGTTCATCACCAGTCTATATGTCGTGTCTGTTTTGTCAGCATAAGCATACATATATCATGCATAATTGATTCATACTTATTCATGTTGCATTAATATCACTTTGGTCATACTCATCCCCAAGTGATAAACGTCTTCTCTTCGATAGAGTTGTCAGTCTTCCTTACCATGTCAGATAGGACAAAATTCCGGTCTAATTTCTTTCCTCACACGGAAATGTATCGTCTAGACAATCTCTCTCCAGTGTATTCCTGGATTAAAATCGGTACTCGACCACTTTGATAACTTGAACCTCTGAGAGGAAAGAAGACATTCGGATATGAACTTTTGGAACATCACTCTTCACCATTGAAGATGATATTTTTCTTTCCCGAATTAAAGAAAATCCCCAGAGAAAGCCTCTCAACAGAAGACTCACAGCAATACGGCAGTTTCTCCCCGAAAATTTGCTTTCAATGAAGTCATCAGCACCTCAAAATTGGATTACATCACATGGAATTTCTCCGAAAAGGTCTCGAAGGGAAGTATGATGTAACATCACCAAGAAAAAAGCAATCTCTCAAGAGACTTGTTTTCCCCAGTAGGTCGACAAATGGCATCTCCACAGAGAAGTTTGCACACCTCTACAAGTTCAGACAAATGGTTCTCTCCAACAAGTTTGACATCAAATCTTTTTCCATCAAATGGCGTCTCCCCAGTAAAACTCGGTGAGAAGTTTGATGAATACCGCTATAAATAGCGTTCCTTGTCGAAGAAGGAACTCGACAAGAAGAAACTAAGACCAGTTCCATGGCTGAAGACTAGGATAGAGGGGAAGTTTATTTCAAAAGAAAACTGAGACTAGTTCCTTGGCTGAAGACCAGGATCAAGGGGAAGTTTACTTCAAAAGAAAACTGAGACCAGTTCCTTGGCTGAAGACTAGGATCAAGGGAAAGTTTATTTCAAAAGAAAATTGAGACCAGTTCCATGGTTGAAGACCAGGATCGAGGGGAAGTTTATTTCAAAAGAAAACTGAGATCAGTTCCATGGTTGAAGACCAGGATCGAGGGGAAGTTTATTTCAAAAGAAACTAAGACCAGTTCCATAGCACCACTTAGAAAAAAAAAGAGGGGTGAGGAAATAGCTACCATTCATAACCACCATCAAAATTTTAGGTATTCCGATATTTAATCCTCTTGTACACTGAATGTCCGAATATATTCGCCATTCACACTTTCGGGTCCAAGAAGATTAAATAGGGGCATCTGTCATACCCTAAATTTTGACCACGAGATTTCCCATCATTGTATAAATCATCACCACAATATGGATGTACCTTCATGCCTCATCAATCCTCTCAAAGATTGTTGAGCATTCACTACAATCAAGAATTAGGGTTTTGAGCTCTCTTAGAGAACTCAGACAAAGGATGAATAAAGAATAGACATGATCCTCAACTTGTCAAGCCTCTAAAATATCCATGAAGGATCAAGAAGTCTCCCACATCAAGAATTAAGCATGAAAATGCAACGTCTAAAGTTGATCAAGCCTCAAGATCATCAGTGTCACCAGATTAGGGTTTTGGTCGACCAAGGCCTCCAGAGGGAAATTTTCATCTGGACATGAGCCAATACTTCAAAATAGAATCCAAGAAGCTCAAAGGGACCTCATGGACCCAATCACAAGTTCAAAGTAGCCTCAGGGGATGCATTCAGCAAAAATCAGGAATTAGGGTTTCTTGACCTAATTCACCCCTAAGTTAACTGTTGAAGCAAGGCATGAGCCAAGACCTCAAGAAGTGTTTTTAAGACCTCCAATACATCATATTGATCCATTTACAATATTGGATTGACTCAAAGAACTTGGTTCATACGCAATACAAGGATTCAAATTCATCTGGACCAATTAGGGTTTTTTGATGAAAATTCAACTGTACCTTTGACTTGGGGCCAAGACATGATCCCAAACCTTGGGACATGATTCAAGACACTCTAAAAAACCTATGGAATCCATCTATTAGGGTTGAATTAGGTCAAGGACTTGATTTCATAGAGGATCACAAAGTTTGAGATTCATCTGACAAAAAGTCAATTGTGCCTAAAAATAAAGTTTGACTTTTTGAATTTCTTGACAAACAAGGCTTCACTAAGTCAAAAACAATGTTAACCTATGGTTTGGATCATCATACATCAAGAAAAATCAAGAAAAGTGGGGTTACTTGCAAAAGGGGCAACCATAAGAAACTTGAAAATTCACTAAGTCATGAAAAAAAGTGATTTATACCCAACTTTGCAAGACCATAACTTGTGATCCAAGCAACCTTTTTCTTCCATCCAAAGCTCAAATGAAAGCTCTCATTACATACTTCAAGATTGTCAACTACAACAGATTCCAAATCCTCATGGATTATGAGTTATGGATTGATCAAAATCACAAAAATGGAAAATGGACACTTTTTCAACACTTAGTGAAATTTCGGACAGAATCTGTTTTTCATTTTCACCAACTTTGAGGCCATTTTTCATTATGATCCAAGATGATTCAAGGCCAAAGTTAAATATCAAAGTTGAAGTATGTTATAGGGGCTTTCCAAAAAGTACAAGAGCCTCCCATGATTCAACTTGAGCAAGGAGTTATAAGCCTCCAAAAATGGCATTTTTCACCCTGCCTACACAAAGGCATTGTCATACCCCAAATTTTTCCTACCTGTATATAATTTTCATCTGTACATCCGACCACTAACCATTATTAAAAAAAATCCAAAAAAATATGTTGTTCCTGCTCAAGGTTTTGCTTGGGTGAGTCGGGCTTCAGGCAAGTTTGTCAGGTCTGGTATATATGTAGTGTGAACTGAGGTACAATGGTCGTTGATTTAATCTGTCAGTCAGAGAAAGGTTTGTTGCAAGATCAAGGCCAGGGTTTATAGCAGTTCAGATGGTGTACGCTCCAATTAGGGTCGTTGTGTCAAGTTAAGATGATTGTACATGGATCAAGTTATCAAGTTGTGAGTAAGTCAAGTGCTTCATGTTTAAAGATTACCAAGGACCAGATTTGCTTTCCAATCAGGGTTTGGCACAGCGTATCGAGATTCATGGGTCAATTCATAATCTTCTGATTTTAAAAGCATATTCTTGTTCAGTTGGTTCAAAATGAAGATTCCGACTTATTGGTACTCAAGTGGCCAGGATCAAGTGGAGGCATTTGTTATGGTTAATTGTAACACCCCGATTTTTAACAGCGGGAGTGTATTTTTTTTTTTGAATGCCATACATAATATTGACAACTGTCTTTTCAGGAAAATAATAAAAATGATTAATCAGAGTACGAGCTTTCGATCTAAGTCTTTTCCATACATAGGACCAGCGTAATGCCCACTAGTATAAATATTTGTCCATACACATAAAAATAAGCACTCAGCTGTAACAATAACAACAACAACAACAACATGGACAACCTCAAAACATGACCCTAAGCTGATCTTGAATTCCTAGCCCAAAGACATCGCATCTTACAAGCCTTCACGACACCTGGATACCTTAACTATCACCACTTCTAAACCTGGGTGGTCGTTAGCCACATCATAATAATAGTAGAGGGTCACAATCTAAAAACAACATATATGGAAGAATACACACATGCCGGCAGAACATGATATACATAACAACATGAATAAGATGACAATATGATATGCAGAGCAACATAAATGAGGTGACAGTATGATATATATTACAATCACAACATTTAATTTAACACACTAATGCAATGCACAAACATCCTAAATGCAGACCTATATGAATTTGGCGGTCCCAATTCGTCGGGTACCCTCACCATGCATGAATCCCGGAATTTAACCTCTCCGCAGAGAGTCGTGATACCCCCTTGGGTCCTCACTAACCGTGCTGCCTCGCAGACACAAAAGTGCTGCCCTTGCAGACACCCGGTGTTGCCTCCCTCGCATTCACCTGACTCAATTTGATCTCAAAGGATCGATGACAGCTCAGTCACATCACCTGGTGCAGTAGAATTCCCTTCGGGATTAGGTGATGATTCAGAACCCATCACCCTGGCCCATTCGGCGCCAACTACCTACACGCAACTATGGTATGCATGAACTCACACATGCAAATGCAACAGTTTATATAACCACAATATGTATAATAACAAGGTGTAAAATCACAATTCATAATTCAGTTCATATATCTATCACAGATCATATGAACAATTCTCAGTACCAACAGGTGGCTCAGACACACCCCGTGTTGTCCTCCTCGACATACACATCAACCGCAATTCATATATTTATCACAAATCATATGAATAATTCTCATTACCAACAGGTGGCTCAGACACACCTCGTGTTGTCCTCCTCGACATACACATCAACCGCAATTCATATATTTATCACAAATCATATGAATGCACATCACAAGTTTAGCGTCATAGCATAAACACATATCCCCAACCGGGCACACAATCATGAATATAACCACACAACCTCAACTGGCACACAATCATTCAAACATCCCCACAAGGGCACACAATCATGAATACAAACACACATGCATTCAATCACATATAATATCGTTAGAAAGTGCCCTTACCTGAGCAAGCTTCCAACCCAAACAACTTACGCTACGTAAGATCGATTTGTCTCTCACGATGAAATCTCGTACCCGATTCACACTTTCAACCTTATAAAATACACAAAGGACTTAAGTTAAAACCAACTCAGATACATCTACAATAAGGCTGGGTCTTGATCGCTAACCTAAACAATTAGGGCTTTAGGTTTTCACTCCCCGATTACTAACCTAATCTCTCTATAGAAAAACCCACACAATTTAAATTCATTTATTTTGAACAACAATTTGAATTCCAAAAAATCTAGGATTCACGCCATTAGGCCACCCACAGTACATCACATAACGGCTCACTGGCTCCACGTTATATAACAAAAGCACAACACACAGTAAAACACCGACTGCACACACTTTACGTGATAAAACCCAACACTTTTTCAAAACCACAAAAACTAAAATCATCTCTTGCCCTCCAAACCATTTTTAATAGAAAGAATATCCCGTTAGCTTTCCAACGCTTCGAACGGGGATCAAAACCGACTTACGGATCAAAAGATATGAATTTTCGAAGTTTTCGCCGAAAACCCCCCTTTTGCCTTGAAAACCTACGGGTTTTGGCATTTCCACCAGAAAATCCGACCGATTCAATTATTTTCTTCGAAATAACCACATACTCGTACTCACCTAACATATAGCAGTGAATTAGAACCATTAAACAAGATTTCTACGACGTCCGTTTTCGATTCAATTCTTAAAACCCTCATTTCTCAAAAATGTCCAAAGTTACGAAATCACCCGAATTCAATCCTACAAGTTTCAATAATCACGGCCTAACATTGCTCGACTAAACTACGCAATTTATTTCGAATTTCATCCATGAAAACATCGATTTCTATCGATTTTACCAATTTTGCTCAAATATGTAAAACCTAACATTTTCTAACCAAAACCAACCAAACAAACACCTACATATACATATACTATCGTAGGATAATCGAGTTTAGTAAACTTACCCGATTTAATCGAAGATCCGGCTCCGATTCGGATGTTTTCCCCATTTTTCCCTCTTTTCTCTCTTTCTCCTCTCTTCTCCTTTCTTTCCTCTTCTTTTCTTTCCTTTTACTTTCTTTCTCTCTAATCTCTCTCTATATATAATCTAAACTTTCCACTTAATCCCCATCATATCCTTTTCTAAAATATCTAATCCGCAAGATTACCGTTTTACCCTTTCGCCTAAATATCTCCTAAACGCTCTCAAAACGCGATCAAACGAAAACATCGATGAAAAAAGATATATTATAAAATAAAAGTCAAGAATAAAATTACAATATACCCGCCAAAAATATCTAATGGATATAATAATAATATCTCAACAAAATATTTAATGGATTTAATAATAATATCTCAACAAAAAATCTAAAAGATCTTATCTTAAAAACATATAATAATAGTATAACCCAAAAATATCTAGATATTTAATGTCTCACACTTAAAAAAATGTTCTGACTCAGACGAGTCGTAACTCGCTCACGAACAACTTTTAATGAAAACCGAAAAATTTCACCGTCGCATTTTAATTAAAACCACCCAAAATTTTCGAATAAATTTTATTCCGAATAAATTTTTGTTCCTTAACTCAGAAAGATATATTGAGATTAAATTCTCAATATCGGCGATATATAAAACTCCCATTTAAATTTTGACGACAATCGGAGTCCGTGAAAATTTAAACGACGGGTATAATTTGCCCGTTTTCCCAAAAATCGGCAGAAACACATTTTTTAAATTTCGAAAACATAGAAACATTCGGAATCCAATATAACTACCGTGCCAATAGAAAAAGTCTGATTGAATTAAAAAGAAACCACGTGGATCAATCCAGACCACAACCGAACACCCTAGAAATATCGGGTATAATCTGTTCGCTACTCCAAATTTAGTAGAAAAACAGATTAAAATGATAAAACATCATAATATCATACGGACTAAAATATACGGGTCTTACATTACTACCCACCAAAAAGGAGTTTTGTCCTCGCAACTCGAGGTAAATGTAACAACTTACCAATTTATCTCTAACACACTCACTAGAACGACCGCGCACCTATTACAACCCTCTACAAAGTCACATTGACTCGGACTCTAGACGCAACGCTAACACCGCACACTATCTAAGCCGGCAAGAATCATTCATTCCATTCAACACAATCTTGTCTACTATCAACAACAGATTAAGGATGATCAGTTCCTCAATTTGTCAATAAGTAGGCGACAACCATGATGGTGGAATAAACCATCGTTACCAACTACAATAGTGTTCTCCTCATCTTGTTCTCAATTCTATGCAAGACACAAGGGTCCAATAATCACTTCGATGTTTCCTAAATGTTTCCTCCAAATTCCTGTTACTTCACTCTCCAAAGTGAGACACAATTTCCCAAAACAAGTTACGGTTCCTCTCACGCTCACTTGGCTCGGAACAACCATTGAGTATCCTCCCAAAACAGTAACAGCTAATACCCAAGTACAAATTCAACCTATTTCACTCCAAACAAAGCAGTCATCTACGTAGAGAACTCCACTTTTTTTCCAAGGTCCATAATTCCTTAGTTATTCCTTCCATCTCAATACCATGGCGACCTATATATGTTCCCATCCAAAGTCATTCCCATTACCATCTTGATATTACCATCCCAACGTCCGATTGGTGATTGAAACCTCCCTAAATTTTCTTTCACGTGCCCACTATGCCATCTACAAAACACACAAACCCTTTACCCCAGACTTAAACTATTGGATCACACTCTAACATAACTACCTCAGTTCCAAGTCATTACTTAGTTTACTCTCGCATGCCTTAACCTTAAATGCTCCTCATCGTTAGCTATCCCCATTTGACATCCCACGTCTTTCGTATCATCCTACATCAGCTTCCAGAAATCCATTTTGTTTCTTTTTCTCTTACCCTCAAATTCCTTCTTCCTCAAAGAGCTCATCAATCAAACCATTTTTGATTGTTCCCCTATCTCATCTTCTATTGTCAAACTGTTCTCGATGTCAACCTCTGATGTTCAATAATTTCTCAATGCCTATTTTCCATTATGCTTCTCTAGTCTTCATTATAACAAGTACAACGAATCCAAGCCTTACTAGTCTCCGCCCAACATTTCCACTTCATCCCTGATTCGTTCGAATAGGCAAATGTTTAATCCTATCTACTTCCGAATATGCCCAATGCACCTTAAGTGACCCAATCTAGTTGTACCTTCAACTCTTAAGCATACATTTACCATTACCCCATTTTTTTTCCGGTTTATGGGCGAAGTAATTTCTTGCACGAATTCTAAATCGCCTTAATCCACATCTCTAACCGTTCCTCTCACACTTTGTCTATACACCTATTTCCCAAAACCAATCTTTTCACTCCACTTATTCGTTCATCAACGACATAAGGTACTTAGCCTTGTCCAGACTTCCCATGTCTCATGTGGGATCTCCAACAGGCTTTTCACTTAGTAACTTCATCATCCTAATTCTGAATATAACCCCCCATCTAGTCACTAATACACTACTCATTAACCTTGTGATATCAAAATTTCCAACCGCAGGATTATTCTCTTACCACTTATACCGCTTCTTAAATATCAACTTTACGTCCGAGCGCAACCCCATCATCTATAGCATACACTCTTGAGGAAATGCTTAGTATCCTTCCCATTTCCATTTGGGCCATATCCTTGGTAGTCCTTCCTAAGCAACGAGGTAGTCAACCTTCTTATAAAAAAATCTGTGTTACCTGAGCACTTTCTTGCTTGCATACAACCTTATTCTTCCTTTGTAACCATCTTTACGATACTGCAACTCCAAAGTCCCTTATACTAGATCCTCTTATAACATCTAGGAGTTTCCAACTTCAAAAATCTTAGCAACCAACCGCCTATAGTCGTTTCCCAACCTACCACGACCTCTATCTTGTCAACTTCAACCCACATCTTTACTCTCCTTCACCCAATCTAAATATCCTTGTTCCAAATCAATGCTCGTCCTATCCAACCTACTCTTCGTTGTTCTATCTATCTTCAATTGCTTATGACTATCCAATGGTCATAATATCCTTTTATAACACAACCCAATCCTCTTTCGCATGAGTTCTTGCTAAACATCAGGACACATCCATTCACTCCTCAGTTTCTTATTCAATCCTAGTTTTTTCTAAGGTATCAACCAACATTATTACTCTACGATCTAACACTCTAAAAGAATCATCCTTCCAACCCGACATATCTTACTCCTCCATTTAGTCACTGAGCACTTATCTCAAATCTTAACGCTTGACTTTTAAAGAGCAACTACCCAATCAAAATTTCTTTGCTAACTTTTCTTTATTCTCAGGTCCGATCCATAAATCTAAATCTAAAGTTTAATCGTCAAGAACTCCATATACTTGTTACACCATATAACTCCATTCATTAATTCTTCATACATGGCTCTGTGTCCTTCCAGATATTAACTTTCTGCATCTTATCACTCTTCTAACAACCCATTGTCTACCCGCGGTATGATATTTCTAGCAAAACCATGTCCCCCATACTTGAATTGCTTTAGCACTTCTCTACTCTACTCATATGATTACTTAGATCCATGGTACTATCTTCTACCTTTTTCTCCTAGAAACTGTTACACTCCTTCTCTCCCAAACTCCCACTTCTAGTTTCAAAGACAACTCCACTGATGATCACTTTTACTAAAACTTATCCATGTGATACTTGGTTTCCTTCCTTTAACATCACATGATTCATCCTTACGGTATTTTGATACCTATCTAACTTAGCTTAAGAAACCAAATTAAACCCTCAAGCACCTACCACTCGTATAACCTTCCTCCAACTTTCCTAGGTTTCGGCCACTTTCAACGTGCAACCCGCTTTCTTTCTAGAGAAGATGTCCCATTAATCTCCAAGCATAGTAATTGTCTCCAAACGACATCTATAACTGCTCTTTGATTCCAAAGAAATATTACCTTCTTCATAATCCATAAACTTCATCTCATCTCATTCGGAATTCACCAGAATGAACATCCAATCATTTTTCTCTCAAAAGGTCCTCCAAATCAAGTCCTTACTTACAATCCTGTGAAACCTTGACTTCCATTCATCCCTACTCAACACCTCGGAGTGAAAAGAACAAACAAAACCTCTCATCCATAACATTACTGCAGAAAACCTTATAGTTCTTACTCGATTCAATCTCACCACCTCTAGCTCACTACCTCTAAAGGATTCAGAGACACATGTCGACCAACATCGACAAATGCTCAAGGGGTTTACTATGCTTCTTACTGAAGTATTATGGGAGACCTCAACTTCAGTTAAGAAACAAACGATTACCTAGGCACATATCATGCTGGACTCAAGACACAAACCACATAACACATAGGACTCCACACATTTACTCCCACTAAACTCCGAACATGTTGTTTTATAAAACCTGATTTTGATTTTGAATCCATAACGTTGTGGTTGTTGTGCTATGAATCGCGATGATGATGGACTATTTTGAGCGTAGTTTTTTTTTCTTTTATTTTAACTTTGGTGAATAGATCCATGCGGTTTGATCTTGTTGCTGATTTTGTTTTGGTTTTGAAAAGTAAAGAAGATGATGAAGATGTCGTTCTGGTTGAATCTTTTTAGGAGAAATAGAAGTCGTATTCTTTCTGTTTTCCATTTAGAGAAACTCATTTTTGTTTCCTCCTTGGTGCACGGCCGCCTAATGCACATTTTAGGGTTTATTTGTTCCTTTCCTTTCCACTTAATGGCAACCGAAGTAGGTCTGATCCGACCCGTGTTCGTACGGTCCTGTAGGTGGGCCATATAAGGCCCATTTTCATTGTTCTATTCATTAGAGTAATTTTAAGTTTAGTTTTTAATCCCACCTTCTTTAAATATTAATCCTAAAATAAAAAGAAGAATTAATTTCATTTTTTTTTTAACTTTTAAACAATTTTTAATATAATTTAACTTCAGTTTTTTTTAAAATTAGTTAATTTTTTTTTAGAATGAGTTTAATTTTAGAATAATTTTAGAATTAGTTTAGTGAGTCTTTTTTTAGAATTAGTTTAATTGTGTCCTCGAACCGACTCTTATCTTGGATATGTCATTACTTGTATATTGTGTTCATGCTATAATAATGTTGTATTGATTTTTGTATCTCATTTGCACATTCAAACTATTTTCAAAATAAATTCTCAATTCAACATCGAGCCGTTTTTCACCCTTGTAAGTCGACCGCCTCATGCGTCGCCATCGACCTTATCCTAGTCAATTAGGTCCTCCATCCCGTTTAATCCGATTCCTTTGACCGATTCAAACGCAAATTCAAACCTCGATCAACACCGAGCATTTTTCAAATCAAATTAATACATTTAACTATACTTAAATACTATTTTATAAAAGAAGAAAAGGGAGTGGAATGGAATCTTCGATTCCTCTCCTCAATTGTTTGGGCCTGAGAAATCTTTCTTAAGTTCAAGCAATTGTCTTCTTTAAAAGACTCATAACACGATTACCCATCAAACCCTTTTTACAATAAACAAAATCAAATCTTCTTTTCCTAAACACTTGGATGAAAAAGAGAGAGAGTCGGTTCTTCGACTAGCTTTCCCGATTACTTGGGCCCGAGGAATCTTTCTTAAGTTCAAGTAATTGTCATCTATTTAACATACTCTAACCATATTTAAACTCTTTCATAATTAAGGATGAAAAAGAGAGAGAGCCGGTTCTTCGACTCGCTTTCCCGATTACTTGGGCCCGAGGAATCTTTCTTAAGTTCAAGTAATCGTCACCCAATCAAAATACAAACACTTTATCCACAACTCAAACGTCTTTCCCAAAGAACATTGTTTAAGTCATTCTTCCGCGCATATGAACTAGTGCTTCAGCCTCCCATGACGAGCCGACAAGCCAACGTTTAGCAGTTAGAATGCAACCTAAACCCTCGTTCACCTAAAACACGTCCAAATCAAACATTTTTCTCAATCAAATCTCTAATACACTTAATTCATACTCAAACAACTTTCACAAAAAGAACATTGTTTAATCCATTCTTCCGCGCGTATGAACTAGTGCTTCAGCCTCCCATGACGAGCCGACAAGCCAACGTTTAGCAGTTAGAATGTGAATTAAACACTCGTTCGTTTAAAAAATACAAACCAAACAACCGTAGTCTCACGAACTACGAATGCTCTGACTTTCCCATTGCACGAGGGAATACGTAGGCCCGAGGATCTCAATCCTTGCCGAGCACGCTAATAAAAAACCACCCATTTCCCCTTAGAAAGCAATACCTACCTTAGAAGAAAACAAACAAACCAAACTAACTTATCTCCCGAATCGAATCAAGAGGTTCCCGTTGAGTACAACGGACGTAGAGGGTGCTAATACCTTCCCTTTGCGTAACCGACTCCCGAACCCGAATTTGGTTGCGACGACCATTTTCTTATCCCTTTTAAAGGTTTTATCGATATTTTCCTATTCCTTCCTTGGAATAAATAAAATTCGGTGGCGACTCTGTTTCGAACAGTTTTTTCCGCGTCCATCGCGAGGATCGTATTTTTTGAGGTACGACAGATGGTGACTCTGCTGGGGAATCTAATAGCCCTATGCTAGAGAGAGTCAAGCCTAACTTGACTCGATTCGTGAATGTTAGATGCGCTTGTTTGTTTATCTTCCCTTGCTTGTTTGCTTGCTTGTCTGATTATCTCTTATCTACTCGCATGCTCATTATTATTATATCCTATTATTATTTTTTGTGACACTGTTGGGGGTTCTCTGATCATTGGTGCTCTGTGAGATGACTCTACACCCGAGTCTGAGTATAACCCTAGGATTAGGATGGCGGTTGTGTAGTGGAGTCCCTCGAGGAATCTTTCTCGTTGGGACGAAGCGAAGGCCCCGCTTAGAGTTGATTCTCTTGGGATGTTATTGTCGTGGTGAATCTTTGCCATAGCGATAATGTTTTCGAGCTTGGATCCATAACTCTAAGGACCATTAACCCAATTTGCCCACGGTGGTTGGTAGCGTTAATTCTATGTGAGTTAATGTGAACACCCCAATCAGATGAGATCCCTCGAACGTATTACTTCCTGACAGTAATATTTTCGACCTCGATCTAGGATTCTGAGAACCCTATTTAGAACCCGTGCGTTGATGGTCGTGTAGTGGGCGCCCCCGAGGAATCTTTCTCGTGGGGAAGAAACGAAGACCTCACCTAGACGAGATTGTTTCGAGAATATTATAGTCGGACAAATCTTTGTCATGGCTATAATGTTTTCAAAATATATCCGTAACTCTAGGCACCTACCTGTTTAGAGCCTACCTGTGGGGGATCCGACGATCCGAGATATCCTGTGTCTAACTCCTTCCTCAGAATCAGATGTTGTTTTGATCCTGGAATCCTGCATTGCATACTCATGACATTAGCATATCATTTTCCACCATAAACTCAACCATCCTTTGTCCATAACCCGCAGTTAATTTCCCGACACTCGTATCGGAAATGAAGCCGCTTTTGGAAGAATCATGGATTCAGAAGGGCATAACCAGTTTGCGTCAAGAGCAGATGTTGACTTGATGAAAAACCAGCTAAACCAACTTGTGGAAGCTATGGCAAGGAAAGAGGACAACATTCAAAGGCCTACAGTCACTAAGGACGTCACTCTGCCTCAAGTGAATAATCTTGAACAATTTCAACCTATGTGAATTCCTGTTGGGGACCAGGTTATACAAGAATGTCACACTATTCAAGATGAACATGCCTCGTCTCATGATGCAATTGAATACCATAGCTTTGCATTCACTACACCGAATTCCCGAGGGACAAACCTGGTGGTGAATACTGAACGACCTCAAGATGTTGAGTTTGCAGAAATATGTCGTATGTTGGAAGAGAAGCTTGAAACCATGAAGGGGCGTGATGTTTTTGATCTGAATGCTTTGAACATGTGTTTGGTACCCGAACTTGTATTACCTCCAAAGTTTAAGATGCCAAAATTTGAGAAATACAAAGGAGATAGTTGTCCAAAGCAGCATTTGGTGATGTTTTGTAGAAAGATGACCTCCAATGCTCTCAATGATAAACTTATGATCCACTGTTTCCAAGACAGTCTGAGTGGGGCATCGTTGAGTTGGTACATGCAGCTGCAGAGTAGCCATGTCCAGTCATGGTTGGACTTAGCCAACGCCTTTGTGAAACAATACCAATACAATCTTGACATGACTCCCAGCCGCATACAGTTGCAAGACTTATCTCAAGAGGAGAACGAATCCTTCAGGGGGTATGCTCAGAGATGGAGAGAGGTGGCTGCTCGCGTTCAACCACCACTTTTAGATAGAGAATTGGTTGACATGTTCATAAATTCTTTGCGAGACCCATATTTGGAAAAAATGATGAGCAATGGGACATCAAACTTCTCTGACTTGGTTTTAGTAGGAGAACGCATTGAGAATCATATCAAGAGTGGAAAGATCCAAGACGCCTCGAGCGTCCATGCTAGTGAGAGTGAATCCATTATCAGTTTTCAAGAGGAAGAGGAGGATGAAATCAATGCAATCTGGGACACTTTACAAGCTCCGTCTCCGGTACCTTATCCTCAGTACCCAAGCGTCTCAACTGTTCAAAGTCAGCAACCATATGGGTCTCCCTCTGTGATTTCATCCTCTCCACATGGTCAATATACTCCTGCCAGTAGAGGTTTCCCTCGTCAATAACAGATTGCACAACAACACTCTTCACAACCTCGACGCTACTATAATCAAAGACCAAAAAGGCATTTTGATCATTTGCCAGTGTCATTCAGTCATATATTGCCACGTTTGATTAGTAGTGGGCTAATAGTGCCAAAGGGCTTGGATCCTGTTATTCCTCCATACCCACCAGGCTTTGACGCCAATCCACGATGTGGATACCATGCGGGTGCCATGGGGCATTCAACTGAGGATTGCAAACAGCTCAAAAACCAGGTCCAAGATCTGATTGAGTCCAAGCTAATCTCATTTACGCCTCGAGGTCTTCAAATCAACGTCAATCCTTCATCTGATCAGGCAGGCCCATCATCCCAGATTATGGAAGAAGTTGCTGAGAGTAGGTGTGAAGAAGGCTATCATAGTGGTCTCGATGAACAAGAATGCTAGTCCAACAGTGGGTCAAGAAAGAAAAGCCCAGTCCCCGATGCTGGCAATTTTTAGATAATGTCATTTCTATGCATTTGTAGTTTCTTCTTTGTTATGTGCTATTTGCTTTTAGACATTGTTGTTTATTAATGGTAATATTAATGAAGTGATCATGCATTTTTTGAACTAATCACGTCGCATTCGCTCACATTTTCTTCACTTATATCAAAAAACAAAAAATGTTCATCTATATACCTCTCATTCACTTTCTTTACCACGTTGTTGTTTAGCAAAGATCGGAGGGAGGATGACGAAAACGAGATACCCATAATTGTTGATGGTATGCTTTTGGATAGAATCCTGCCAAGGATGTACATGCATTGTTTCAAATCCCCAAACACTGGAGAGATAAGGAGTTAATCCCTAGTTCACCACTTCGAGCCAAGAAGTAAGAGTTTCCTTTAGATATTCAAACCCTTATACTCAACCTGGGGCAGGGTAGTGTTCAGTTAATCCTAACTACACACCGAAATCACAAAGCAAAATTCCACAAGACATGACGGTTGTTCATCAATACCCATGACTTGGCAGTCACAATCCTCCAATAATAAAAAAAACAAAAAAAAATCAAAAGCCTGCTAAGTCGAGCACCTCAAAGGAGACTTAGGCAAAAATCAAGGCAACCCTGATGGACTCGACAAGCGAAATCAGTCCATGCAAAAGATAGGGATTAAAAGCAAAAAACAAAAGAGGCCCTCGAACCCTCAACAGCAAAGCAAAATAAGATTCAGTGACCACCATATCAAAAATCAAAAGGTCATTGATGTCCATAAAAAAAACAAAATAAGGTGACTGTCATTTCAAGTAAATCTTGAACCTTCATCTTCTTTCTTACACCGTCAAAATCTAAGTACGTGTGCCGATTTAACTGAACGTAGGGCTGGAGATCTTCACGAAGAAAGGGTGGGTACAAAATAAATTTTTGAGCCTTATATCTTTTGTTTCTAAACCGTGAACCAGACCACGTTACAACCCTCAAAATACCTAATTGAGGCGGGGTTTGTTCTGAAGGCATACTACAACAAGGTTGCGTAAACTGACTCCTACGAATTTGCTAGTCTTTTGAATTGGTATCATATTCTGGCTATATCTTTCACACACCAGTAAATCAGCACCGCGTTTGGACTAATGGTTCACTCGTCACACACTGACACATCATTCCAATAAATGATTTTTCAAAACTTGCATGGATGTCGCATTAAAATTACCATTTCTGAATGATCAATTTTAGTTGCAAATCAGTACTTGACATTTTGGAAATTCCAACAAAGTGCAATCAGAGAGAAACTTGAGCAGTCGTTGGCACTGACCCGAATCGAGACTATCTCATAACCTTGTGAATCTGGGGCAAGTCCTTCAAAGCAATACTTAGCCAATATGAGGCAAGTCTTTCAAAAGCCAAGACTGGGGCATACCACTGATTCAGACACAGGGGCAGACCACTGATCCAGACACTGGGGCAGATCATCTCATTACCCTCCAGACAGGGGCAGATTCCCTTCATACGTTCAAGTTGGTCAAGCTGGCCATGTCATGCACTAAGCGACCCTTGAGTTCAACAAGTATTAAAAGTCTTGGGGCAGAGCAAATGCACAATCAGAATGCATTAGATAAGTCGCTACGCTCACCATTTATGGCATATCAGCTAGAAGTGAGGTTCTCTCATGAACCAAGCACGCAATTTCTGTAAAGGATCAGACTTGGGGCACCAAGAGAAATATTGGCTTACTGATCATAATATCTTCCATTCTCGAGTGTCCGAAAGTCAAATCTTTCCAACTACCAAAAGTCCACCCTGCTGGCATCATCACAAATCAAAGCCCAACCTTTCATTGCCAACTACCAAAAGCCAACCCTGCTTGGCACCACCAAAAGTCCAACCCTGCTTGGCAACTACCAAAAGTCCAACCCTGCTTGGCAACTCCTCAATGTCCAACCCTGCTTGGCAACCACTAAAAGTCCACCCTGCTGGCACCTTCATAAGACCAAATCCCATGCTCGCATTCGCATATGCATTACATACAACATACACGCACCATATGCATACATATCATAACCTATTTCTTCCTCAACCCCCGCGTTGATATATATTGATTTGTTCCTGACCTCTGAGTCAATGTTGTCTTTATTTTCTTTGGCCCCCGAGTCGATGTTTACCTTTATTTCAACCCCCGAGTTGATGATACTTTGTCTTTATTTTTTCTCGACCCCCGAGTCGATATTGCCTTAGTTTCTCGACCCCCGAGTTGATATCATTATTACATCTTCAACCCCCGAGTTGATGATACTTTGTCTTTATTTTCTCGACCCCCGAGTTGAAATTGTCTTTATTTCCTCGACCCCCGATTCGATATTACCCTTTACCTTTCTTTCAACCCCCGAGTTGACGATAGTTTATCTTAATGTTTCTCGACTCCCGAGTCGATAGTGTATTTCCTTTTCTCAACCCCCGAGTTGATATGTTAGTATTCCCAGTGAGTCTTTCACCTTGCTCCATCTAATCCCCAGTAATCTTTCTTTGGAAACCAGAAATAAACCCTTGCCTAGTTGCATTCCCGCATACAATGCACATCATATCCAATCATCACAAGCATTAACATATTAGTCTTGTGCATTCATGTGTGCATAAGTTTCCCTAGCAATTGCATCTTAGTATGCATTTCCGTGCATCATGCAACACATGGCATTTCCATCCCCAACATAGCATAGCAGGATCCAGGATTGATTCGCAAGCATCTTGGCTAGTCCTCCATCAAAGCCGGCAGTATTCTTCAGAAAAGATACCTTGCATATGCACAAGGAATTCTATTCCCCAGCAAGTCATTCTTCAACCATGCAGTTGATAATGATAATCCCCATTGTAGCGAGCGATTTTGGACGCGGTTCTTAAGCGCTGGTCGCTCTCTGCGATTTGAGCTTTAACTACAGGTCGATTCATTTTTTATCCTATTGTGAGCTGAATAAGGAAGGGAAATAAATGTCTCCAATTAACCCTGCTTGCATACTGAGTTTAAACAGCGGTCTGTTAGGTTACGAATGCTATCAATGTGGGGGCCTTTGTACTGGTTATTTGTATTTTCGCCAATACTGTTTTCTTTCTTTTTTACCTGGGCAGAAGGTTTCTGGCGGGGAACAAGGATTAGGGTGTTAAGACTGATGCTTTTGAATTACTGCTTTTTGATTGATGGAGATATGGGATTTGGGTTTTTTGTTGATTGCGCTCGCTAAGATTTTTCTTTCAATCTTATGCCTACGTATTCCCGTTTACCGAAACAGGGAAATCAGAGCGTTCGTAGTTCCTCCTATTCTATGGGAGGAAATGGGTGTTTTTGGTGTCTTGTTCAAAGCCCAAGACGTGAAGCGAAAGGTGATTTGTATCTTGTTCAAAGCCCAAGATGTGAAGCTGAAAAGTCTATTTGTGTCTTGTTCAAAGCCCAAGACGTGAAGCTGAAAGACCTCGGCTTTAGAGAGAATTTATCATCTCTAAAGAGGGGAGAAGGAGAATTACTTTAACTGGGATACGCGGATCCGAGCAATGCCATAATTTCCGAAGAAAGGGTTTTAACCTGAAGGAGAAGACTTTAACTCAGTGTAGAGCAACGCCATCTTTCCTTAGGAATTCCTCATGCTAAAAGAAGGACAGTGGCATGGATGTAGATGATCTAGAGGCTTGCCGCTTACAGCGATTAGATGAAGGGAAAGGAGTTGTTGATATTTGTGTACTGTGAACGAGGCACAGTTTTGATGCTAAAAGGTTGATTGGATCAACCAGTGGTTTTCTTATACAAAGCCTAAGAGGAGGCTATTTTGTGTCCCGTACAAAGCCCGAGAGAGAGGCTAAAAGTTTTTGACCCGACGATGGAGTCTTTGTGTCTCGTACGAAGCTCGAGATGGAGGCTATGGTTTGTTTGACTCAACGAGGGAATCTTTATGTGTCTCGTACGAAGCCCGAGAGAGAGGCTAAAACGTTGTTTGACTCCGCTGGGGAGAATCATTGTACAAAGCCCAAGAGGAGGCTAGAGTAACTGTTTCAGGGATTTGATTCAAGGATATTTCCTTTTCTTTGAGGAAACGGGAAATCCAAAGGGTATTGAGACTGTCCGAGTCTGCGGGTTTCCTTCCTATTTAACGAGGGGGTCACTTGAGAATGTCTTTTGAGACTCAAGGAAGTTAGACTGTCCGTGTCTAGAGTTTTATCTTTTGTACTATGCTTTGAGAAACAGTAGTAGACTCTATGAAAGGACTGTTCTATGAGGATGACTAGGTTCTGTTCCTATACCTCTAGGAGGTCGTCGGGACAATTTGTACGAAGCCCAAGAGGAGGCTGGAAACTTTTAAGAAACCGACGGGTCCTTGTACGAAGCCCAAGAGGAGGCTATCATTCCCGGAGGAAGAGATCATTATACGAAGCCTAAGAGGAGGCTGTGAATACTTCTAAGAAGCCGTAGTGTCCTTGAATAATGCCCAAGAGGAGGCCGATGCTTTTAAGAAGCCCGTGGGTCTATCATCTCCTTTCCATTAGGAGAGATAACTCTTTTAAAGATAAAAACCACTGGTAAACGTGTGAGGTTTACTATCCAGCGACTTTTAGCTTTTAAAGAAGGTTCCTTAGTTAAGGTCCAAGATTATGACCGTAGTGGGTACCCAAACCCCGAAACATTCAAGGCAAGCTATCCACAAGGAATAGATCAAGTCAGGAAAGTTCGAGAATTTGGAAGAAACTCAAAGATTCCATTCACGGAGAATACATTCATCTTGGGGAGTAGAGCTTCTTGACGATTCCTAAGGAGGACAGCCGAAGAGAAGACTGTATCTGGTGCTCCTATTGGGGATCTAGGCGTCTATTTCTACGAATAAATGAAACGGCGTCACCTAGTTCTAGACGTAGTTTCCGGGGAAACTCGAAATATCTATACTATTATTACACAGTAGATATGAGTTTATGAAAGGAGACTTACAGTGAGCAGCCCCACAATACAGTTTATAATATGAAAGCAGTAAACGAAAGCGATAACCACTTACTCGGTTGGAGTGCTTCCATGTTGTTTGGTTAGTTGTTCAACAAAGAAAGATTGAAAACAACAGTATATTCAAAATAAAAGGAGAAAGTGCTTTGAAAAAGAAAGATTTGGGGCTTACAGTTCAAGGAGAGGCCCAGGGTTTTATCAGTGAGCGCACTGTTTGACTTTGTACAGCGGGACTTATACAAGTGACTGGGGCCCAAAATGGTTTTCTGTACAAAGGGATGGGTCTTACACTCTCTCAAGAGGCCCAAAAAAGGTTTAAAGAAAAAAGAGTGGGGCTTATAACACGAGGGTAGGCCCAAATGATTTTTCGTTTAAAAATGGCGATCGCGCCGAGGTTTTCTTTTAACGCGGAGGGACTTATACAATAAGTGAGGCCCAAGATGTTTTGGATAAAAGGGGGATTGGGTCTTACACTCTAATAGAGGTCCAAAATGTTTTGAATGGGTCTTATAGCTCAAGGAGAGGCCCAAATGATTTTTTTTTATTTTTAAACGGGCGACGATCGCGCCGTTTACTTGTACAGAGGGACTTATACAATGAGTGAGGCCCAAAAAGTTTTTGTACAAGGGGGATGGGTCTTACACTCTCTCAAGAGGCCCAAAAAGTTTTGAAAATGATTTATGAGGGTTGAATTAATCCAAAACCCTAATTTGTTTTCAAAATGTATTTAATTGAATAAAAATTCAATTAAAATGATCAAAAATTGTTTAACACATGGAAAACAAATTGTGATCTTGGATTAATGCTTCAAAAATTAAGTATTGACCTACAAAATAATTAGAAAGCATTAAAAGTTGCAAAATCAATGTAGAAAAAATATTTAAAACGCCAAAAACAATCAAAATATTAATTCTTTACAAAAATATCAATTATATGAAATAAATAATATTTTGGGGAGTTTTTGGGAAAATAAAATATTTTAACATTTTTGTGAATTATTAAAAAATGAATCAACTCAAAATCATTAAAACTCAGAGAGAAATTAATTTTTGAATCAATTAAACAAAATCACAAAATTCAAATATTCAAATTATTCAAAAATGGCGCCAAGAACAAGCTGAAGAACACGCGCGTGTTCTTGGTTTCTCAGATTTGCATTTTCTATCCAATCTCCATGAATACGTAATCATATCATGCAATCCACATATCATTATGCTCGTCTCAACCTCACGATCATGTCTATGTACTTTAATTTCATTTAATTTAAACATACAACAAGAAATCACGAAGAGACCTCAAGAACCCTAATTTCTGCATGAAGGCTAGGATTTTTGATACACAATTCAAACAATGCAATTAATTGAGGGAAAACATTCCATGCATGATTATGAACATATGGCCAAATTATTGTGCGAAGAAATATGCATAGATTGAGAGATGACCAAGCATGTGCTTACCTCTAGGCCGTGACAGCAAGTTCAAAGTTATTTTTGATCTGGAGGTGTTACAGATGAGTTGTGATGATCTGAACAGCTTCCCTACACCCTATGGATTGTGTTTGGATGGTTGGACTTGATTGAAATTGGCTGGATCATTTTGTGGTACCTCAGCTGCACTTTGGTTAAAACCTTGAGCAACCAGCTGGTGATTTTGTGAAATTGATGTTTCAGAAGTAATCTAAGTGTTTGATCAGCTCATATGTGATGTATGTGCGGTGTGTGAGTGATTGGTTTGATTGGAATTGCTCTCAAACTCAAAACCCGATAGTGACTTGCCTTAGAAGGCAAAATTGGAGTGAAAGAAGAGATTTTGAGGAAAGCATCTGTTAGATGGCTTTGGTGTACTCAAACTGACCACAATTGAGCTCTATTTATAGTAGAGCAAGTTTGTTTTGCAAGGAATAGTGCATGGCAGCTGGTAAGTAGGTTTGGCCAATGTTGGCAAATGAAAATCCAAGTCTCCTCTAGCCATTGACTAGAGGTTAGGGCACAGAGCTTTGGTTCCCTTGGTCTTGGATAAGTCTTGACTGATTTCAGATGAGAATGGCTCAGTCCATGCCACCTTGATGGTTCCATTGAATGCCTCATTCCAAATTTGAAGTCTTGTCCCTATTTTGGCCATTCTGGTATTTCTTGTTCCATGGACTTTGGAGGCTTGGCTCAGTGATTGTCCCCTTTAGATTCAATCCTCTGAGGTGTCCAAGTGGATAGGAGCAATTGAATTTGGATGATTTTGGAAAATCGACCAAAGTTGCAAATTCTGCCTTGCCTTGACAGATTTTAGCAAGGCAACTTGCCAATGTAATATCTCATGATGTAAGTTGAATTTGGCAATGTTCTTGGCCATTTTGGAAAGCTCTTACATGATACAACAACTGTTTGAACAAGTTTGGTTTTGATCTCTTTTGATTCCAAGTGAAAAATCCCCCTACATTTGGCAAAAAGTGAGGCAGAATCTGACTTAGTGAAAATTTCACCAAGTGTTGGAAAAAGTGACATTTTCACTTTTCAGCCACTTTGATCACTCCATAACTCAAAATCCTTAATGAATTGGAATGACTTGTAGTTGAAGTTTTTGTAGGTGATAATGAGGGCTACAAATCCATCTTTGGATGAGAAAAAATGGCCTTGTGGTTTAGGAGTTATGGTCCTTCAAAGTTGGTACCCTTGCCACTTTATTTTTAACTTAGAAAAATTTCTAAGTTTTATGGTTACCCCTTTTACAAGTTATCTCACTTTTCTTGATTTTTCTTGATGAATGATGATTCAAATCATACATTAACATCATTTTAGGGTTAAAAATCCATTTTGGTGAAAAATCTCAAAAAGTCAAAGTTGACTTTTGTGCACAGTTGACTTTTTATCAGATGAATTCCAAACTGTGCAATTCTTCAGGAAATCATGTCCTTGACCTAAATCAAACTTGATGGACATGTTCCATGGGTGTCATAGGGTATATTCAATCATGTATTAGGGTTTGGGAGCATGTCTTGGTCAAAAGTCAAAGTTACAGTTGACTTTTCCCTTAAAACCCTAATTGTGGTGCAGATGGAATTGAGACTTGTTGCTCAAACTTCTTGGATTAATCCATTGTCCCAAATGGATCAATATGGTATATTAGAGACCCTCAAATCATCTCTTGAGGTCTTGGCTCATGATTTGTCCCAAAAGTCAACTTAGGGGTGAATTAGGTCAAGAAACCCTAATTCCTGATTTTTGATGAATGCATCCCTTGAGGCAAAATTGACTTGATGCATGGGTTCATTAGGTTCCATGAAGTATATTAAGTTATGTTTTGGATCAATGGCTCGTGCCCAGATGAAACTTTTCATCTGGAGGCCCTGGGTGATCAAAACCCTAATTTGGTGACACTGGCGATCTTGAGGCTTGATCCACCTAGAAGGGAGCAACATTGTGCTTAATCCTTGAAGTGGGAGTCCTTTTGATCCTTTGAGGATGTTTGAGAGATTAGACAAGTTGAAAATCAAGTCCTTTCTTGATTGAGCCTTTGTCTAAAGCTCAGAGAGGGCTTGAAACCCTAATTTTGATTGTAGTGGATGCTCACCCATCTTTGGGGAGACTAATGAGGTCCAAAGGTACATCCATATTGTGCTGATGATTTGCACAATGATGGGAAATCTTAGTGGTCAAAATTTGGGGTATGACAGATGCCCCTATTTAATCTTCTTGGACCCGAAGGTGTGAATGACGAAGGTGTTTGGGCATTCGGGGTGCAAGAGGATTAAATATCGGAATACCCAAAATTTTGATGGTGGTTATGAATGGTAGCTTACGCATTCATCTTCTTTAGCTAAGCGATGATGCTTAGAAAAGGTAAACTTCCCCTCGATCCTGGTCTCCTACCAAGGATCTGGTCTTAGTTTCTTTTGTAAACTTCCCCTCGATCCTGGTTTCCTACCAAGGATCTGGTCTCGGTTTCTGATATAAACTTCCCCTCAATCCTGGTTTCCTACCAAGGATCTGGTCTCGGTTTCTGATATAAACTTCCCCTCGATCCTGGTTTCCTACCAAGGATCTGGTCTCGGCTTCTGATATAAACTTCCCCTCGATCCTGGTTTCCTACCAAGGATCTGGTCTCAGTTTCTTTTGTCAATAAACTTTATTGACAAGGGACGCTATGAGTAGCGGTTTTCCTTCAAACTTCTCGCCGAATTTTCCTGGGGAGATGCCATTTGAGTGGAAAAAGTTTTGATGTCAGACTTGCTGGGGAACCCATTCGTCTGAATTGTAGAGGTACACAAACTTCTCTATTTTGGAGACGCCATTTGTCGATTCTACTGGGGAAAGCGAGTCTCTTGAGAGACTGTTTTCGTTTGGGGTTACATCATACTTTTCTCGGGATCTTCCCAGAGAAACGCCATATGATGGGGTCCAATTTTGAGGTGCCGATGACCTTTTCATCAGCAATCTTTTTGGAACAAAAGTGGCATGCTGCCGAATCTCTGATTACGAGGCTTTCTCTCAGGATTTTCTTTAATCCGAGAAAACAAGGATATCATCTTCAATGGCGAAGAGTGATGTTTATTGAAAGTTTTCTCTGGCTTTTCAGAGGTTCAAGTTATCAAAGTGGTCAAGGACCAACTTCTTTCCAGAATTAAACTGGAAGCGAGGTTGTTCAGACACAGTATTTCCTGACGAGGCAAGAACTGACAACTCGATTGAGAGGACTTCTACCACTAGGGGACAAGACCGACTAGAGTGATAGTGATGCAATATGAAATGTGAATGCAAATAAAAAATGCATGATGTATGTATGTATATGCTGACAAAACAGACGCGACATACAGACTAATGGATGAACACAATTGGATACTCGGCCATCGCTGGGCGAAGAAGTACCGTTGTTTCAAAATAGAAATTCCACCTTGCTTAGGAGAGATAGTCCCGTTGGGAGCTATGTTGATCGGGCTTAGGAGATGAGAACTCGGTCGGGGATGTCAGACGAAACATGGTCTCTGACATTATTGATCCTTCATTCAGGAGTACTGGTCTAGAAGGAGTACTTTGATTCTGCACTTTGAGGTTCGAACACCTTTGGAGACGCAATTGACGTTCTTTCGATGCTCAACAGTCAAAAGCAATTGCTATCTTTATTTTAAAAGCAGAAAAATTTTAACACGTAAATTCATTTTTGTTTTATTTCATGAATCGTTAATCATGTTAACAACGTCGTTCTGTAAAGCTAAAACAAATAAGAATTACAAACAAAAGCACAAGGGCTCAAATTTTATTGATAAGATGGAGATCAGCCAAACGCGTGATTCCAAAGAGTATATACAAAGTTTGAAAATGGTAATTTATAGGAAAAGAGCTACGTTGAAACATAACGACCGCTATCCTTCTACCAACTTTGAATTCGGGACATCCTGAGCTTCTGTCGAAGATGACCTTGACTGGAGTTTTCCACTGATGGATGATGTAACTGCTGTTGCTGAGGGACTTGCCTCTGTTGAACATAGTTACTTGCCATTATCCCTAATTTTTGCCTGGATTGTACTATGAGATTTCCAATCCATCGGGATGATTTTTTTTTATATGTCTCTAACTTTTGCCTGGACCGCCCTTTCGGGTTTTCAATCCACCGAGACGTTTTTTTTAGGCGAAGTATTTCTTGACTACATCAACATTCGTGGGGTAGGCAAATTCCTCTCCGTCCATGGTTGCAAGTCTCAAGGCGCCGCCTGAGAAAGCTTTTGTGACCACATAGGGGCCATCATAATTCGGAGTCCACTTTCCCCGGGAATCAGTGAGAAAAGATTGTATCTTCTTGAGCACGAGGTCTCCTTTTCTGAAGACACGAGGTCGGACCTTTTTGTCGAACGCCTTCTTCATTCTCTGCTGATACAGTTGACCGTGGCATAATGCCGTTATTCTCTTTTCTTCGATCAGATTCAGTTCGTCGTGTCGACTTTGACACCATTCAGCTTCGGTGAGCTTAGCTTCCATCAATACCCTGATTGACGGGATCTCTACTTCTATGGGGAGAACTGCCTCCATGCCATATACTAGAGAGAAAGGGGTAGCCCCTGTTGAAGTGCAGACAGATGTGCGATAACCGTGAAGAGCAAAGGGTAGCATCTCGTGCCAGTCTTTGTAGGTCACAACCATCTTTTGAACAATCTTCTTGTTGTTCTTGTTAGCCGCTTCTACCGCTCCGTTCATCTTGGGTCGGTAGGGAGATGAGTTATGGTGTTCGATCTTGAACTCTGCACACAACTCTTTCATCATCTTATTTTTCAAGTTAGATCCATTATCAGTAATGATCTCGCTTGGAACACCATAACGGCAGATGATATTATTTTTGATAAATCGGACCACCACTTGTCGGGTTACATTGGCGAATGACGCTGCTTCGACCAACTTGGTGAAATAGTCAATGGCTACCAGGATGAACCGATGTCCGTTTGAAGCCTTGGGCTCAACCATACCAATCATATTGATTCCCCATATGGAAAATGGCCACGGGGAAGAAAGAACTTTGAGATGTGATGGCGGTACAAGAATTTTGTCGGAGTATATCTGACACTTGTGACACCTCCTCATGTACTTGTAGCAGTCGGATTCCATGGTCAACCAATAATACCCGGCCCTGAGAATTTTTTTCGCCATTGTGTGTCCGTTGGCATGAGTGCCAAAGGATCTTTCATGAATTTCTTTCATAAGCATGTCTGCTTCTGGTCTGTCGACGCATCGGAGCAAGACCATGTCAAAATTTCTCTTATAAAGAGTGTCACCACTCAGGAAAAAGTTTCCAGCCAATCTTCTGAGGGTCTTTCTATCTTTCCTGGATGCCCCAGGTGGGTACTCCTGTTTCTGAAGGAAGCATTTGATATCGTGATACCAAGGTCTGTCGTCTATGACTGCTTCAATCGCGAAGATGTACGTGGGCCGTTCAAGGCGCATGATGTCGATCTTAGGTATGTCATTCCATCGGCCTGCACTGATCATGGAAGAGAGAGTGGCTAATGCATCAGCCATGTGATTCTCATCACGAGGGATGTGATGAAAGTTAACTCTGTTGAAGAAGGGTAACAACCTCCTTGCATAGTCTTTGTAAGGAATCAATCCTGATTGGTATGTGTTCCAATCTCCTTTTATCTGGTTAATAACCAGGGCTGAATTGCCACATACGTCCAAGTTTTTGATCCTTAAATCAATCGCTTCCTCGAGACCCATGATACATGCTTCGTATTCGGCCTCGTTGTTCGTACATTTGAACGTAAGTCTGGCAGTGAAAGGAATGTGGGAACCCTGAGGGGTAACAATGATTGCCCCAATTCCATTTCCATAATGATTGACTGCTCCGTCAAAGATAAGTCCCCACTGGGAACCTGGTTCTGGCCCTTTACTGGGTAGCGGTTCATCGCAATCTTTCATCTTTAGATACATGACATCTTCGTCTGGGAAGTCAAACCCGATTGATTCTTGATCGTCAATCGGTTGATGAGCCAAATGATCGGCTAAAATACTTCCTTTAACAGCTTTCTGAGCGTGGTACTCTATGTCATATTCTGATAACAGCATCTGCCAACGGGCAATTCTTCCTGTGAGAGCAGGTTTTTCGAAAACGTACTTGATTGGATCCATTTCGGAGACCAACCAAGTAGTATGACGAATCATGTACTGGTGAAGACGTTTGGCTGCCCAAGTCAAAGCGCAACAAGTTTTCTCAAGCATTGTGTACCGAGTCTCGCAGTCGGTGAATTTCTTGCTTAGATAGTAAATGGCAGACTCTTTCCGTTTAGTTTCGTCTTGTTGGCCAAGTACACATCCCATTGAGTCCTCTAGGACTGTGAGGTAAATGATCAGTGGTCTTCCTTCCACTGGAGATGATAGAATCGGAGGATTCAACAGATATTCCTTGATACTGTCAAAGGCGGTTTGGCAATCTTCTGACCAAACGCAATCCTGATTCTTTTTGAGTAACTTGAAGATCGGCGCAGACGTCGCGGTCATAAGGAATATGAATCTGGAGATGTAGTTCAAACGTCCCAGGAATCCTCTGACTTGTTTTTCAGTTTTCGGAGAAGGCATTTCTTGAATGGCCTTGACCTTGTCAGGATCGACTTCAATTCCTTTCTGGCTGACGATGAACCCTAGTAGTTTCCCCGAACGGACACCGAAGGTGCACTTGTTGGGATTCAAGCGGAGCTTGAATTTTCTTAGACGTTCGAACAATTTTGACAGATGTTCAACGTGCTCATCCTCTGTTCTTGATTTTGTAATCAAATCATCGACATATACCTCGATTTCTTTGTGTATCATGTCATGAAATAGAGTAGTCATGGCCCTTTGATAGGTTGCCCCGGCATTCTTCAAACCGAACGGCATTACCTTGTAATAAAAGGTGCCCCATGGGGTAATGAATGAAGTTTTATCCATGTCTTTCGGCGCCATTTTGATCTGGTTATAGCCCGAGAATCCATCCATGAAGGAGAATACTTTGAACTTTGTTGTGCTGTCAACCAGCATGTCAATGTGTGGTAAAGGAAAGTCTTCCTTTGGACTTGCCTTGTTTAGATCTCTGTAATCAACACACATTCTGACCCTTCCGTCCTTTTTGGGAACAGATACGATGTTAGCTAACCATTGAGGATATTCAGATGTAGCGAGGAAACCCGCGTCGATCTGTTTCTGTACCTCCTCTTTGATTTTGATGGCCATGTCCGGGTGAGTGCGTCTTAACCTTTGCTTTACTGGCGGACATTTCGATCTTAACAGTAAGTGATGTTCCACGATGCTGGTATCCAACCCTGGCATATCCTGATAGGACCAAGCGAATACATCGGGGAATTCTTTGAGAAGCTTTATCAGATCTTCTCTGGCAGTTGGACTGAGCAGTGCTCCGATCCTGATTTCTTTTCTCTCTTTTTCTGAACCCAACTTTACCGTTTCCAACGGCTCTTCGTGAGGTTCAATGGACCTTTCCTCTTGTCTGAGTAGTCGGGAGATCTCTTCTGGAATTTCGTTGTCAACATCTTCTTCAGCCTCGAATACTGGGAACTCAAAGTTGGGAGAAGGCATTGGATCGTATATTTCAACGGGGTTTAAAACAAGCAATCTGCATGACGTGATGATTCGTGTTTAGAAGAGATAGAGAAAATGCAAGTGTGTACAGTGTTTTGATTTTACTGCTTGTTTTTATTTTTGAATGTTTTTTAGGATTACCATTTTCTGAAAAAGCAAAAAGAGAAAACAACAATTAATGCGGAAATTACAGAACGACGTTATTTTATTAATGAACAAGTCGAATCTTGACACTACAACCCTATAAAACAAAACTCTGTCGCTTTGGGCAAAGCGAAGAGGGAAATTTACAGAAAGCGAGCCCTATCAAAACATCCGTTTCACCTGGGCAGGGTGAAAGGTTTAAAGATGACAATTACTTTGACTGATGAACGACCTTCGGAACCTCGACGGCAACCCATTGGCGGTGAACTCCTCGGTGAATCACAAAATCTGGCACCTTCCTTGATTTGTCTTTAGAAATGACGCTGATTTCTGGTGGAGCAGGATCATTGGAATCTGTCTCCCAAGCAGAATTGTCGTAGGAGGATTCCTCTGTTGTATTTTGCATAACATTTGTGCTCTTAGCTGTATCTCCCCATCCAGTTGGCTGGATATCTTCGAGCCTGATACGAGAGCTTTTGGGAGCAGTGTACTTGACCATAAAGTCGTATTTTCCACTTGGTTGTCCCAGAGTGTCCCAAACATCTTTGGAACTGGAGAAGTCATCCCTCTCGATGACGTTGACCTCGGAAAAAGCATAGTTGATGAATTCAAGTCCTGCAAACGTTGCAAATTCATCGTCATGTTGAGTAATTTCCGAATGACCTGAGTGTTGATCCCATGACATGGTGGGGACACAGGTATTCTGTTCAATGACACTCAGCTGAGTTTCATTGTTCGGCTGACTCTCTTGCCCCAAGTCTCCTGGGTAAGGCTGCCACATTGGCAGGCCATCCATCGGGCCATAGTAATTGTGATCAAAGTTGTCTTTCATCAGAGTGTCTTCCTATAATGAATTTGGCGGAGCACGACATCCTTCCGGATCACAATCTCCGTAGATCATTTCGACATCTGATCTTGGTATAAATCTCGGACTTTCTGTAGGAAAGCAAAAAGGCATAGGCACCTCTTCCTGAGACATATAACCATCCTTGTTAAGGTAGGACTTCCATTCTTCATCTGTGTCAGAGGGATCTTCCTCATTGATAGCATGAACTGTCTGAGACACTGGGTGAAGAAAACCTCCACTGTGGAAGAAGTTCTGAAGGGGATGAAGACTTTCGCCGTTGGCAGCTGTCGGGGTACAGGTTGCAGAAAAACCAAGACCCTTCTTTGTTTTATTGTCAGTGGGAATGACAAGCTGTCCCCATCCTGTCGTATCGGTACTCTCGACCGCTTTGATAGCATCGTTGTATGAGGAAATCGAAGTTCCTTCTTTGAACTGATTGTCCTTGCTCACCGATAGTGCTTGGAACTGAGTTCCAATAACCTCCTCGGGTTCCACACAAGTAGATGATGATAGGTTACTCACAAGCAAGGCTTGTTCCCCACAAACCGTGACAAGTTGATCGTTCTTGACAAACTTTAGCTTTTGGTGGAGGGTTGAAGTAACCGCTCCAGCCTGATGTATCCAAGGTTTCCCTAATAAACAACTGTATGTTGCCCGGATGTCCATGACCTGGAAAGTGACTTGGAAAGTGTGAGGACCAATAGTTATGGGAAGATCAACTTCGCCGATAACTGTTTTTCTGGATACGTCGAATGCTTTGACGACGACCTCGCTGACTCTCATCAGAGGGCTCTTAAATGATAATTGCATCAAAGTGGACTTCGGCATAACATTCAGGGCTGACCCTGTGTCTACCAGTACGTTGGCTAAAGCATCGCCCTGGAAGTTAACTGTAATGTTGAGCGCCATGTTATGACGGCGACCCTCTTCAGGTAATTCTTCATCACTAAATCCCAAATTATTACAGGAAGTGATGTTAGAGACAATGCTATCGAATTGTCTGATTGTCACATCCTGTTCCACAAAGGCTTGCTCCAAGACTTTCTGTAGAGTCTCTCTGTGTGCTTCTGAACTGAGTAACAGTGATAATACTGAGATCTTTGAAGGAGTCTGTAACAGTTGATCAACAATGTTATATTCACTCCTTTGGATGAGCTTTTGCATCTCATCTTTGTCTTTTGAAAATTCGGGATTACTAGATTGACCGACTGGCGGATCAGGAATTTCTGCCTGAAGTTCCTTTTCTTTGTTGGATTCTCCAACCCCTCGGTTGAAGATTCGACCACTCCGTGTTACACGACTGATGTCTGCAATATTCACGACGGAGAGTAATGGAATTTCCTTTCCATTCTCGATTATTGTTGCACCGTATTTGTAAGGGATTGCCTTAGCTGATTCATACGGTAGTGGCCCTGGTAGATAGATGACTATGGGAACCTTCTGATTTTTCTGACCATCATAAGTAACCTTGATCCGTTCCCGGTTGGGAACTCTAGATTCGTCAAGTAGAGGGATGATGGCAAAAACATCCCTGGTCCTGTGATGACCAGAGATCGTGACAACATCCTCAACTTGCTCGGCAAGGTAGTTTGGCGACCAAATGATGGGTCCTGAACCTGGATATGGACGAATTTCTCCATGATCGACCTGACCCTGAAGAACTGCTCTCACAAGGTAACACCCTTGGTTACTTTCCGAACAGACGCTACAACTGTCATAGTTGTGTGGTGGTACCTGGCCACACCCACTTTGAATACAATGTAACCTCACTAGGTTACCTTCCATTGTACGGACATCCTGACTTTGACGACGAGTAGGATTCCTGTTATTGATACTAATCTGCTGAGTATCTTTATCCATATAGATTGGCATCCGCCAGTGATTTAACAAGTGCTGAAGTGCCTCCTGGACAAGGGTACAACCTCGATCGTTTTTGCAACCCGCTTTAGAATTTTGATAGTCATGTGATATTAAGAATCCAAGTCGGACCTGCTCAGCATGTAACTCTACCAGGTTGGTATTCATTACGCGGATATCGAAGATCTGAACCATGTTGATATGATAGGAATTCCTATCATGGTAGTCTTGGATCCATCCAAGATCCATCTGACGCTGGAGGGCCTCTTGTATGAAAGAGCATCCCTGTTTGTTTACCGAGCAAGTCAGACAGGAACTGTAATCGTGCCGCGGCAGATTATGATACTGGCTTTGCCTTGAGTGCATCGCCACCAAGTTGGCATTCATCGTACGGATGTCGTGGTTTTGAATGACGTTAGAATTCGTAGAGACCATGTTAACTCCACGAACTCGGTGCTCTTGGATCCATCCGAGATCCATCTGTTCCTGCAGAGCTGCTTGCACTACAGAACATCCATGGTTGTCTTTAGAGCAGATATCACACTGGTGATAATTATGAGGTGGCACATGGCCATATCCACTCTGTCTACAATGCATCTTGACCAGATTGGTCCCCAATAAGAGTACATCGTGAATTTGATAGACATTGTTAGTCTCTTTCTTAATCAGATTGATTGCAGTTTTCTCATGTTGAGGCATCGGGTTCGTGAGAACGTTGGGATTCGTATCTTTGAAAGATAAGAGCCCGCTCCTAACAAGCTTTTGCACGTCGGATTTGAGATTGAGACAAGTCTCAATGTTATGCCCTGAACCTCCTTGATGATAAGGGCATGTTTGATCCGCTTTAAACCAAAAAGGCGGATTTTCCGAAACTGAAAGGGGAGACTTAGTCTGAATGTGCCCCTTAGCCAGCAGTAACGGAAACAGCTCTGCGTACGTTACGGGTATAGGATCAAATCCTGGTGGCCGTGTTGTACGGTTGTTGTTATATGGAGGACGAGCCTGCTGAAGAGGCTGTTGCGTCCTTTGTTGGTCAGGTTGGCTCTGCGCAACCTGAGGTTGATACATAGGAACAGGCGCGGGGCCGATAGCAGGAGTTACAGCTGCTACTGGCTGATAACGTCGCCTTTGCTTTCCGAGAGAGATATTCCCAATATCTTGCTCTTTTTTCTTAGGGAGAGTACTACCGTATTTTTTAGCACCGCTAGTTGATCCAGTGTCTTTTACGAAACGTCCTTCTCGGACGGCTTCCTCAAGACGTACACCCATGCCGACCATTTCGGTGAAATCACTGGGCGCACTGGCAACCATTCGGTCATAGTAAAATGAGCTTAAGGTCTTTAAGAAGATTTTTGTCATCTCTTTTTCCTCAAGAGGTGGACAAATTTGAGCGGCAATTTCACGCCACCTTTGAGCATTCTCCTTAAAGGTTTCTTTGTCCTTTTGCGACATTGATCTGAGTTGATCTCTGTCGGGTGCCATGTCCAAATTGTACTTGTATTATTGGACGAAGGTTGTACCAAGATCTCTGAATGTACTGATCGTAGTACGGTTTAAACCCATGTACCATTTGAGTGCGGCACCGGTTAAACTATCCTGGAAGTAGTGAATCAGCAGGTCCTGATTCTCCGTCTGAGCTGACATCTGCCGAGCGTACATCACCAGATGGCTCTGAGGGCAAGAGTTACCCTTGTATTTTTCAAAGTCGGGCACTTGGAACTTGTGCGGGACTTTCACATTTGGGACCAAGCAGAGGTCTGCGGCGTCCTTTCCAAATAGATCCAGACCGCGAATGGCTTGCAGCTCTTTCTGCATTTCCAAGAACTGCTCCTGGAATTCATCCATTCTGTCAAACATAGTTTCCTTCTTACCAGAAGGTGTCTGTGGAATCTGTCCTTTCGGGACAGTGTGCACCACAGGGGGTGGTACCGTGACTACGGCAGTAAGTCTTGGCACCTCCCGAAGTTTGTAACCTTCAGGAGTCTTGAGTATGCCCCTGGCATCTTCGCTTTCCCGAAGTTTGTAACCTTCAGGCCCAGCGGATTCTGTTGCGATTCCCTGATCTTCAGTGATCGGCGGAACATATCCTTCCGGGATATAGTTAACAGGCATGCCCCAAGGATGATCTTTCGGCATCTGATACCTAGGATCATACTTTTCTATGATGGGCGTTGAGGTGATCTCTGAGATCACAGTTCTTTGTAGCTGAGCTTCTGCCATGGCTTGCATGTCGTTACGAAGCTTTCTCATATCCTCTCTCAGAGCGTCGATCTCTTCTTTCAACTCTCTGTTTTCTTCCTCAAGATCATCCATCTTGTTCTGACGATTGGCCCGAGTATTATAAGAATGAGACAGTTTGACTCTAGAATCGAGACACAAACGTGAGATTCGTAGGTAAGAAGAATACGCGATGTGAGAATGATGAATGCAATGATTATATTAATTGTTGTTTTTTTGTTTAATTAAAATAAACTTCGACAATTAGATTGCAAATATTAAACAGTGGGGAAACCCCTTTTTATTGAATTCCAAAGGATTACAGAAATGGAAATACAGTAGATTACAAAGTGCAGAAACCTAAACTAATGGGTCCCGAGTCCTCTTCTTTGACCGGGGCGCTTGGGCCGTTGTCGGGTTGTCATTCCTTTGCCAGGTGAAAGGAGCGAGCAAATTCCCTTGGTCATCTTGATTCTCTACAGCATGCTGCTCCAAAATTTCAATCAGAGCATCTTTCTCTTTTAGTAGTTGCTGTATTTGAATACACTCTACGTCGAGGGTGCGGTACTTGTTCTTCCAAGATCTTCTTTCCTTTTGAACTTTGTTGAGAGTAACCTGAAGCTTTTCAGTTTCCGTCATGAAGTACATGACAGTTTCCCTCGGTGGAAGAATTCTGTAACGAGGATAAGGCATCTTTAGCTTGAGAGCTCTAGTTTGTACCCAGTGGAGATAAGGCTCCACCGAGACACAGTCCGGTTTTCCCAGAGACTCTCGTCCTTTCTTATGAACATGTTTCCAAACTTGCACTATTTACATCTTTAGTGCTCTGTCATTTTCTCCTTCTTTGAAGAAAAGACCTTCCAGATGAACACCCAGTGGGATGTGTCTCATCGGGTATCCAAATTGACGAAGAACCAATATCGGATGATAGTTGATTCCTCCTTTAGTTCCTATAAGGGGTACGCTGGGGAAGTTTCCACAACGGTCAATGATTCTGATTCCCTCATAAATCCTATTACACCAATCTATATCAGAGTTGGTAAGAGACATGATCTTCTGCGACCAACGTAAGACACTCTTGCAATCCCAAAAAGCAGCAGACTTGGGCAAGTGAGAGATAAACCATTTGTAGAGCAAAGGTACACAACATGTGATCTCCCCTCCGCTGTACAAATTTCCCAAGTGTACAGAATGATACGCATCTGCGAGCAAAGTCGGCACAGGGTTTCCAATGAGAAAAACCTTAATGGCGTTGATATCGACGAAGTTATTGATGTTAGGAAACAAAAATAACCCGTAGGTGAGCAAGACAAAGATGCTTTCAAAATCAGTCCCGTTCCCTATACTAGCGAAGTATAGAGCCTTTTTTGTCAAGAATTGGGCTGGCAAACCTTAGATGCCACCCTTAGTGGTCATGTGAGTCCTGACCTCAGACTCGTCCAAATGAATTGCTATTGCAATAGTCTGATTCTTTGGAATTTCTTCCAGTCCAGAAAATGGAGCTCGATCAGTGATATGTAAATCAGTCAGATGAGAATACTCCTCCAGCGTTGGTGATAGCTGGTAATCCGGGAATGTGAAACATTGATAAACCGGATCGTAGAACTGAATGAGCGCGTCCATGATTCCCTCAATCACATGGACTCTTAACAGTGGTAGCAAACCACCGTGCTTGGCTCTGAAAGCCTCTGGGTTAACGATCATCCTTGCTAACTTTCTCAAATCCTCTAGTTTTGGAACCTTGAAGGTATACTGGCGAGTTCTCCTTCTACCGAAATCCATTAATGCAATCTTTTTCTCTGATATTTGTAATCACAACCTTAGTTTAATTTGAAAAACAGAGAGACTAGAAGAGAAATTTTTTGAATGTTTTAATGTTTTATTAAATGGATGCATAAATGCAGCACACAAAAACATAGAAAAAACATGGGGTCAAAGGGTCGTTGTCATGAAGTCAAGGCTCTACCCATCCCCAAAGGTTTATACTAGGGTGATTTTTGTACCTGTACTCATTATCATCAGCTCCTCCCAGGAAAGCAAAACAACAAGCGGATCGCCAGCGAGTTGTAAAGCAATCTTAGAGTAAGTGCCATTCACCGAGAATAGATCACCAGCCTCAAATGAGGGTAGTATCGCGTAACAACTACTTTTGATAGTTTCCGCACTACGAAAGGGTTTGGCTCCTCAGCTTCTCAGACTTAACAACCGGCCCATTGGCTAGAAGAGTGAATGGGTTGCGTTGGTCAGCCTCCACTGAGGTTGATGGTCGACCCCGTCGCCATCACTTATCTTAAGTGTATACTCATTCTCACCACATACGGCATCACACACATTCCCAGTAGCAGAAAAATAAACATGTATAGCAATTAGGAAAAGCAGTATATATATTTGTCCTAACCATCCTAGACTTATAAAGCTAAGAATCCTAAGTTCCTGACAGAAAATGGGTTCCCCGGCGGAAGCCCCAATCTGTGGTATTCACACAAGTGAAGAGAAAAAAGGTTTGTCCAAGGTTTTCACCTTAAACATTTAAGAAAGAATTTTAGGCCCCACGGTGGGCGCCACTTTTCTGTAGCGAGCGATTTTGGACGCGGTTCTTAAGCGCTGGTCGCTCTCTGCGGTTTGAGCTTTAACTACAGGTCGATTCATTTTTTCCCCTATTATGAGCTGAATAAGGAAGGGAAATAGATGTCTCCAATTAACCCTGCTTGCATACTGAGTTTAAACAGCGGTCTGTTAGGTTACGAATGCTATCAATGTGGGGGGCCTTTGTACTGGTTATTTGTATTTTCGCCAATACTGTTTTCTTTCTTTTTTACCTGGGCGGAAGGTTTCTGGCGGGGAACAAGGATTAGGGTGTTCGGACTGATGCTTTTGAATTACTGCTTTTTGATTGATGGAGATATGGGATTTGGGTTTTTTGTTGATTGCGCTCGCTAAGATTTTTCTTTCAATCTTATGCCTACGTATTCCCGTTTACCGAAACAGGGAAATCAGAGCGTTCGTAGTTCCTCCTATTCTATGGGAGGAAATGGGTGTTTTTGGTGTCTTGTTCAAAGCCCAAGACGTGAAGCGAAAGGTGATTTGTATCTTGTTCAAAGCCCAAGATGTGAAGCTGAAAAGTCTATTTGTGTCTTGTTCAAAGCCCAAGACGTGAAGCTGAAAGACCTCGGCTTTAGAGAGAATTTGTCATCTCTAAAGAGGGGAGAAGGAGAATTACTTTAACTGGGATACGCGGATCCGAGCAATGCCATAATTTCCGAAGAAAGGGTTTTAACCTGAAGGAGAAGACTTTAACTCAGTGTAGAGCAACGCCATCTTTCCTTAGGAATTCCTCATTCTAAAAGAAGGACAGTGGCATGGATGTAGATGATCCAGAGGCTTGCCGCTTACAGCGATTAGATGAAGGGAAAGGAGTTGTTGATGTTTGTGTACTGTGAACGAGGCATAGTTTTGATGCTAAAAGGTTGATTGGATACCCCAGTGGTTTTCTTATACAAAGCCTAAGAGGAGGCTATTTTGTGTCCCGTACAAAGCCCGAGAGAGAGGTTAAAAGTTTTTGACCCGACGATGGAGTCTTTGTGTCTCGTACGAAGCCCGAGATGGAGGCTATGGTTTGTTTGACTCAACGAGGGAATATTTATGTGTCTCGTACGAAGCCCGAGAGAGAGGCTAAAACGTTGTTTGACTCCGCTGGGGAGAATCATTGTACAAAGCCCAAGAGGAGGCTAGAGTAACTGTTTTAATTAAGTGACAGGTCCAGTATACTGATTTTAAAGAGAAAATCAGTTCTTATATGAGCAACACTATACTCCGGGATTTGATTCAAGGATATTTCCTTTTCTTTGAGGAAACGGGAAATCCAAAGGGTATTGAGACTGTCCGAGTCTGCGGGTTTCCTTCCTATTTAACGAGGGGGTCACTTGAGAATGTCTTTTGAGACTCAAGGAAGTTAGACTGTCCGTGTCTAGAGTTTTATCTTTTATACTATGCTTTGAGAAACAGTAGTAGACTCTATGAAAGGACTGTTCTATGAGGATGACTAGGTTCTGTTCCTATACCTCTAGGAGGTCGTCGGGACAATTTGTACGAAGCCCAAGAGGAGGCTGGAAACTTTTAAGAAGCCGACGGGTCCTTGTACGAAGCCCAAGATGAGGCTATCATTCCCGGAGGAAGAGATCATTATACGAAGCCTAAGAGGAGGCTGTGAATACTTCTAAGAAGCCGTAGTGTCCTTGAATAATGCCCAAGAGGAGGCCGATGCTTTTAAGAAGCCCGTGGGTCTATCATCTCCTTTCCATTAGGAGAGATAACTCTTTTAAAGATAAAAACCACTGGTAAACGTGCGAGGTTTACTATCCAGCGACTTTTAGCTTTTAAAGAGGGTTCCTTAGTTAAGGTCCAAGATTATGACCGTAGTGGGTACCCAAACCCCGAAACATTCAAGGCAAGCTATCCACAAGGAATAGATTAATTCAGGAAAGTTCGAGAATTTGGAAGAAACTCAAATATGCCATTCATGGAGAATACATTCATCTTGGGGAGTAGAGCTTCTTGACGATTCCTAAGGAGGACAGCCGAAGAGAAGACTGTATCTGGTGCTCCTATTGGGGATCTAGGCGTCTGTTTCTACGAATAAATGAAACGGCGTCACCTAGTTCTAGACGTAGTTGCCGGGGAAACTCGAAATATCTATACTATTATTACACAGTAGATATGAGTTTATGAAAGGAGACTTACAGTGAGCAGCCCCACAATACAGTTTATAATATGAAAGCAGTAAACGAAAGCGATAACCACTTACTCGGTTGGAGTGCTTCCATGCTATTTGGTTAGTTGTTCAACAAAGAAAGATTGAAAACAACAGTATATTCAAAATCAAAGGAGAAAGTGCTTTGAAAAAGAAAGATTTGGGGCTTACAGCTCAAGGAGAGGCTCAGGGTTTTATCAGTGAGCGCACTGTTTGACTTTGTACAGCGGGACTTATACAAGTGACTGGGGCCCAAAATGGTTTTCTGTACAAAGGGATGAGTCTTACACTCTCTCAAGAGGCCCAAAAAAGGTTTAAAGAAAAAAGAGTGGGGCTTATAACACGAGGGTAGGCCCAAATGATTTTTCATTTAAAAATGGCGATCGCGCCGAGGTTTTCTTTTAACGCGGAGGGACTTATACAATAAGTGAGGCCCAAGATGTTTTGGTTAAAAGGGGGATTGGGTCTTACACTCTAATAGAGGCCCAAAATGTTTTGAATGGGTCTTATAGCTCAAGGAGAGGCCAGATGATTTTTTTTTATTTTTAAACGGGCGACGATCGCGCCGTTTACTTGTACAGAGGGACTTATACAATGAGTGAGGCCCAAAAAGTTTTTGTACAAGGGGGATGGGTCTTACACTCTCTCAAGAGGCCCAAAAAGTTTTGAAAATGATTTATGAGGGTTGAATTAATCCAAAACCCTAATTTGTTTTCAAAATGTATTTAATTGAATAAAAATTCAATTAAAATGATCAAAAATTGTTTAACACATGGAAAAAAAATTGTGATCTTGGATTAATACTTCAAAAATTAAGTATTGACCTACAAAATAATTAGAAAGCATTAAAAGTTGCAAAATCAATGTAGAAAAAATATTTAAAATGCCAAAAACAATCAAAATATTAATTCTTTACAAAAATATCAATTATATGAAATAAATAATATTTTTGGGATTTTTTGGGAAAATAAAATATTTTAACATTTTTGTGAATTATTAAAAAAAGAATCAACTCAAAATCATTAAAACTCAGAGAGAAATTAATTTTTGAATCAATTAAACAAAATCACAAAATTCAAATATTCAAATTATTCAAAAATGGCGCCAAGAACAAGCTGAAGAACACGCGCGTGTTCTTGGTTTCTCAGATTTGCATTTTCTATCCAATCTCCATGAATACGTAATCATATCATGCAATCCACATATCATTATGCTCGTCTCAACCTCACGATCATGTCTATGTACTTTAATTTCATTTAATTTAAACATACAACAAGAAATCACGAAGAGACCTCAAGAACCCTAATTTCTGCATGAAGGCTAGGATTTTTGATACACGATTCAAACAATGCAATTAATTGAGGGAAAACATTCCATGCATGATTATGAACATATGGTCAAATTATTGTGCGAAGAAATATGCATAGATTGAGAGATGACCAAGCATGTGCTTACCTCTAGGCCGTGACAGCAAGTTCAAAGTTATTTTTGATCTGGAGGTGTTACAGATGAGTTGTGATGATCTGAACAGCTTCCCTACACCCTATGGATTGTGTTTGGATGGTTGGACTTGATTGAAATTGGCTGGATCATTTTGTGGTACCTCAGCTGCACTTTGGTTAAAACCTTGAGCAACCAGCTGGTGATTTTGTGAAATTGATGTTTCAGAAGTAATCTAAGTGTTTGATCAGCTCATATGTGATGTATGTGCGGTGGGTGAGTGATTGGTTTGATTGGAATTGCTCTCAAACTCAAAACCCGATAGTGACTTGCCTTAGAAGGCAAAATTGGAGTGAAAGAAGAGATTTTGAGGAAAGCATCTGTTAGATGGCTTTGGTGTACTCAAACTGACCACAATTGAGCTCTATTTATAGTAGAGCAAGTTTGTTTTGCAAGGAATAGTGCATGGCAGCTGGTAAGTAGGTTTGGCCAATGTTGGCAAATGAAAATCCAACTCTCCTCTAGCCATTGACTAGAGGTTAGGGCACAGAGCTTTGGTTCCCTTGGTCTTGGATAAGTCTTGACTGATTTCAGATGAGAATGGCTCAGTCCATGCCACCTTGATGGTTCCATTGAATGCCTCATTCCAAATTTGAAGTCTTGTCCCTATTTTGGCCATTCTAGGTTCAACATGCTATTTCTTGTTCCATGGACTTTGGAGGCTTGGCTCAGTGATTGTCCCCTTTAGATTCAATCCTCTGAGGTGTCCAAGTGGATAGGAGCAATTGAATTTGGCTGATTTTGGCAAATCGACCAAAGTTGCAAATTCTGCCTTGCCTTGACAGATTTTAGCAAGGCAACTTGCCAATGTAATATCTCATGATGTAAGTTGAATTTGGCAATGTTCTTGGCCATTTTGGAAAGCTCTTACATGATACAACAATTGTTTGAACAAGTTTGGTTTTGATCTCTTTTGATTCCAAGTGAAAAATCCCCCTACATTTGGCAAAAAGTGAGGCAGAATCTGACTTAGTGAAAATTTCACCAAGTGTTGGAAAAAGTGACATTTTCACTTTTCAGCCACTTTGATCACTCCATAACTCAAAATCCTTAATGAATTGGAATGACTTGTAGTTGAAGTTTTTGTAGGTGATAATGAGGGCTACAAATCCATCTTTGGATGAGAAAAAATGGCCTTGTGGTTTAGGAGTTATGGTCCTTCAAAGTTGGTACCCTTGCCACTTTATTTTTAACTTAGAAAAATTTCTAAGTTTTATGGTTACCCCTTTTACAAGTTATCTCACTTTTCTTGATTTTTCTTGATGAATGATGATTCAAATCATACATTAACATCATTTTAGAGTTAAAAATCCATTTTGGTGAAAAATCTCAAAAGTCAAAGTTGACTTTTGTGCACAGTTGACTTTTATCAGATGAATTCCAAACTGTGCAATTCTTCAGGAAATCATGTCCTTGACCTAAATCAAACTTGATGGACATGTTCCATGGGTGTCATAGGGTATATTCAATCATGTATTAGGGTTTGGGAGCATGTCTTGGTCAAAAGTCAAAGTTACAGTTGACTTTTCCCTTAAAACCCTAATTGTGGTGCAGATGGAATTGAGACTTGTTGCTCAAACTTCTTGGATTAATCCATTGTCCCAAATGGATCAATATGGTATATTAGAGACCCTCAATTCATCTCTTGAGGTCTTGGCTCATGATTTGTCCCAAAAGTCAACTTAGGGGTGAATTAGGTCAAGAAACCCTAATTCCTGATTTTTGATGAATGCATCCCTTGAGGCAAAATTGACTTGATGCATGGGTTCATGAGGTTCCATGAAGTATATTAGGTTATGTTTTGGATCAATGGCTCGTGCCCAGATGAAACTTTTCATCTGGAGGCCCTGGGTGATCAAAACCCTAATTTGGTGACACTGGCGATCTTGAAGTGGGAGTCCTTTTGATCCTTTGAGGATGTTTGAGAGATTAGACAAGTTGAAAATCAAGTCCTTTCTTGATTGAGCCTTTGTCTAAAGCTCAGAGAGGGCTTGAAACCCTAATTTTGATTGTAGTGGATGCTCACCCATCTTTGGGGAGACTAATGAGGTCCAAAGGTACATCCATATTGTGCTGATGATTTGCACAATGATGGGAAATCTTAGTGGTCAAAATTTGGGGTATGACACCCATCAGCTGTGATTTCTCCCCAAGCAGAAGTTATCTTAAAAAGTTTCTTGAGAGCTTTTCCCTTACAGAATTTGGCTCACTTCTCTCGAAAGGAATCTTGCTAAACTATTTCCCCCTGCAGCTCTAACGCTTGGGATACCGTTGTGATGATACAGGAAGCCTCATATGTTTTGTTTCAATCACACTCTAACATCTTTCTCGCTGCATTCTGTCCTTGCATTACATTCCCACCGGACAAATTTTGGGGTCTTCTTATATCTAATTGACTTCTACCCTAAAAATGAACGCCAGGCGGCAGCTCATTTTCTCGGGTCCAAGACAATTAGATAGGGGCATCAATCATACCCCGAATTTGTCCTACCTGTATATAATTTTCATCTGTACATCCGACCACTAACCATTATTAAAAAAAATCCAAAAAAATATGTTGTTCCTGCTCAAGGTTTTGCTTGGGTGAGTCGGTCTTCAGGCAAGTTTGTCAGGTCTGGTATTTATGTAGTGTGAACTGAGGTACAATGGTCGTTGATTTAATCTGTCAGTCGGAGAAAGGTTTGTTACAAGATCAAGGCCAGGGTTTATAGCAGTTCAGATGGTGTACGCTCCAATTAGGGTCGTTGTGTCAAGTTAATATGATTGTACATGGATCAAGTTATCAAGTTGTGAGTAAGTCAAGTGCTTCATGTTTAAAGATTACCAAGGACCAGATTTGCTTTCCAATCAGGGTTTGGCACAGCGTATCGAGATTCATGGGTCAATTCATAATCTTCTGATTTTAAAAGCATATTCTTGTTCAGTTGGTTCAAAATGAAGATTTCGACTTATTGGTACTCAAGTGGCCAGGATCAAGTGGAGGCATTTGTTATGGTTAATTGTAACACCCCGATTTTTAACAGCGGGGGTGTATATTTTTTTTTGAATGCCATACATAATATTGACAACTGTCTTTTCAGGAAAATAATAAAAATGATTAATCAGAGTACGAGCTTTCGATCTAACTCTTTTCCATACATAGGACCAGCGTAATGCCCACTAGTATAAATATTTGTCCATACACATAAAAATAAGCACTCAGCTGTAACAATAACAACAACAACAACATGGACAACCTCAAAACATGACCCTAAGCTGATCTTGAATTCCTAGCCCAAAGACATCGCATCTTACAAGCCTTCACGACACCTGGATACCTTAACTATCACCACTTCTAAACCTGGGTGGTCGTTAGCCACATCATAATAATAGTAGAGGGTCACAATCTAAAAACAGCATATATGGAAGAATACACACATGCCGGCAGAACATGATATACATAACAACATGAATAAGATGACAATATGATATGCAGAGCAACATAAATGAGGTGACAGTATGATATATATAACAATCACAACATTTAATTTAACACACAAATGCAATGCACAAACATCCTAAATGCAGACCTATATGAATTTGGTGGTCCCAATTCGTCGGGTACCCTCACCATGCATGAATCCCGGAATTTAACCTCTCCGCAGAGAGTCGTGATACCCCCTTGGGTCCTCACTAACTGTGCTGCCTCGCAGACACAAAAGTGCTGCCCTTGCAGACACCCGGTGTTGCCTCCCTCGCATTCACCTGACTCAATTTGATCTCAAAGGATCGATGACGGCTCAGTCACATCACCTGGTGCAGTAGAATTCCCTTCGGGATTAGGTGATGATTCAGAACCCATCACCCTGGCCCATTCGGCGCCAACTACCTACACGCAACTATGGTATGCATGAACTCACACATGCAAATGCAACAGTTTATATAACCACAATATGTATAATAACAAGGTGTAAAATCACAATTCACAATTCAGTTCATATATCTATCACAGATCATATGAACAATTCTCAGTACCAACAGGTGGCTCAGACACACCCCGTGTTGTCCTCCTCGACATACACATCAACCGCAATTCATATATTTATCACAAATCATATGAATAATTCTCATTACCAACAGGTGGCTCAGACACACCTCGTGTTGTCCTCCTCGACATACACATCAACCGCAATTCATATATTTATCACAAATCATATGAATGCACATCACAAGTTTAGCGTAATAGCATAAACACATATCCCCAACCGGGCACACAATCATGAATATAACCACACAACCTCAACTGGCACACAATCATTCAAACATCCCCACAAGGGCACACAGTCATGAATACAAACACACATGCATTCAATCACATATAATATCGTTAGAAAGTGCCCTTACCTGAGCAAGCTTCCAACCCAAACAACTTACGCTACGTAAGATCGATTTGTCTCTCACGATGAAATCTCGTACCCGATTCACACTTTCAACCTTATAAAATACACAAAGGACTTAAGTTAAAACCAACTCATATACATCTACAATAAGGCTGGGTCTTGATCGCTAACCTAAACAATTAGGGCTTTAGGTTTTCACTCCCCGATTACTAACCTAATCGCTCTATAGAAAAACCCACACAATTTAAATTCATTTATTTTGAACAACAATTTGAATTCCAAAAAATCTAGGATTCACGCCATTAGGCCACCCACAGTACATCACATAACGGCTCACTGGCTCCACGTTATATAACAAAAGCACAACACACAGTAAAACACCGACCACACACACTTTACGTGATAAAACCCAACACTTTTTCAAAACCACAAAAACTAAAATCATCTCTTGCCCTCCAAACCAGTTTTAATAGAAAGAACATCCCGTTAGCTTTCCAACGCTTCGAACGGGGATCAAAACTGACTTACGGATCAAAAGATATGAATTTTCGAAGTTTTCGCCGAAAACACCCCTTTTGCCTTGAAAACCTACGGGTTTTGGCATTTCCACCCGAAAATCCGACCGATTCAATTATTTTCTTCGAAATAACCACATACTCGTACTCACCTAACATATAGCAGTGAATTAGAACCATTAAACACGATTTCTACGACGTCCGTTTTCGATTCAATTCTTAAAACCCTCATTTCTCAAAAATGTCCAAAGTTACGAAATCACCCGAATTCAATCCTACAAGTTTCAATAATCACGGCCTAACATTCCTCGACTAAACTACGCAATTTATTTCGAATTTCATCCGTGAAAACATCGATTTCTATCGATTTTACCAATTTTGCTCAAATATGTAAAACCTAACATTTTCTAACCAAAACCAACCAAACAAACACCTACATATACATATACTATCGTAGGATAATCGAGTTTAGTAAACTTACCCGATTTAATCGAAGATCCGGCTCCGATTCGGATGTTTTCCCCATTTTTCCCTCTTTTCTCTCTTTCTCCTCTCTTCTCCTTTCTTTCCTCTTCTTTTCTTTCCTTTTACTTTCTTTCTCTCTAATCTCTCTCTATATATAATCTAAACTTTCCACTTAATCCCCATCATATCCTTTTCTAAAATATCTAATCCGCAAGATTACCGTTTTACCCTTTCGCCTAAATATCTCCTAAACGCTCTCAAAACACGATCAAACGAAAACATCGATGAAAAAAGATATATTATAAAATAAAAGTCAAGAATAAAATTACAATATACCCGCCAAAAATATCTAATGGATATAATAATAATATCTCAACAAAATATCTAATGGATTTAATAATAATATCTCAACAAAAAATCTAAAAGATCTTATCTTAAAAACATATAATAATAGTATAACCCAAAAATATCTAGATATTTAATGTCTCCCACTTAAAAAAATGTTCTGACTCAGACGAGTCGTAACTCGCTCACGAACAACTTTTTATGAAAACCGAAAAATTTCACCGTCGCATTTTAATTAAAATCACCCAAAATTTTCGAATAAATTTTATTCCGAATAAATTTTTGTTCCTTAACTCAGAAAGATATATTGAGATTAAATGCTCAATATCGGCGATATATAAAACTCCCATTTAAATTTTGATGACAATCGGAGTCCGTGAAAATTTAAACGACGGGTATAATTTGCCCGTTTTCCCAAAAATCGGCAGAAACACATTTTTGAAATTTCGAAAACATAGAAACATTCAGAATCCAATATAACTACCGTGCCAATAGAAAAAGTCTGATTGAATTAAAAAGAAACCACGTGGATCAATCCAGACCACAACCGAACACCCTAGAAATATCGGGTATAATCTGTTCGCTACTCCAAATTTAGTAGAAAAACAGATTAAAATGATAAAACATCATAATATCATACGGACTAAAATATACGGGTCTTACATTACTACCCACCAAAAAGGAGTTTTGTCCTCGCAACTCGAGGTAAATGTAACAACTTACCAATTTATCTCTAACACACTCACTAGAACGACCGCGCACCTATTACAACCCTCTACAAAGTCACATTGACTTGGACTCTAGACGCAACGCTAACACCGCACACTATCTAAGCCGGCAAGAATCATTCATTCCATTCAAGACAATCTTGTCTACTATCAACAACAGATTAAGGATGATCAGTTCCTCAATTTGTCAATAAGTAGGCGACAACCATAATGGTGGAATAAACCATCGTTACCAACTACAATAGTGTTCTCCTCATCTTGTTCTCAATTCTATGCAAGACACAAGGGTCCAATAATCACTTCGATGTTTCCTAAATGTTTCCTCCAAATTCCTGTTACTTCACTCTCCAAAGTGAGACACAATTTCCCAAAACAAGTTACGGTTCCTCTCACGCTCACTTGGCTCGGAACAACCATTGAGTATCCTCCCAAAACAGTAACAGCTAATACCAAAGTACAAATTCAACCTATTTCACTCCAAACAAAGCAGTCATCTACGTAGAGAACTCCACATTTTTTCCAAGGTCCATAATTCCTTAGTTATTCCTTCCATCTCAATACCATGGCGACCTATATATGTTCCCATCCAAAGTCATTCCCATTACCATCTTGATATTACCATCCCAACGTCCGGTTGATGATTGAAACCTCCCTAAATTTTCTTTCACGTGCCCACTATGCCATCTACAAAACACACAAACCCTTTACCCCAGACTTAAACTATTGGATCACACTCTAACATAACTACCTCAGTTCCAAGTCATTACTTAGTTTACTCTCGCATGCCTTAACCTTAAATGCTCTTCATCGTTAGCTATCCCCATTTGACATCCCACGTCTTTCGTATCATCCTACATCAGCTTCCAGAAATCCATTTTGTTTCTTTTTCTCTTACCCTCAAATTCCTTCTTCCTCAAAGAGCTCATCAATCAAACCATTTTTTATTGTTCCCCTATCTCATCTTCTATTGTCAAACTGTTCTCGATGTCAACCTCTGATGTTCAATAATTTCTCAATGCCTATTTTCCATTATGCTTCTCTAGTCTTCATTATAACAAGTACAACGAATCCAAGCCTTACTAGTCTCCGCCCAACATTTCCACTTCATCCCTGATTCGTCCGAATAGGCAAATGTTTAATCCTATCTACTTCCGAATATGCCCAATGCACCTTAGGTGACCCAATCTAGTTGTACCTTCAACTCTTAAGCATACATTTACCATTACCCCCTTTTTTTTCCAGTTTATGGGCGAGGTAATTTCTTGCACGAATTCTAAATCGCCCTAATCCACATCTCTAACCGTTCCTCTCACACTTTGTCTTGACACCTATTTCCCAAAACCAATCTTTTCACTCCACTTATTCGTTCATCAACGACATAAGGTACTTAGCCTTGTCCAGACTTCCCATGTCTCATGTGGGATCTCCAACAGGCTTTTCACTTAGTAACTTCATCATCCTAATTCTGAATATAACCACCCATCTAGTCACTAATACACTACTCATTAACCTTGTGATATCAAAATTTCCAACCGCAGGATTATTCTCTTACCACTTATACCGCTTCTTAAATATCAACTTTACGTCCGAGCGCAACCCCATCATCTATAGCATACACTCTTGAGGAAATGCTTAGTATCTTTCCCATTTCCATTTGGGCCATATCCTTGGTAGTCCTTCCTAAGCAACGAGGTAGTCAACCTTCTTATAAAAAAATCTGTGTTACCTGAGCACTTTCTTGCTTGCATACAACCTTATTCTTCCTTTGTAACCATCTTTACGATACTGCAACTCCAAAGTCCCTTATACTAGATCCTCTTATAACATCTAGGAGTTTCCAACTTCAAAAATCTTAGCAACCAACCGCCTATAGTCGTTTCCCAACCTACCACGACCTCTATCTTGTCAACTTCAACCCACATCTTTACTCTCCTTCACCCAATCTAAATATCCTTGTTCCAAATCAATGCTCGTCCTATCCAACCTACTCTTCGTTGTTCTATCTATCTTCAATTGCTTATGACTATCCAATGGTCATAATATCCTTTTATAACACAACCCAATCCTCTTTCGCATAAGTTCTTGCTAAACATCAAGACACATCCATTCACTCCTCAGTTTCTTATTCAATCCTAGTTTTTTCTAAGGTATCAACCAACATTATTACTCTACGATCTAACACTCTAAAAGAATCATCCTTCCAACCCGACATATCTTACTCCTCCATTTAGTCACTGAGCACTTATCTCAAATCTTAACGCTTGACTTTTAAAGAGCAACTACCCAATCAAAATTTCTTTGCTAACTTTTCTTTATTCTCAGGTCCGATCCCTAAATCTAAATCTAAACTTTAATCGTCAAGAACTCCATATACTTGTTACACCATATAACTCCATTCATTAATTCTTCATACATGGCTCTGTGTCCTTCCAGATATTAACTTTCAGCATCTTATCACTCTTCTAACAACCCATTGTCTACCCGCGGTATGATATTTCTAGCAAAACCATGTCCCCCATACTTGAATTGCTTTAGCACTTCTCTACTCTACTCATATGATTACTTAGATCCATGGTACTATCTTCTACCTTTTTCTCCTAGAAACTGTTACACTCCTTCTCTCCCAAACTCCCACTTCTAGTTTCGAAGACAACTCCACTGATTATCACTTTTACTAAAACTTATCCATGTGATACTTGGTTTCCTTCCTTTAACATCACATGATTCATCCTTACGGTATTTAGTTACCTATCTAACCTAGCTTAAGAAACCAAATTAAACCCTCAAGCACCTACCACTCGTATAACCTTCCTCCAACTTTCCTAGGTTTCGGCCACTTTCAACGTGCAACCCACTTTCTTTCTAGAGAAGATGTCCCATTAATCTCCAAGCATAGTAATTGTCTCCAAACGACATCTATAACTGCTCTTTGATTCCAAAGAAATATTACCTTCTTCATAATCCATAAACTTCATCTCATCTCATTCGGAACTCACCAGAATGAACATCCAATCATTTTTCTCTCAAAAGGTCCTCCAAATCAAGTCCTTACTTACAATCCTGTGAAACCTTGACTTCCATTCATCCCTACTCAACACCTCGGAGTGAAAAGAACAAACAAAACCTCTCATCCATAACATTACTGCAGAAAACCTTACAGTTCTTACTCGATTCAATCTCACCACCTCTAGCTCACTACCTCTAAAGGATTCAGAGACACATGTCGACCAACATCGACAAATGCTCAAGGGGTTTACTATGCTTCTTACTGAAGTATTATGGGAGACCTCAACTTCAGTTAAGAAACAAACGATTACCTAGGCACATATCATGCTGGACTCAAGACACAAACCACATAACACATAGGACTCCACACATTTACTCCCACTAAACCCGACACTTGATCAGCTTAGGACACCCGACTCACAACCCCATGAAAATCTTAGACCAAAGCTCTGATACCACAATGTAACACCCCGATTTTTAACAGCGGGAGTGTATATATATTTTTTTTTGAATGCCATACATAATATTGACAACTGTCTTTTCAGGAAAATAATAAAAATGATTAATCAGAGTACGAGCTTTCGATCTAACTCTTTTCCATACATAGGACCAGCGTAATGCCCACTAGTATAAATATTTGTCCATACACATAAAAATAAGCACTCAGCTGTAACAATAACAACAACAACAACAACATGGACAACCTCAAAACATGACCCTAAGCTGATCTTGAATTCCTAGCCCAAAGACATCGCATCTTACAAGCCTTCACGACACCTGGATACCTTAACTATCACCACTTCTAACCCTGGGTGGTCGTTAGCCACATCATAATAATAGTAGAGGGTCACAATCTAAAAACAGCATATATGGAAGAATACACACATGCTGGCAGAACATGATATACATAACAACATGAATAAGATGACAATATGATATACAGAGCAACATAAATGAGGTGACAGTATGATATATGTAACAATCACAACATTTAATTTAACACATAAATGCAATGTACAAACATCCTAAATGCAGACCTATATGAATTTGGTGGTCCCAATTTGTCGGGTACCCTCACCATGCATGAATCCCGGAATTTAACCTTTCCGCAGAGAGTCGTGATACCCCCTTGGGTTCTCACTAACCGTGCTACCTCGCAGACACAAAAGTGCTGCCCTTGCAGACACCCGGTGTTGCCTCCCTCGCATTCACCTGACTCAATTTGATCTCAAAGGATCGATGACGGCTCAGTCACATCACCTGGTGCAGTAGAATTCCCTTCGGGATTAGGTGATGATTCAGAACCCATCACCCTGGCCCATTCGGTGCCAACTACCTACACGCAACTATGGTATGCATGAACTCACACATGCAAATGCAACAGTTTATATAACCACAATATGTATAATAACAAGGTGTAAAATCACAATTCATAATTCAATTCATATATCTATCACAGATCATATGAACAATTCTCAGTACCAACAGGTGGCTCAGACACACCCCGTGTTGTCCTCCTCGACATACACATCAACCACAATTCATATATTTATCACAAATCATATGAATAATTCTCATTACCAACAGGTGGCTCAGACACACCTCGTGTTGTCCTCCTTGACATACACATCAACCGCAATTCATATATTTATCACAAATCATATGAATGCACATCACAAGTTTAGCGTAATAGCATAAACACATATCCCCAACCGGGCACACAATCATGAATATAACCACACAACCTCAACTGGCACACAATCATTCAAACATCCCCACAAGGGCACACAGTCATGAATACAAACACACATGCATTCAATCACATATAATATCGTTAGAAAGTGCCCTTACCTGAGCAAGCTTCCAACCCAAACAACTTACGCTACGTAAGATCGATTTGTCTCTCACGATGAAATCTCGTACCCGATTCACACTTTCAACCTTATAAAATACACAAAGGACTTAAGTTAAAACTAACTCAGATACATCTACAATAAGGCTGGGTCTTGATCGCTAACCTAAACAATTAGGGCTTTAGGTTTTCACTCCCCGATTACTAACCTAATCGCTCTATAGAAAAACCCACACAATTTAAATTCATTTATTTTGAACAACAATTTGAATTCCAAAAAATCTAGGATTCACGCCATTAGGCCACCCACAGTACATCATATAACGGCTCACTGGCTCCACGTTATATAACAAAAGCACAACACACAGTAAAACACCGACCGCACACACTTTACGTGATAAAACCCAACACTTTTTCAAAACCAGAAAAACTAAAATCATCTCTTGCCCTCCAAACCATTTTTAATAGAAAGAACATCCCGTTAGCTTTCCAACGCTTCGAACGGGGATCAAAACCGACTTACGGATCAAAAGATATGAATTTTCGAAGTTTTCGCCGAAAACCCCCCTTTTGCCTTGAAAACCTACGGGTTTTGGCATTTCCACCCGAAAATCCGACCGATTCAATTATTTTCTTCGAAATAACCACATACTCGTACTCACCTAACATATAGCAGTGAATTAGAACCATTAAACACGATTTCTACGACGCCCGTTTTCGATTCAATTCTTAAAACCCTCATTTCTCAAAAATGTCCAAAGTTACGAAATCACCCGAATTCAATCCTACAAGTTTCAATAATCACGGCCTAACATTCCTCGACTAAACTACGCAATTTATTTCGAATTTCATCCGTGAAAACATCGATTTCTATCGATTTTACCAATTTTGCTCAAATATGTAAAACCTAACATTTTCTAACCAAAACCAACCAAACAAACACCTACATATACATATACTATCGTAGGATAATCGAGTTTAGTAAACTTACCCGATTTAATCGAAGATCCGGCTCCGATTCGGATGTTTTCCCCATTTTCCCCTCTTTTCTCTCTTTCTCCTCTCTTCTCCTTTCTTTCCTCTTCTTTTCTTTCCTTTTACTTTCTTTCTCTCTAATCTCTCTCTATATATAATCTAAACTTTCCACTTAATCCCCATCATATCCTTTTCTAAAATATCTAATCCGCAAGATTACCGTTTTACCCTTTCGCCTAAATATCTCCTAAACGCTCTCAAAACGCGATCAAACGAAAACATCGATGAAAAAAGATATATTATAAAATAAAAGTCAAGAATAAAATTACAATATACCCGCCAAAAATATCTAATGGATATAATAATAATATCTCAACAAAATATCTAATGGATTTAATAATAATATCTCAACAAAAAATCTAAAAGATCTTATCTTAAAAACATATAATAATAGTATAACCCAAAAATATCTAGATATTTAATGTCTCACACTTAAAAAAATGTTCTGACTCAGACGAGTCGTAACTCGCTCACGAACAACTTTTTATGAAAACCGAAAAATTTCACCGTCGCATTTTAATTAAAACCACCCAAAATTTTTGAATAAATTTTATTCCGAATAAATTTTTGTTCCTTAACTCAGAAAGATATATTGAGATTAAATTCTCAATATCGGCGATATATAAAACTCCCATTTAAATTTTGACGACAATCGGAGTCCGTGAAAATTTAAACGACGGGTATAATTTGCCCGTTTTCCTAAAAATCGGCAGAAACACATTTTTGAAATTTCGAAAACATAGAAACATTCAGAATCCAATATAACTACCGTGCCAATAGAAAAAGTCGGATTGAATTAAAAAGAAACCACGTGGATCAATCCAGACCACAACCGAACACCCTAGAAATATCGGGTATAATCTGTTCGCTACTCCAAATTTAGTAGAAAAACAGATTAAAATGATAAAACATCATAATATCATACGGACTAAAATATACGGGTCTTACATTAATCAGTTCGATTCAAGGCAGATCCTCCTTGATTTGATGAGTGACGTTCAAGTTTAGCTGTCAAGGTTGTAAGTGTCGTGGAGGCATATTGCAAAACTCATTCCTTACCCACTATTTCACTTTCTCTTTCCATTTTGACTATCCATTGTCCATAAACCATTTTTATAGGTCAATATCCATTTTATTTTTCATGTCCCTTTTCAATTTGCTACCATTTCCATTAGCCATTTTTCTAAATCTATTTTGAACTACTTCCATATTCAGTTTAATTTCATCTCATTATTCAATAACCTGTATCCATTTCATTTATCCAATTTTCCAATATTCATTTTCATTTCTCTTAATATCCATTTTTATTTTGCTATCATTTATTTTTAATTCCATTTATCCATATCCATAAAAATCCACTTCATTTTTATTAAGCCCATTTTCTTTTTCCATTACAATAAATTGCAACAAGTCTATGAATTGCAACAAGAGCCCATTTGCAAAATATATAGAAACTATTATTACATTCCCATCAAAAGCCATACTAAGCCCATTCTCAGAAAAATTACAAAAAATAAAAGCCCAGGAAACAAGTTACTCCAAGTCACACTAAACTCCAAACGCTCCATGCCAAAACACTACATAACCATCTGTCACAAGCCTTGCAAGACTGAAACCATAAGCTGCATCATAAACCTGCGAACAACCTGTACACAAAGAGCCAATGCCTGCACCATGGAAAAGGACTCGTCAAAACATCAACGTACACAGCATCATCAACAACCAACAACAACATCACGACTCCACCAACAACAAACCGCAACATAGGCTGCAATGAAAAGGACACATCAGATGCAACAAGAAAAAGCCTTTGTACTAGAAACTTAATCTACAAGTTTATTTTGAATTTAAAAGAACAATTTAAAAGGTGAGAAAAGGGGAGCGAAAGCATTGAGAAAATAAAAAAAAGATACACCGCATAATACTCGCCCTGGTACCTTGATTGAGGTCGCGTACCCTTCATCACCTAATACAGCCGCCGCTGTTCACATCTCTGAACTCACCACCATAATCTGTACTTCCAACCGTAAATCACCATCGACTTAACATTCCATCGTCTAAATACTGTTTACATCCACCACAAACCTTCATTAATCCACCATATTCAACCAAACTCTCCTTCACTTCAACTTTCACCATTCACCACACAAAACTCAAACCTGCCCTCCATTCGCAAAACCAGAAAATCACCATCCTTCAAACCTCCCTACGCCAATACCTTCATCTTTTTAACAACATCGCCACCATTAACTCTCCAAAAACAATCTGCTCCAAACCTTCTTCAAACCTTCATCAACCACCCTTCGCTCAGAACCAAAGCCAAATCAAGCTAGAATCCGATCGTAGAACAAGAACAGACGGAGAAGAAGAGAGCGATTAAGAACCGTGAAACCTCAATAAACCTGATATGAACGAACCGAAAGCGAATCTGCGAATGAGAAAGCAAAAAGGGTAAGAGCGAGAGATCAAAGCCGAGACGGAATCACGAAGAGGAAAGGTTAGGCTGCGCTGTTGATGGTATTCTTCGATTTTCGTTGTTGTTTAATTTTCTTGTTGTGAGCTTGATGATGATGAACTCCGAACATGTTGTTTTATAAAACCTGATTTTGATTTTGAATCCATAACGTTGTGGTTGTTGTGCTATGAATCGCGATGATGATGGACTGTTTTGAGCGTAGTTTTTTTTTCTTTTATTTTAACTTTGGTGAATAGATCCATGCGGTTTGATCTTGTTGCTGATTTTGTTTTGGTTTTGAAAAGTAAAGAAGATGATGAAGATGTCATTCTGGTTGAATCTTTTTAGGAGAAATAGAAGCCGTATTCTTTCTGTTTTCCATTTAGAGAAACTCATTTTTGTTTCCTCCTTGGTGCACGGTCGCCTAATGCACATTTTAGGGTTTATTTGTTCCTTTCCTTTCCACTTAATGGCAACCGAACTGGGTCTGATCCGACCCGTGTTCGTACGGTCCTGTAGGTGGGCCATATAAGGCCCATTTTCATTGTTCTATTCATTAGAGTAATTTTAAGTTTAGTTTTTAATCCCACCTTCTTTAAATATTAATCCTAAAATAAAAAGAAGAATTAATTTCAATTTTTTTTTAACTTTTAAACAATTTTTAATATAATTTAACTTCAGTTTTTTTTAAAATTAGTTAATTTTTTTTTAGAATGAGTTTAATTTTAGAATAATTTTAGAATTAGTTTAGTGAGTCTTTTTTTAGAATTAGTTTAATTGTGTCCTCGAACCGACTCTTATCTTGGATATGTCATTACTTGTATATTGTGTTCATGCTATAATAATGTTGTATTGATTTTTGTATCTCATTTGCACATTCAAACTATTTTCAAAATAAATTCTCGATTCAACATCGAGCCGTTTTTCACCCTTGTAAGTCGACCGCCTCATGCGTCGCCATCGACCTTATCCTAGTCAATTAGGTCCTCCATCCCGTTTAATCTGATTCCTTTGACCGATTCAAACGCAAATTCAAACCTCGATCAACACCGAGCATTTTTCAAATCAAATTAATACATTTAACTATACTTAAATACTATTTCATAAAAGAAGAAAAGGGAGTGGAATGGAATCTTCGATTCCTCTCCTCAATTGTTTGGGCCCGAGAAATCTTTCTTAAGTTCAAGCAATTGTCTTCTTTAAAAGACTCATAACACGATTACCCATCAAACCCTTTTTACAATAAACAAAATCAAATCTTCTTTTCCTAAACACTTGGATGAAAAAGAGAGAAAGTCGGTTCTTCGACTAGCTTTCCCGATTACTTGGGCCCGAGGAATCTTTCTTAAGTTCAAGTAATTGTCATCTATTTAACATACTCTAACCATATTAAAACTCTTTCATAATTAAGGATGAAAAAGAGAGAGAGCCGGTTCTTCAACTCGCTTTCCCGATTACTTGGGCCCGAGGAATCTTTCTTAAGTTCAAGTAATCGTCACCCAATCAAAATACAAACACTTAATCCACAACTCAAACGCCTTTCCCAAAGAACATTGTTTAAGTCATTCTTCCGAGCATATGAACTAGTGCTTCAGCCTCCCATGACGAGCCGACAAGCCAACGTTTAGCAGTTAGAATGCAACCTAAACCCTCGTTCGCCTAAAACACGTCCAAATCAAACCTTTTTCTCAATCAAATCTCTAATACACTTAATTCATACTCAAACAACTTTCACAAAAAGAACATTGTTTAATCCATTCTTCCGCGCGTATGAACTAGTGCTTCAGCCTCTCATGACGAGCCGACAAGCCAACGTTTAGCAGTTAGAATGCGAATTAAACACTCGTTCGTTTAAAAAACACAAACCAAACAACCGTAGTCTCACGAACTACGAATGCTCTGACTTTCCCATTGCACGAGGGAATACGTAGGCCCAAGGATCTCAATCCTTGCCGAGCACGCTAATAAAAAACCACCCATTTCCCCTTAGAAAGCAATAACTACCTTAGAAGAAAACAAACAAACCAAGCTAACTTATCTCCCGAATCGAATCAAGAGGTTCCCGTTGAGTACAACGGACGTAGAGGGTGCTAATACCTTCCCTTTGCATAACCGACTCCCGAACCCGAATTTGGTTGCGACGAATATTTTCTTATCCCTTTCAAAGGTTTTATCGATATTTTCCTATTCCTTCCTTGGAATAAATAAAATTCGGTGGCGACTCTATTTCGAACAGTTTTTTCCGCGTCCATCGCGAGGATCGTATTTTTCGAGGTACGACAGATGGCGACTCTGCTGGGGAATCTAATAGCCCTATGCTAGAGAGAGTCAAGCCTAACTTGACTCGATTCGTGAATGTTAGATCCGCTTGTTTGTTTATCTTCCCTTGCTTGTTTGCTTGCTTGTCTGATTATCTATTATCTACTCGCATGCTCATTATTATTATATCCTATTATTATTTCTTGTGACATTGTTGGGGGTTCTCTGATCATTGGTGCTCTATGAGATGGCTCTACACCCGAGTCTGAGTATAACCCTAGGATTAGGATGGCGGTTGTGTAGTGGAGTCCCTCGAGGAATCTTTCTCGTTGGGACGAAGCGAAGGCCCCGCTTAGAGTTGATTCTCTTGGGATGTTATTGTCGTGGTGAATCTTTGCCATGGCGATAATGTTTTCGAGCTTGGATCCATAACTCTAAGGACCATTAACCCAATTTGCCCACGGTGGTTGGTAGCGTTAATTCTATGTGAGTTAATACGAACGCCCCAATCAGATGAGATCCCTCGAACGTATTACTTCCTGACAGTAATATTTTCGACCTCGATCTAGGATTCTGAGAACCCTATTTAGAACCCGTGCGTCGATGGTCGTGTAGTGGGCGCCCCCGAGGAATCTTTCTCGTGGGGAAGAAACGAAGACCTCACCTAGACGAGATTGTTTCGAGAATATTATAGTCGGACAAATCTTTTTCGTGGCTATAATGTTTTCGAAATATATCCGTAACTCTAGGCACCTACCTGTTTAGAGCCTACCTGTGGGGGATTCGACGATCCGAGATATCCTGTGTCTAACTCCTTCCTCAGAATCAGATGTCATTTTGATCCTGGAATCCTGCATTGCATACTCATGACATTAGCATATCATTTTCCACCATAAACTCAACCATCCTTTGTCCATAACCCGCAGTTGATTTCCCGACACTCGTATCGGAATTGAAGCCGCTTTTGAAAGAATCATGGATTCAGAAGGGCAGAACCAGTTTGCGTCAAGAGCAGATGTTGACTTGATAAAAAATCAGCTAGACCAACTTGTGGAAGCTATGGCAAGGAAAAAGGACAACATTCAAAGGCCTACAGTCACTAAGGACGTCACTCTGCCTCAAGTGAATAATCTTGAACAATTTCAGCCTATGCGAATTCCTGTTGGGGACCAGGTTATACAAGAATGTCACACTATTCAAGATGAACATGCCTCGTCTCATGATGCAATTGAATACCATAGCTTTGCATTCACTACACCGAATTCCCGAGGGACAAACCTGGTGGTGAATACTGAACGACCTCAAGATGTTGAGTTTGCAGAAAGATGTCGTGTGTTGGAAGAGAAGCTTGAAACCATGAAGGGGCGTGATGTTTTTGATCTGATCATATCTACATTGCATTCCCATATGCATCTCATATAAAACAGTTCATTTGCATTCCTGTATGCGTGGTATATCCATCCCCAGCATAGCATAGCAGGATCCAGGATCAGTTCGCAAGCATCGTGGCCAGTCCTCCGTCAAAGTCGGCGATATTCTTCTAAAAGAGTTGATACCCCGCACGTGCTCATGGAATCCTATTCCCTAGCAAGTCATTCTCCAGCCAGGCAGTTGATAATGACAATCCCCAGCAGCTGTTGCTATTCTTACTCCCCAAGCAGAAGATAGCCTAGAAAGTTTCTTGTGAGCTTTCCCCTGCTGAGCCAGCACATTTCCTCCGACGGGAATCTTATTCAACTATTCCCCAGCAAATTTACCGCAGACATATTGCTTTGGTATCATCGGAGCACCTTCATGAATAAGGGACTGCTTCGATCACCCAGAGAACCTCAAGCTATGTTGTTCAGTTTGAACCTCGCTACTTCATTCTGTCAACTCTTACTCCATGGCACTTTACCTTTTGTCGGAAAAATTTTGGGGTCTTCTTGTATCTAATTGACATCCACTCTAAAAATGAACGCCATACAGCAGCTCATTTTCTCGGGTTCAAGACAATTAAATAGGGGCATCTGTCATACCCCAAATTTGTCCTACCTATTGCATGTTCCTTATACCAAGATTCTTGTGCTGACTCTAAGATCCAGATCAGGAGAATCTTGTATGTGTTTGTGTGGGTTGCTAGCTTTTGTTAGGTTGCTTTGGTTTCAAGGAAAAGATGATTCACTTTTAGGCCATGTTTCAAGATGAGCTCAAGCTATGGTCCAAGATGATGTCAGGTCAAATTTTAGGCTGACCACGTATAATGATCATAATGCATTTATGTTTCAAGATAGGATGGGAAGTTTTTAGGATTTATCTTGAATTTTAATTTAGCAAGTCCTATTCAAAGCATTTCTCAAAAATGTCAAAATGATTCAAGGAACTCATGGTTGTTCCAAACTCTGAACAAAACTTTTTCAAAGCCATGCCTAAGGTTATTTTGAGGTGGGACATGAATCATGTGATTATTTCCAAGGTCTAACCAATTAGTTTCCAAGCCATGTTGATTTTTTATTTTTCATGTGGTGCGAATGAGATGTGATTCAGTCGGTTTCAAATGAATTCAAGTTGATTAAAGGATGATTTTTTTTTAATACATGAGCCATCTAGGATCAGGCTATGAGAAGTGGGCCTCAATGTGGACCGTGCTAGGCATCTTTATGTCTCTTCATTCAATTTCTTGACAAGTACAATGCTTCAGTTTTGTCATCACATTAAATACATTGGAAGCGTCATACGATTTCCAAGGAAAGAATGGTGTTGTTTTGTAATTGTAGTTATGATCATATACTATTGAAAAATAACGTAGCTACAGCCACCAAATAAAAAAAAATCACAACATAAATGACAAAGACTCAAGAATGTATACTACAACACTTGGATCAAGACGTAGAAGATCCTTCAGGGTTGTTTTCATGGCAGAACCATCAACATCTTGCCAAGTTCTTCAAGCCACCCATCAAGTCAATTCTTGTCGTGCCTCACCAAAAGACTTCAGGTGCATTTTGCCCTCATCCACCATCACACCAAACAAAGGTGGCCACATGAAAATCAAAAGAAAAATCAACAAGTCAATTTGTATTATGAAGGAATTAGTTGGAAATCTAATTGATAACTTAAGTAGGAAAGATCAATACCAAGCATGAATAATTATTGAGTACACAATGCTAAGTCAAGACAACTTCATGTACAACACAAACAAGTCAAAATTACAAGCACAAACAAATGGTCAGACAAATTCAGAGCAGAATGCAGCAGGGGCAGCAAGTACAACAGAGAAAATGTCACCATTTTGGCAAGACCAAAGATGGCATCTTAAAAAGTTCATCGACTTCTTTTTCATGAATAACATCTCAGCAACAAGATCACCAATTTGGAACCCTAATTCTTGAGTATAAAAAGGGAACATATCAGATCAATAGGAGGAGGCAGCCACTGTATTCAAATACAAAAACCCCATATCAAGAATCCAAAAAAAAACCAAACACCAGCAACAATTAACCAAGATAACTCTATCACAAAAAAATGTAGCATTGACAGTGAAAGAATGAGAGTTGGAATAACCTTTTTATTCTTACGAGCCATGTTTTAGCTACGAGGTGAACAACGTCCTTGTCGCCTCTTTGACTCAGCATACAAACCCACATAGCACTATAGCTTGAACCTTCATCACTTTACACCTTTAAGACTCGCATCCTTTATCATACGGCCATCACCATTAACGCCGCCCCCTTTCTCTTCAATCTCAGATCATTCCATCAACAACCTCATTTTTATCATTCAACAAACCACAAAACCCATTGTTCCATTTTCAACCTCCAACAACAACCTTCAACATCAAAAACCACAAACCTCCTTCTTCTCCGAATCCTCAATCTCACCCTCTTCTTCGACTAACTTCCCTTCGCCCAGAACCTTCAAATAACTCCCAAACCCTCTTTCTTCAACCATTAATCAAAACCCAATCGCCCTTCAACGATTCCTTCAACAACTCAAATCAGAAACCGAATCAAACGCAGAAGTTGGGGTAGACGAAGAAGAAGGATAAAAAGAGGAAACTACTTACGCGTAAGAATATTCAAAGGAGTTCTTCAACTGGTATAATACTTGAGCCTTCGCTTTAAATTCTCTTTGCATGAATCTTTGTTTACTGATGGTTTATGAGTAGGATAGATGCTGGTTTTCGCTTGAATGTTTGGATTCTGGGTTGATTTTGAAACTAGGGTTTAATTTGGGAATCCGTTCGATTTGGAATTTTGAGGGAGTTTTAGGATAAACGGCTTGTAGATTTGAAACGAGGAGGGGAAAATATATAGGTTTGGTTTAGAACGTTTTTTGAGTTTTAAGAGGGTGTCGCCGGAGAAGACGGTGGCGGCCGCCGCGCGCCGCCGCTTCGCCGGCCGTGTTAGGTTTCCGGCGAGTGATTCATGAGAGAGAGTGAGAGTTCATTGAGGAGAGGGAGTGAAAGAATCAGAAATGAGGTCGTCCCCTCATTTTCCTTATTTTTAAGCCATCTCTAAAAGCATTTGTGTGGTAAAATGGGGTGGTGACACTTGTCCCTCTCCTTGACAAGTGTCACCGGAGTTGGAACCCATCCCCCTATTTTAGTGTGCGCCAGCTTTAGATTTCACCATGCACCCCTCCCTTCGTTGGGCTCTACTGATTTTGGCCTGGGGATTTCGTATAACCGCACCCCCTTAATTCACCAACAATCTGGCCCATTCTCCTCTTTTTTTTTTATTTTATTTATTTTGTTTTAATTTTTAATATTACCTTTTTTAATTAGAAAATCCGAAAACATTTTATTTTCTTTTTTAAAAAAAAAAACAGAACTTATAAAATATTATCAATAAATTAATATAATTAATTTTATTAAAATGTTTCATTTAATATTAATTAATCTTTTCATTGTTAATTTTATTAATTATCAATTTTGTTTCAATTCTAAAAAAGTTTTAAGAAAAAAATACTTTTATTTAACTAGTCCTCAATTCTTATTTAATTAATTTTATTAAATTATTTTATATAATATTAATTAATTTTTGATAATTAATTTTATTAAATATTTTGATTTAATCTAGTTAATTATTGGAATTTTATTCTAAAAAAACCTAAAACAAACTTTTAGTCTAGAATTTCCCTCCTTAGGACTAACTTTAGAATTAGGTTACTAACCTAACTAATAGGCTTGTTTTTTTTACTCCACCATTTTGTTATGTGTGTGCCTTTCTCTTGTGGATTTATTTCATACCTTGATTATATGTATGCTATTCATATTACACTTGTCCAAACCAAAAATCTTGTTCAAACTAATACCTTGACTTAATGTCAAGCCATTTTCATACCTTGTAAGTCGATCATTTTCACGATCGCAATCGACCTCACAATGCCTCCTCTTGGGCCTTATGCAACGATCACCCCTTCTATTTTGATTTGTATACATGTATGTGATTGGAATATTTTAATCGTGGCTTAATTAATTCCATAAGATTAAAATTAACCCTTTTTTATAAGAGTAAAACAAACTTGATCCAACGTCAAGTATTTTCCAAATAAATTCAATCAATTCAATCCTAAGCATTTACTTGATCCACATATCAAGTATTTCTAACCTTCACTTTAAACCATAAGACATCCTTATTTCTTAACCTCCTCATAATTCAAAAACCTCGATCCAACGTCGAGTACTTTTCTCAAATCAAATCAACATACTTAATAATACTTAGACATTTTCAAAAGGGTGAAAAGGAGGGCGACTGAGTCTTTGGTCTTTCTCTTCAATTGCTTGGGTGCGAGTTTCCTTACTCGTGTGTGGGCAATTGACACCTTTAAAACACATTTTATCCGATCACCTTCAAACTCATTTTCTTAATCAAACATTAAGATATGTAACCAATATTCAAATACATTCTTATAAAGGTGAAAAAAAGGGGGACCAAGTCTTTGGTCTTTCTTTTCAATTGTCTGGGTGCGAGTTCTCTTACTCGTGTGTGGACAATTGACGCCTCTAAAACACGCGAAACTCGACAACATTCAAACCTTTTTCCAATCAAATTATCAAAACACTTAATCCTTACTTAAACATTTTTACCAAAGGTGAAGTGAGGGGGATCAAGTCTTTGGTCTTTCTCCTCAATTGTTTGGGTGCGAGTTCTCTTACTCGTGTGTGGACAATTGTCACCTCTAAAAACATCCAATACGATTCAAACTCTTTTCCTCGCCCACGTGCGACCGAAACCTAAAACCATGCGCAAAATCAAATCCTTTTCTCAATCAAACTTCTTAACTTACTTAACCACATATTCTAACAACTTTCTTACAAGGTGTAAAAGAGGGGGGCCAAGTCTTTGACCTTTCTCCCCAATTGCTTGGGTGCGAGTTTACTTACTCGTGTGTGGGCAATTGGCGCCTGCATAAAAAAATACAAACCAAACAACCGTAGTCCCACGAACTACGAATGCTCTGACTTTCCCATTGCACGAGGGAATACGTAGGCCCGAGGATCTCAATCCTTGCCAAGCACGCTAATAAAAAACCACCCATTTCCCCTTAGAAAGCAATACCTACCTTAGAAGAAAACAAACAAACCAAGCTAACTTATCTCCCGAATCGAATCAAGAGGTTCCCGTTGAGTACAACGGACGTAGAGGGTGCTAATACCTTCCCTTTGCGTAACCGACTCCCGAACCCGAATTTGGTTGCGACGACCATTTTCTTATCCCTTTCAAAGGTTTTATCGATATTTTCCTATTCCTTCCTTGGAATAAATAAAATTCGGTGGCTACTCTGTTTTGAACAGTTTTTTCCACGTCCATCGCGAGGATCGTATTTTTCGAGGTACGACAGGCATGAAAACCAAACTTGTGCCACACGATTTTGTCACTCAAGTTTTGCCATTTTACCAACTTTTTCATCTTCCAAAAGCACAAAACTTCTGATGACTCACTTGGTTCTTGATCAAGAAGTCAAGAATTCAACTTGGCATGTGCAAAACCATAATGACAGGAACTTTGGAATTCAATTTTAGCAAGGTAAAATCAATGCAATACATTGAGGTGTCATGAAACAGACCATAACACTCCATGCCAGTCAAGATTCAAGTCCAAACTCTGAGCATTCAAACCCACAGAATTGAATGGAGTCAAGCTAAGTGAGTTGACTTGGCACTTTTGGATTATCTAAGTCAATGGCTACAAGCTACATGCCATGATCAGCCTCCAATCACTATTGCTCCCAAAACAAACTTCCTATACTATAAATAGAGGTCATGTGTGACTGATCAAACCACCCCAAAACATCTGAATTCATGTTTTCTTTCACTTCACTCTCCAAAACCAGATTTTACTTCTTCTTGAAGTAGCTATCAAATTTTTTAAAAGAAAGAAAATCCATCAAAACCAACCATCCTAACACCTCACATATGTCATATACAAGTGATCCATAACCTCAAAACACATCTGGAATACCAGAATCACTAAGTCACCATCCATTTGCTCAAGCTTTTTGGCTTATTTGCAGTTGGGGTACCACAACAAGTTCCAGGTGATTTCAATCCATTCCAAGCTTCCAAACACCTTACATAAGGTCCATTGAAGCTGTCCAGATCATCACACAACATCTGTAACACCTCTACATAAAAATTCAATTTCTTCTTGCAAGAGGTAAGCCTGAACTCTCAAACTCAATGATTCATGCATCATAAATGTGTTTTCAAGTTACAAACATGTTTCTGCACTTATGTAGAGTGTTTCCCCTCAATCAATTGCTTTGTAGCTATCGTGTATAGGATTTCATAGTGTTCTTGCAGAAATTAGGGTTCATGTGTTCATCATTTGATTTCTCACTCCACACTTAATATAAATGCAATTAATTTATATCACTGAAATCCTTGTTCAAAAACACACAACTTTCATGTTTACAAAAGTCAAAACCATTACGTATTGAGAGAGATATGTGAGGTTTTACAAAATGGGCATGAAGGGAAGTCGTGAGGAAGAAGATGACCGTTGGCGCCATAATTTAAAATTTTGAATTTTTCTTTTATTTTTTTATTGATTTCAAAAATTAATTTCTCTCTCAATTTATATTATTTTTTATTGGTTCTTTTTTTAAAAATTCACAAAAATGATAAAATATTTTATTCTACAAAAAAATCAAATTTATATTATTTATTTAATATAGCTTGAATTTTTGTAAATAATTTAATTTTATTTGTTTTTAAACATTTTTAAATGAAATTTCCACCTTGATTTTTCAAATTCAAATGAATTCCAAGTTTTCATGTGATTAGACATAATTTTTCAAAACATTTTTTAAAGTTTACAACTTGTTTTTAAATATAAATGATATTTTTTTATCATTTTTTATTTAATTTCCTTTGAAAAATTGTTTTCTAAATTAAAATTAGGTTTTTTTCTTAATTTTGATTTTTCAAACTTCATTTGAAACACTTTTGGGTCTCTAATAGAGTGTAAGACCCATCCCCTTTGTAAATATACCATTTTGTATAAGTTTCGACACGATTTTCAAAACAAACGGTGCGATCATTATTTTTTCATCTGGGCATCTCCTTGAGTATAAGCCCCATTTTTCTTCTTTAAAAAACACTTTTGGGCCTCTATTAGAGTGTCAGACCCATTCCTTCTTGTACATAAAAATTTGGGCCTCAGTTATTGTATAAGTCCCTCTGTGGTTTTTAAAATCACGGTACGATCGCCGCCTTTTCAAATAAATCATCTGGGCCTCTCCTTGAGTATAAGCCCCATTATTCTTTCTTTACAAACACTTTTGGGCCTCTATTAAAGTGTAAGACCCAACCCCTCTTTGCACAAAAACAAATTTTTGGCCTCTGCTATAGTATAAGCCCCACAACGTCTATCAGTATCGTAGTGCGATCTCTGTTTTTATAATAAGTCATCTGGGCCTCTCCTTGAGTATAAGCCCTAACCTTTTGAACAAAACTTTGTTTTTAACAAAAAACAACTTTCATGGGCCTCTCCTTGAGTTGTAAGCCCCATACACCTGTTTTCAAAATCATCTATCTGTTTTAAACTGGTACTAGAGGAGCATTATTCCCGGTGAAACTGCTCTTAGACCACTTGGGCCTCTCTTTGAGTTATAAACCCCAAACTTTCTTTTCTTTTTAAACAAACTTATTTTAATTTAAATTCAAATTCAAAGTTTTCTCAAAACTTTCTTCAATTTCTTGAAACCCTAATCAATCATACAGTTGTAGTCAATACAACAGATCACAATACCCTTGGGCCTCTTCTCAGAGTGTAAGTCCCAACATCTTTTTTTCAATTTAATGCATATTTGTTTATATACCTGTTGATTCATTTATCTGTATATATATATATATATATATATATATATATATATATATATATATATATATATATATATATATATATATATATATATATATATATATATATATATATACCTGTGCATATCTATTTAGAGTTTCCCCAGCAGATAGGTCTATGCTTAGATCAAACTAGAGGTTACTTTTAATTTAGTCAAAACTAGTTCCCTCATAGGAAATTCCCTATACAGTCTGCCTCGTCTTAGGCTTATTCAATATGGAACAGAGAAGGACATTATTCTCGGTGAAACTTTTCTTAAGACTGTCAAAACTTAGAAATATATGTATACAAGAAATTCATTTCCCCAGAGAGGATTAATTCCCGGTGAAACCTCTCCTGAATTTCTTCAAACCTTAGAACTGTTCAACAAAGAAAGGACTAATTCCCGATGAAACCTTTCTTGAACTCTTCTTAGGCTTGGACCCACAGGCTTCCTAAAAGCATCCCCATCATTCTCTTGGGCTTAGTTCAACGACCAACAGGCTTCTTAGAAGTTCCCCAGCCTCCTTTACCAGCAGGCTTCTTAGAAGTTCCTCAGCCTCCTCTTAGGCTTAGTACAAGGACCCAAAGGCTTCCTAAAAGCATAGGATAGAATTTAGTAATCTCTACTAGTTTAATCTCCAGGAGAGTCAAAATTCTGGAACATCATACTATTCTAGGGTTGGTCTTCATCCCTTAAACCAAAAGCCTCCTCTTGGGCATCATACAAAGACCTCTCTCTACACCAGAGCCACTACTACGAAAAACCCATTTAACAACGGTTGGGAATGACATATAATGACGTGGACGAAGGCGTTGTTATGTAGATTGTCGTTGTAAGTTCGCTGTTTCTACAACGGTCTGGAAATCGTTATTGAAATGCAGGACGCGCGCCATATATCACAACGGTTATGATAATATACCGTTGTGATACATACACTTAGGTACTGGGTTCGAAACCCATCAGCAGCGAATTATGTAAAACACAAATTACCTATGATCTCGGTTACAATAGATAACCGTTGTTGTAAGTACCCTGAGTTTATTATATTAAATATAGATTGCTTGTTTTCCAAACACCTCACTTAAGAAATATACATGGAATCAATTTGATGAAGAAGTCTATAATCTGCAAATTAAACTGTTCTTGAAAACCAACTTAAACAAAACAATATTTTCTGATTACATTCGTCTCATCGTGCATTTCACGTTGTTTTACATATATATATTGTGGTTTATTGATCTGACTCCTTCGATATATCGCTATCTTTGATTATAATTAAATTTCCATAAGAACAAGACTTGGATAATCTGCCTCATCATCATCACTTATCATCATAATTTTTATAATCGGAATTTTTACGATTATAAGTGTTGATGGAGAGGCAGATTAACTAATAATTTGTTGTTAATGAAATTTAACTATAATGGAAGATGGCGATGCATCTAAGGAGCCAAATCATTATACCATAATATATATATTAAACATCGTGAGATAAACGATGAGAGGGATGCAATTCGAAAACATTGATTCATATACGTTGGTTTTCAAATACAACTTAATTTGCAGATTATAAGTATATATGTCAAATTAAATGAATGTATTTTAAGTGAGGGTTAGTGAAACAAACAATCTACATAGAATATAATAAACTCAAACAACATTCTATACTAGATCCAGATATTATAAACATATATAATAGGCTTGCTACCACCAGCAAACTTTAAGTGAGGGTTAGTGAAACAAACAATCTAAATATAATATAATAAACTCAAACAACATTCTATACCAGATCCAGATATTATAAACTCATATAATACGCTTGCTACCACCAGCATCATCACCCTGTATCATCCCCTTAACCTGTAAGGAAACACACCAAACTTAAAAAATGAGCATCCTCAGTTGAAAACAAACCCTAAAACCATAATCCAGTGAAGAGTAAAGAGGGGAACATGAATAACACACCTTTTAATGAAACTAATCGCGGAACAGGAATCAATTATTATGTTCAACTAGTTTGGGAATCAATGAAGAAGAAATATAAGGAGGAAGAAGCTTACACAAAAGCTTCATACTTCTTATATTTCTTTTCATTGTTTCTAAAACTAGATGAAGTTTGCTTACACTGTTGTTTATTCATTTACTAACATCTTGTTCGTGAAGCTATGGAAAAAAGTATAAGGTGGATGAAGTTTCCATCATAGCTTCATGCTTCTTATACTTTTTTCCATAGCTACACAAACATAATGAAGTTTCCAAAGTATGGTCTTTGTTAAGGTAGTGAAAACGAATCTGAAAAAAATGAGAACAATCAACAAAAACAACATGCAACAAACGCGATATTGGGAAATATCTAACAATAGTTGGAAGAAGAAGAATACCTTAATGTATGAAGCATAAGATTCACTGCTAATGGTGAAAACGAAAAGAAAAAATGGGTTCTAGGGTTTCACTTTGAAGGCAACGGCGCTACTGTCAATAAATGAAAGTTATTTCGCTTATATATGGGTAAACTATTTCACAACAGTTAACAATACCAACCGTATAGATAGGTATTTATTTATTATAAACATATCACTACGGTTAACCATAAGAACCGTAGTGATATCCCTTTTATCTGTGAATTTTAAAATAAATAAAAACCATATAGATAGGTATTTATTTATTATAAATATATCACTACGGTTAACCAGAAGAACCTTAGTGATAACCCATTTATTTGTGAATTTTAAAATAAATAAAAAAGAAAAGGTGCGCCTTAACGTTAAAGGAATAAAATATTTTATGGCACTGAGGTTCGAACCGACGAAAGTTTGAGTTTATCACAACGGTTGGTTATGTAACCGCTGTTATATACAAATAATTTTTAATCAAAAAATAAAATAAATATGGTAGCGCCTTAATTAAGATATGTCATCACGGTGTAGGGAAAAATCGTGGTGACCATGGCGTCGTTGAATGCGTGTTTTGTAGTAGTGAGCCTACCACTTCTTGAGAGACTTGGACAATCTATGCCTCCTTTTGGACTTCATTCAAGTAGACTTGGAATATCTCATCCACTTTGGGATCTCACACAGAGACCCTCAAGTTTCCTAAAAGCATAGGAAAAACCCTAATCATTCTACCAATACACCAGTCTCCAACAGAGTTGAAAACCTCTAAGGTTTTCAAACTCATCTTTAAATCCCCTCTGACCCCCAACAAGGCTTAACTTTCACCTTAAAAATCCCCAACCAGGGTCAATCAACCATCAATAAATCCCCAATAGAATCAAAACCTCATAGCATATGATAATTCAACTCTTCCCTGATTCCCGGCAAGAGTAAATCCCTTTGGATTCCCTCAATACAATTTGGACCTACTCTTAGATTTCCATAAATCCTCAGCAAGAGATAGCCTCCTCTTAGGCTTCATATAAGAAATTCCTCAATCAGCCTCAATCTTGGGGTTTGTACAAGATAGATAAAACCCTTCCCAGTGGAGTCAGTTTCTTTTAGCTTCAACCTTGGGCTTTGATCAAGGCACACAAAAATCAACATCCCCTCAGATGAGACCATAAGTCCCCTCTGCAAGAGGATATTTCCTATATACATCACATCTCAAAAACAAATAATCAAAACCTTTCCAGATAATTGCTGTAAGTGGCACACTTGTTTATTCAAAATCCAAGTTGGAGTCCCTCTCTTATCCTAGCTAAAATTCATCTTTCATCTAACAGCTGCAAGTGGCAAGCCTCTGGATCCCTAACATCCAAGCCAATGTCACTCTCTTAGCATGAAAGATTCATAAGGAAAAAGTGGCATTGCTCTACACTGAGTTAAAGCTTTCCTCCTTCATGACATCTCTCTTATAAAGGAAATTATGGCATTTCTCGATTCCACACATCCCAGTTAAAGTAATTTCCCTTATAACCAATCACCCAACATTTGTGATGAATAGATAAGGTATCTCCCTTTAGAGATGACAAATTCTCTCTCCCATTCAACTTTTAGCTTCAATATTGGGCTTTAAACAAGACACCACATATTTTTCCTCCCATAAAATAGGAGGAACTACGATTGCTCTGATTTCCCAAATCTCTTTACGGGAATACGTAGGCATAAAATTGTGAAATCTTAGCGAGCACACAAATAAAAAATCTTGGGTCCAGTACCTTCCCAAAAACAACAGAAAACTTGAAAACCACAAAAACATTCTCTCAACACTCCCAAAGGAGAAACTTTCCCAATCCACAGCAGATAAACACAAGAAAACATTTCAAGTTAACAGAAAAACATGCAATAAAAGGTTCCTATGGATTACCATAGATACACTGGGTCTTAATAGCTTCCCTTTGTATAACCAGACCCCGATCCCCGATCTCTTAGCATTTGTTAAAGAAAAAATTTGCGTGCAAGGTTAGTTTTAGATATCTTGCCTTTCCTTTCCAGCTTCATAGAGTAAATACAGAAATCAGAAAGTAGCACCCAAATCTAATTTGCAGTAAGGTGGTGGTCGTGTAACGCCCGATTATTTAATTAATTATTTAATTAAATATCTTCGTATTATTTGTTTGATTTGTGTTGGTTGTCGAAAATATTGTGTTGAGTTGCTATGTCAGTTTTAGTTGAATTAATTTAATTGATTTAAGTTGTAGAAATAATATAGTGATAATATATTAGAATTATAAGAGAATATTGGGCTTATTTAGATGGTGAGTGTAGTAGTAATAATGGGGGGGGGGGGGGGTAGAAAGTTGGCCCAAATGAAAGTTAATAGAATAATAGTGTTATTATATTAGGCATTTAGAAATAATGAGGAATTAGAAGTAGCAGTAAGAACGTGGAAGTTGCAGAGAAAGAGAAAATAAGGTTTTGGGAGGAGAACGTGGAAGTTATAGAGAAGAGGAAAAGAGGCAAAGCTGGGTCGATCGGAGATTTAGAGCAACCTTCAATCCAAGGTAAGGGTGGGGTTCTGACTCTATAATGGGGTATTTGATGAATGATATGTGGGGTTGGGTTTGTAGAATTACCTCTGCCTGTGTTGTAATGGCTATCGTGGATATTGAAATACGTTTGCTGTTGATGAATTGGTTGTAGGAAAATTAGTCTATGTTGCCTTAAGGTATAATTTTATTGCGTTTCTGTTGTACCGTGATGGGTGAATTTGGAATTGTTCTGGAATCTGAGGAGAGGTTTGTGAATTGGGGAGAACTGGACGAAATACACTGAGACGAAGGGAATTGGGGGATATGGCGACCGTGATAGAGGGTGTGATGAGCGTCACGCAGGTTGTGTGCGAGTGACGACCGTCACTCATGTATTATGACCGTCACACATGTGACGAGGGCCAGGGTGTGGTGACGAGCGTCACACGGGCCTGCTATGTGATTCTTTCTGGTTCCGTTCTGTTCATTATGTCTGCTATGGTTTCACTTGGTTCTGTTCCATTTTAATTTTAGTTTGAGAAGTTGGTATATAAGTCAGTAGTACTGGACAAAGGATTGATAATGGAATTAATTAACCGATTCTCAGTCGAAAACTACCAAACAATGACGTGATTGCTTGTAGTATATTTTAGTTGGCATAGAGTATGTTATAGTTACTGTGATATTGTTGTTGGGAATTATAAAGTTGCATGTGTGAAATATGTTGCATTACCTCTAATTACTGGCAAGAATTAAGTTGCGGGCCTATGGCCAATGTTGATTTGTTGTTATGTTGATATATAACTATCATTGTTACTATTCTGACGTTCATGTTGAGTCGCATTGCATCACATATCAAGTTGGAGCTGATGCTCGGTAAGTTGGTCTGGATTGGCAAATTAAGTTGAAGGCTTATGCCTTGTTGATGCCTCTATTAATTGGCAGATTTTTAAGTTGGGAGTTCTGCTCCAATGGTACCACATGCATGTGCATATTATAAGTCGCATTCCATGTTGCATAAATTGTTGTTGTGTTGTTGATTAATGTTGATGGTAATGTTATGAAGTGGTGACTTTATATAATCTGATCTAATATATTGTTTATCATATACCCAAGTATATTGTTTGATATCTCACCCCTTCTGTGTTTGGTGATGGTTTATACGCCATCCTACAGGTAATCCAGAGTGAAGGTTGTCTACCTTCATTAGTTAGAGTCGGTGTCATCGGTCTGATACGTAACACTCGGGGGGATGAACGCATGTTTCCTTTATTGTTGATTTTAGTATTGTTGCTGAATTTTAAGTTGTTTTCATTAAAGACTTTTTATTTTGAAGTTTTTTAAGTGGACAAAGATGGTATGTCATTAAAGTTGAATTTTTGTGAATCCGCTGCGTAGTAATGACAGTTGGTTTTATTTTTAAAGACTGAGCAGGTTGTTATCGGTTCATCCAAAATTATGTGTTATGTATCTGTTTTTCAGGTGATTAATTGTCGTTGTTTAAGTAGAAAGTGTAACATTCCATATGTACGTTGAAACTTTGTAACTCTGATTTTATATTATTCGATGGGTAGAAATGGGGTGTTACAGGTCACGTCACCGACAAAAATCGCACGCTACACTTCCCTCCCGCCGCCTCTTCTTTCCTCCCCTCACACCGATGAAGCCATCAATCCAAACTCCCTCCATCAACACAACCTTCAAAATTCGGATAGCCAGACAAACCATATCTTTCAAGTTTATTTTTCTGGCGAACCACCTACCCTCTCCAAACTCACAACCTTAATTTCCTTTCACCAAACATCAACTCATTTCGCCGACAACCAATTTCCTACGAAGCTCATCAACTGCAACATCACCCTTACCATCGTCAATTTCATTTTAACTCACCTCCCTCTACGTAAAACTCCATTTCCGGCCAACCTCCTAACCCAACAACGTCATCTCCTTCACGAACTCTTTCCACCACCATTTTCGTCCCTTCACAATAATGCAGCAAGACCTTCGTAGAGTTCAGGTGGCTGGATTTTGGTCTTCAAAGTTTGTCATCAACGTTAAGTTCTGATTTGCTGATTTCTCTTTTATTAAGTGTTGATTTCGTTTTGAAATATTGTTTGTATCAGTTGGAGTTTTTTAGTTATATTTTCTTTTTGTTTAACTTGTATGAATGAAAGTGTATATGTGATTTGTTATGTTTTTTTCGTTGCGTTACGATTTGGGATGCTCGAACTTAGTGTTATTCCCGAACACGTACTAAACGCATATATTATGACCGATTTACATATTCGTTGAATTCGATAATGACATACACATTCTCCATTAGCATCATATGTTGTTTGTCATTTGGTTGCGTGCGACATTATGCTTTCATTATCGTTATGTGCTATAGGGAATTTATTATTTTATCGACGACTTTGTATTACATTTCTTTACGTTTCGTTTCACTCATGTTTCTCTATTTAGTTTTCGTTGTGTTACGAAACGATTTGCGCAATTACGTTATGCCATTTCGTACGTTAACTCAAAATTTATGCGTTACATGTTATGTGTTTCTTTTGATTCGATTGGAAATATATGTGCTTGTCGTAATTTGTATATTGCGTGTTTGTTTTTCTCGCTGTCATTTTGCGTTCGGCGTGATGCCTCTGACAATTTATTGTGTTGCATTAAGACATTGCATACAAAAACTCTTTTCGTGATACTACATTAGTTTTTGTTACGATAACTTTTGTGCTGCTTTGTAACTTTTTGTTATGTTAACTTTCGTGTTGCTGCGTTACTTTTCGATATGTTGCGTTACCATCTGCGCGTTAAATTTCGCGATGTTAGAATTCGATCAATAATTTTTATTGGACATTCAATCAATAAAACATTCTATTTACCTATTTTTCTTCTTTTCTTATTTCAGTAACTCAAAAAACATAAAACAATGTAATTAATACTCTTTCGGGGAGTAATGAATTTGTTCCTTACGGGAACCAGAAATGGATGTTCTACCTTCTGGAACGAACTAGAAATGACAAGAGTTGGATAGTTGTCGATATCAAACAATGGATCCGATCTCCTTCATGACGCGTCGAGTGGACCTGCATGGTTAGTACTCCAACACCTAAGTTAGTTCAAGAATAAAGATGAGTAAAATGAAATTGGAGATTAGAGATCGTGTACCTTTTCATAGTGTGTGAATTATTTTTTTATATGTTGGGTAGATTAGAGTGGACTTTTGATGGATTGAGCCTTGGTCAATAGGGCCTTATGGTCGGTCCAGAACAATTGCCCACAAGGCTTAGTCAGGCGCTGAAAGAATCGGGGTAAATATTAAGTATTATTGACCTGCCTCCTTGATGTAGTCTGGTGCGAGATGGAATTGAACCGCTCGGGATCAGTTTTTAAAAAAATAATGGGGAATAACACATTTAATATAATTTCATCATTGAGATGCTTCATTGCCCATTCCTGACACGTACGAAGATGTAACCAACTAGGGTGTGACATAGTTCATATAGTGCTTAAATGCACTTGAGTTTGGCGTGTTTCCATGAGTGAATTTCTAGCCGGTGATCCTATGATTTCTATTCATAGTTTGTCTCGGTTCTTCAATTGTCATTGTTTATAAATAAAGTGAGTTATAAATTTGGAAGATTTCACAACATTTTAGATTTCAAGCTTTCAGTTACTTTTCCAGAAAAATGTTTTGTTCCTTTTTCCCTTAGAAGATCACTAGAAGTGATTCAGAGCTTTGTTAAAAAAAAATTCCTTCTTCATTCTTCTTGCTTCATCAATCTCATGTAATTTGGTATCCTTCTAACTCCAATAAAACATTTATCTTTTCTTGTTCCCTTAGTTAGGATGAGTAATTGTATTGTTGATTTAGTGAGTGAATTGGAAGTGGAAACTTCATCTAGGTCATTCCACGATTCTCATTATCCTTCCCACAATAGTGATCACTTGGGAACATACATTATCTCTATATATGGTGATTTTAGATCATAAGGGATGTGTGAAACTTTTTTCGAGGAAGAAACTTCTTCTTCTAGGCTGTTAGACATCCTCGTATCAAATGTTGGCGAAAATACCACTCATGCCGATGTTCATATTCCCCCTCCAATCTTGTTGGAAGAGGAGGTACGATCCAACTTGCAAATGAGAGAACATGCCAGAGATTTTATTCAAGTTCGTCTACAAAATGAAGGATATGAGATTGCGACATTGAGGTGTTAGAGCACTTAAATCTTTGAGACAGGTCGTATGCACGTGATGTATGATTAGGTGGACCCAAAAGTAGTGAGTACTCCCTCGACTCTGAGTACTAAGGCCACCCAAAAAATACTAACAACATGGTTGGCAACCCTTTAGAGTGGCTGGTTCTTCCAATTCCAGGATATAAGAGGATATGTAGTTATTTTGGAGACTGCATGGTCCTGTTCCATGAGTGTTTTTTTACAAGGATAAGACTTCGACTTCTTTTTTCTGAGTTTAAGGTAGACATCCTGAAACATTTAAAGATTTCCTATTCCTAACTTCATTCGAGATCATGGGCATATATAAGGGTATTTCAGTTGTGCGCTGAGTACAAATCTTGGAAACCCTCTCTTAGCTTATTTTTTATCTCTTTTGTCAAGGGCGCACATCCCTGGATAACTTCTATAACTAGAGGCTTATTCAGCTTCACTCGGTTACCCCTTGGTTTGGCTCCTTTACTTTGGACATGGACGACTTCTTGAGACGTTTCATTTTGGCCAAAGTTATGTATCTGAAGTGCACTAATCTTTAAAAAAGAGCTTCTTGTGTTGTTGGAAGAAGTTAAAGTTGCTCACTCTTTCCAGGAGGTAGTGAAAGTGCATGACTTCCATTTTATTCTAGATGCCCACGTGCCTGAACTTGAGGGTACCCTTAAAGATGTAGAGGGTCGATATAAAGTTGCTTTCGACTATGTTGAGGAGAAGGCTCGTCAGGTGGAGGATTATCGAAAAGATGTATAGGGTTTGAAAGCCCTCCAAGACCGATTTGAGGAGGGCACTTCATGATGCTTTCAGCATACTATGTGAGATGTGCTCAGAGTTTGAGAATGAGTGGTGGAGCGGGCAAAAAGTTCCACCCCTGTGCAATAATTTCTGTTGAGGCATTAGTTCCTTTTTAGTCTAATCCCACGGGGACATAGGAAGATGATCACGGTGCCTCAACTTCAAATTCCTTGGCTTGATTTCCCTTTTTCTTTGTAATATTTATTTCCTGCAATATTTTTGGGCTTTCGTTCCTCAGGTGTAACAATTTTGGATATTTAATGAAATATTTTACCTTGATATTTGAAGTATTGTTAGCTTTAGAGTTTTGCACCGACCTTTTCTTTATCATCATCGTTGTTCATGATTTTTTTATAACTTCGGGTTTGCTCTCTTTATCTTCGAGGTATTTATTTACTTTCTAACTTAGAATGGATCACCGGTGTTCGTCGGTGATGGCGGAATGTTTTTTGTGGGCATGAAAGCTTTTATTTCTCCATTTTTTGAAAGAAGTTGTGTATCCGATTGTAATAAGAGGAGATATATGCCTCTGGAATTATCCTTGCTCTTTTGAAACATTGTTGATTAAATGATGTCAGCTATCATTTTTACGTTTTATATGATATTTTTTTGAATTATTTTTTAGTAATAGTGTATTGCTTTGAATATACATATATCGCATTTGGAGATTTATTTGAGCTTCCCGGGCGATGCCCTTGATGGGCAAAGTCGAGGTCACGTAACCGAGTTTTGAACTATGCTCTGCGTCACAGAGGACTATTCCCTGGCCATGGGTAAGATCCCCGTGCTTTCCCCCAAGGCTTGGCTCAGATCGACGTGGGCGTCTCCAGAATCTATCACTTACGCTCAAGGACTGGCTAGATCTAAGGAAAGGGGGGATGCACAAACTATGCATAATTTCGTTTAATAGGCCTCGTATGTAAGGTTTGCGATTGAGCCATATCAGAATCACAAAATTGCATTAAGTTTGTATCAGATACGCAGTTGTACTTGGAATGTGCTTAAGCCGTATCAAAATCACATAGACGCGTTAAGTCTGTATCAGATACACATTTAGGCCCAAAAGTTGTTTAAGTCATATATGAATCACAGAAGTGCATTAAGCCCTTACCACAAACATATTCATCCAATTTATCTTCGTTCTCCCATTCAGGGCTTTCAAGCAAGAGGCAAAGAAGCATGTAACCAAGGGAGGGGGAGAACGTAATATATATATATATATATATATATATATATATATATATATATATATATATATATATATATATATTTTTTTTTTTTTTTTTTTTTTATATATATATTCATGTTAACAATGAATTGAATTTGTTATTAATAAATATTCATCGGGGTGGATAACCCTCGACGATGACCTAGGAATTGTCAGGCGGTGTCTGGGGACTTTGATCGTTGTCTTTCTCCTGGATTGTCGGGTTGGTTGTTCTCTCCGCTCTGACGCGACTTTTTGTTTGGGCAGTACTCTAAGTGTGTTGTCTTGCATTTTTCTGCCGACATAAGTTAGATATCCGGCTTCAAAGGTGTGGCTTGACGTTGGACATTGATCTTTTGGATTTTTTGAATTGCTCTCTCCGTTTAGGTAGGGTGCTCCTTGAGTACCAGGGTTAAAAATCTTCGGCCTATTCCTACCCTTGGAGTAGATATCTACCTAAAGTAGATTTCGGGCTCTTCCTGTGATTAACCCGACTTGAGGGTTGACCTCCTCTAGACTCAGAATGATGATTGGGCACCAGAAGAGCTCGTTAATAGGCTCGTCCAGTTTTTTCTTGGGAGCAGAGACTGTGAGCAGAGGCCAGATATTGTTATCGATCGATCCCCTGGTAATTGGGGTTAGGGGTACATCTCTTCAGGTATGCTCGATACGCCTCTGCTTTTGATTTGGTTTGAGGCAACCACACTGCATCAAGTGGAATCCATTTGTGTCCATAAGATACATCCCAAAATCAGATTGGAGCCAGCTGTTAACTATAAACTTGCGGTATGCGAGAGCCATTAACTACGAACTTGTTGTATCTTTGACATTGCCCAAGCAAATTCCTTGGAATTGATGGGGGAGCACGAGGGCATCTAGGTCGGACGTTAGATTGCGAGGCTTCGACCCGACTTTAATGGAAATTGTCTTCATGCCCTAGTGCCACCCTATATCTGGATCTAAAATCCTTTCTTATTCTTTTCAACGGATTTCTCAAAGAAATCAGAGATCTTGATGACGAGATTGAGGCAGAAATTACGATTTAACTAAATCTACTATGATAAATCTCCGTGTTTACTTCTAAACATTTTTTATTTTGAGATCCGAGGGGATTGGGACCAATATAACTGAGACACAAACGTGGATTCAGAAAAACTATGGAAATCATATGTTGATTCATTTTTTTGATTTGGTGACCTAAAAGGTTGCGAACCTGTTAATTGGAGATTATATCCAAAATCGTGAAAATCATAAGAATCAGAAGTTGTTTCCCACAAACAGCGCCACTGTTTTATTCGAAAACCAGAAATGAATGTTCCAACTTCTCGAAGGAACAAAAAATGATGATAGCTGGATAACAGTTAATATCAAATGGTAGCTCTGATCTACTTTACGGTGGCACGGGGTGGACCTGCATGTTAGCATTCCAACGTCCAAGTCAGTTCAAGAATCAAGATGAATAAAATGAAATTGGAGAGATTAGAGAATGTGTACCTACTCATAGTGCATGAATTATTTTTTATATATAGAGTTGAGATAGAATGAACTTTTGATGGATTTGGCCTTTTGGCCGATCCAGAACTTAATCCATAGTTTAAGGACAATTGTTTTCTCAATGTAATGACTTGAAGCAAAAGAGAGTCTTAGTTGAAGACTATTATTCGATACTTTTACAAAATTTCAAGTTTGACATCAAGTTTAGCACACCCGATGAGATACTAGAATAAAAACCATAGACAAATTTAGACAAGACTATGTTTGACATATGTTCTTGCATTTTAAAAGACTTTTTATTAATACTATAAAACAAATCTCATAATAACTCTCATCATAAGTATTCAAGAGGTTAGGTCAACATAGATCTAACGATGTTTCACAAATGATAAGAATGACAACTTATTTGACTCCTCTAAATGTTTTAGAAGACGTGTTAGTTGATCAAACCTTGGTTATATAAACAATAAATATGATGATTTTTGTCGATACAAAATTGTCTATATAATAAGGAAAAAAATGAAGTCATGTTAGGAATCCAATCATTACAACATTTAATATTGAGTTGATTAACAACTAGCTTGACTGCTTGAGTTAATTAACAAAGAGAAATATTTTAGGCACTTGCCAGACTTTGGTGAATGTATGATTTATTAGTTAAAAAATATTAAAAAAAACACAATAAATAGATAATTAGTTATAAGTAAAATATGAAATTTTTACATATTCTCATAAATTGCACATGATTTTTAGTGTCATATATTTCAATCACTAACAACAATATCAACTATATATATATATATATATATATATATATATATATATGCGTGAACCACTTGTAAAAAATTCATATCTCTTAATACCTTTGAGTAATGCATATTATGTGAAAACAATTCACACTAATATTGAGTGATAAAATGTTGTATATTTTTTATTAAAGTATGTCTACAGGGCAATGGGTGCTTTAGCTCCCAAAAAAAAATGAAACCTTCTTTTTTTCGTCTAAAATGAAACCTTCTTTTATCAATTTTTTATTACAACCCCTATCCCTATTAAATAGATTAGGTTCACAAACTTATTTTTATTGCCTTAGTTATCATAATCTTTTTTTTTTTTTTTTTTTTTAAGTTTTCAACTTTTCGCTATCCCAAGTTTCTCTTTCTGTTACTTCTTTTTAATATTCAAAGGCTGTTTTTTTTTTGTTATTTTTTTTTTTTTTTTTTTTTTTTTTTTACATCTAGTTTAACATCAACTAGTTTTTATTTACTAGTGTGTTCATTCTCAACTAATATTTAAAAAATAATATTCTCTGATTTAATTATATTATTTTTATTTTTTGTTTTTTACTAACAATTATAAACTTATAGAAATAATTTTTAATTTAGTGTTTTATTCCCAAAAATGGTATTAAATAATTAATTAAGTTTGTTAGTAAAATAAATCAATAGTGTATACCACTCAACTCTATGTCTCTATCTAATAATAATAATTATTATTATTATTATTAACAGTCATAAAAAATTTAAAAATACCACGTGTCATATGGAATCACGCCTCAATTCCTTCCCCATTCTTTCGTAGTGGTTCCTTGTATATATTATTTTCCTATGTCCTTAGTTTTTCTTTATGAGAGTAACCCCCTTATTTTCTTCACTGGATCTCTCCCATCTTCATCATAAGGTGCATGTGCCTTCAAAACAAAGAGTATCAAGGACTTAGCGTCTTGATGAAAAATTCAAAAGGAAAAAAAGATGATCTTTATCATGTTATCCATATGGTTCCTTTTGGTGATAGTCTTTATGTCAAAGTCAAACATGATCAGGTATGGTATAGTATCTTTAATTTTTAATGTTCCTGCATAATTGAAATTATCTTCATCATTGTCTTTAAAAATTGCATCATTTCCTCATAATTCTATGTTATATTTTAGTGATTATTTGTATTTTTCACTTTATTTTTATTAAGATTCAAAGAATCATACAGATTCAAGGATTTTTTTTCTTTATGATTCCATTTTTTTTGTTTCATCACATGATCAAAGTTTGAAGTATTTTATGTGTAGATTGAGGATTAATATTGACTAATGATATGAATGTGTGTGAATTCAGTTGGTGGATAAAGATCTAGAAGTAGCTATAGTGTACTTTTGGAAGGCGATTAATGTGGAGACAAAGTGGATAGTGCTCTAAAGGATATGCCTGTTGTGATAAACCAATTAGATGGAACTGAAAAAGCTATTGAGGCTATCAAATCTTTTAGAGGTCTTTCCTTCAAACATTCTCAAAAATCACTTGACAATGTTCTTCTTGATCTTTACAGGGTATTTTCATATTGTTAGAGTATTGCAGTTACAGCTACTTTTACTACTCTTCCTTTCATGTACACGTGTCAGTTAATGATGGGAGAGTTAGTTGTAGTTTGTTAGAATTAGTTAGTTGGTTATGCTTAGTTGATGGTTATATAAACCAGATGTAATCTACTTCATTTCTTGAGTTGAATAATACTTCTGATTACTCCTCCTTTCTCTCTTTGTGCAATGTTCACATCAATGTTCTAACATGATATCAATCGCCATTACAATTCAACCTTACTCTTCCGCTTCTTTCATTCTCTGATTTTCTGTTTTCATCTTCTTCAATGGCACCACCGCGTCCTCCTCCACCTCTTGATCCTCAACTCGATCAAACCAGTCCTTTTTTTCGTTCATCCAAGTGATGGACCTGGTTCAGTTAAGGTCACACCTCTTCTCAATGGTTCGAATTATCATTCTTGGGCACGATCGATGCGACGTGCACTTGGCTCCAAGATGAAACTAGAGTTTATCGATGGTTCTATCGATACTCCAGAAGATGAGTTTGATTCGTCCATGCGTGCTTGGAATCGATGCAACATGTTGATACTTTCATGGATTATCAATTATGTTTCTGAATCAATCGCTCAGTCCATCGTGTATATGGAAAATTCCATTGATGTGTGGAAAGATCTCAAGGAACGTTTCTCACAAGGTGATCTTATTAGAGTCTCTGAGCTTCAACAAGAAATCTATGCTTTGAAGCAAGATTCCAAATTTGTTACAGATTTCTTTTCAGAACTCAAGATTCTTTGGGAAGAATTAGAGATCTATATGCCAATTCCAAATTGTGTTTGTCGAATTCGATGCTCTTGTGCAGCTATGAGGAATGCAAGAGATCATCATAATTTGCTCTATGTTATACGATTCTTGACAGGTCTGAATGAGAACTTTGCTGTAGTAAAGTCACAGATCTTGTTAATGGAGCCTCTCCCACCCATGAACAAGATCTTTTCCATGGTGTTGCAACATGAAAGGCAAGGTAAACTTGCTCCCTCTGATGATTCTCAAGTTTTGATAAATGTTGTTGGTTCCAAAAGATCAGGCCCAAAATCAGGCAATTCCACTTCTCAGTCCAACACCTCAAAGTCCAAAGTGTGTACTCATTGTGGAAAATCTGGTCACACTATAGAGGTTTGTTATAGGAAACATGGTTTTCCACCTCATTATGGTAAAGGATCTATGACCAACAATGCTTCTGCAACTGATAATGATGATGATAACAAGATTTCTACTCAATCACAAGTTGATCAAAATAGCTTTGCTCAAATCACCCAAGAACAATATGACAAGCTGATGCATTTGCTTCAGAATTCAAATCTTAACCAAAGCTCATCCTCAGCTGTTTCCAATCAAGTTGGTTTGTCCACATTTACAGGTCATACACTTGTAAATACTACAGGTAATCATCATTCTTACATTTATAAATGTTCCACAATTGATTCTTGGATCATAGATTCAGGAGCTAGTGATCACATTTGTTCAAATAGTTCCTGGTTTACATACATTAGTCACTCTAACCCTATTACTGTAAAATTGCCAAATGGTCAGTTTGTCAGGACCACAGGTATTGACACAGTTCATCTTTCTCCTACTTTCATCATCTCAAATGTTTTATACATTCCTGAATTTTCTGTCAATCTTATTTCGGTTCCAAAATTATGTCAGCATGCTCAATATCTTGTTAGTTTTAATGACACAAAATGTTTTATTCAGGATCCACTGTCTATGAAGATGATTGGTTCAGCAAACAAAATTGAGGGATTGTATCACTTGGCTCTTTGTCATACCCCAAATTTTGACCACTAAAAATTCCCATCATTGTGTCAATCATCATCACAATGTGGATGAACCATCATGCCTCATCAAATGCCTCAAGGGTTGTTGAGCATTCACTACAATCAAAATTAGGGTTTTAAGCCCTCTCAGAGCCTTAGACAAAGGATCAATCAAGGAATGACATGATCTTCAACTTGTCTAACCTCTAAAACATCCACAGTGGATTAAAAAGGACTCCCACTTCAAGGATTAAGCACAAGGTTGCTCCCTTCTAGGTGGATTAAGTCTCAAGATCGCCAGTGTCACCAAATTAGGGTTTTGGTCGACCGGGGCCTCTAGATGGAAAGTTTCATCTGGGCATAAGCCAAAGATCCAAAACACAACCTAATGTACTCCATAGAACCTCATGGACCCAAGCATCAAGTCAATTTGACCTCAGGGGATGCATACATCAAAAATCAGGAATTAGGGTTTCTTGACCTAATTCACCCCTAAGTTGACTTTTGGGACAAATCAAGAGCCAAGACCTCAAGAGAGGATTTGAGGGTCTCTAATAAACTATATTGATCCATTTGGGACAATGGATTGATATAGGAAGCTTGAGCAACAAGTCTCAATTTCATCTGCACCACAATTAGGGTTTCGCGAGGAAAGTCAACTGTAACTTTGACTTTTGACCAGGACATGCTCCCAAACCCTAGGACATGCCTCAATATACCCTATGACACCCATGGAACATGTCCATCAAGTTTGATTTAGGTCAAGGACATGATTTCCTGAAGAATTGCACAGTTTGGAATTCATCTGATAAAAAGTCAACTGTGCACAAAAGTCAACTTTGACTTTTTGAGATTTTTCACCAAAATGGATTTTTAACCCTAAAATGATGTTAATGTATGATTTGAATCATCATTCATCAAGAAAAATCAAAGAAAGTGGGATAACTTGTAAAAGGGGTAACCATAAAACTTAGAAATTTTTCTAAGTTATGGAAAAAGTACCACTAATGCACCAACTTTGGAGGACCATAACTCCTAAACCACAAGGCCAATTTTTTCATCCAAAGATGGATTTGTAGCCCTCATTACCCTCTACAAAAACTTCAACTAGACCTAAGTCCAATTCATTAAAGATTTTGAGTTATGGAGTGATCAAAATCAAGAAATCACACTTTGTTCCAACACTTAGTGAAAATTTCACTAAGTCAGATTTTGCTTCACTTTTTGCCAAATGTAGAGGGATTTTTCACTTGGAATCAAAAGATATCAAAACCAAACTTGTTCAAACAGTTGTTGTATCATGTAAGGGCTTTCCAAAATGGCCAAGAACATTGCCAAATTCAACTTACACCATGAGATATGACATTGTCAAGTTGCCTTGCTGAAATCTGTCAAAGGCAAGGCAGATTTTGCATTTTGGCTCGATTTGCCAAAATCAGCCAAATTCAAATGCTCCTATCCACTTGGACATATCTGAGGATTGAATCTAAAGGGGACAATCATTGAGCCAAGCCTCCAAAGTCCATGGAACAAGAAATAGCATGTTAAACCTAGAATGGCCAAAATAGGGACAAGACTCCAAATTTGGATTGAAGCATTCAATGGAAGCATCAAGGTGGCATGGACTGAGCCATTCTCATCTGAAATCAGTCAAGACTTATCCAAGACCAAGGGGACCAAAGCTCTGTGCCCTAACCTCTAGTCAATGGCTAGAGGAGACTTGGATTTTCATTTGCCAACATTGGCCAAACCTACTTACCAGCTGCCATTCACTATTCCTTGCAAAACAAACTTGCTCTACTATAAATAGAGCTCAAATGTGATCAGTTTGAGTACACCAAAGCCATCAAACAGATGCTTTCCTCAAAATCTCTTCTTTCACTCTAATTTTGCCTTCTAAGGCAAGTCACTATCGGGTTTTGAGTTTGAGAGCAATTCCAATCAAACCAATCACTCACACACCTCACATACATCACATATGAGCTGATCAAACACTTAGATCACTTCTGAAACACCAATTTCACAAAATCATCAGCTGGTTGCTCAAATTTTCAACCAAGTTGCAGCTGAGGTACCACAAATTGATCCAGCCAATTTCAATCAAGTCCAACCATTCAAACACACTCCATATGGTGTAGGGAAGCTGTTCAGATCATCACCACTCATCTGTAACACCTCTAAATCAAAAATCACATTGCACTTGTTGTCACGGCTTAGAGGTAAGCATATACTTGGTCATCTCTCAATCTATGCATATTTCCTCGCACAATAATTTGGCCATATGTTCATAATCATGCATGGAATGTTTTCCCTCAATTAATTGCATTGTTTGAATCGTGTATCAAAAATCCTAGCCTTCATGCAGAAATTAGGGTTCTTGAGGATTTTTCATGATTTCTTGTTATATGTTTAATTTAAATGAAATTAAGTGTTATAGACATGATCGTGAGGTTGAGACGAGCATAATGATATGTGGATTGCATGATATAATTACGTATTCAGTGCGATTGGATGGAAAATGAAAATCAGCCAAACCCAGAACACGCGCGTGTTCTTGGTGTGTTCTTGGCGCCATTTTTGAATAATTCAAATATTTGAATTTTGTGATTTTGTTTAATTGATTCAAAAATTAATTTCTCTCTGAGTTTTAATGATTTTGAATTGATTCTTTTTTTAATAATTCACAAAAATGTTAAAATATTTTATTTTCCCAAAAAATCCCAAAAATATTATTTATTTCATATAATTGATATTTTTGCAAAGATTTAATATTTTAATTGTTTTTGACATATTAAATATTTTCTCTACATTGATTTTGCAACTTTTAATGCTTTCTAATTATTTTGTAGGTCAATACTTAATTTTTGAAGCATTAATCCAAAATCACAATTTGTTTTTCACATGTTAAACAATTTTGATCATTTTAATTGAATTTTTATTCAATTAAATACATTTTTGAAAACAAATTAGGGTTTTTGGATTAATTTAACCCTCATAAATCATTTTCAAAACATTTTGGGCCTCTAATAAAGTGTAAGACCCAATCCTTTCTTGACCAAATCATTTTTGGTCCTCAGTGTATTGTATAAGTCCTGATACCATCAAAAACAAACGGCGCGATCGTCGCCTATTCAAAGAATCAATTGGGCCTCTCCTTGAGCTATAAGACCCATTCAAAACATTTTGGGCCTCTAATAGAGTGTAAGACCCAATCCCCTTTTAACCAAACCATTTTGGGCCTCACTTATTGTATAAGTCCCTTTGTGTTAAAAGAAAATCTCGGCGCGATCGCCATTTCAAACGGAAAAATCATCTGGGCCTACCCTCGTGTTATAAGCCCCACTCTTTTTCTTTAAACTTTTTGGGCCTCTCCTTGAGCTGTAAGCCCCAAAACTTTCTTTTTCAAAGCACTTTCTCCTTTGATTTTGAATATACTGTTGTTTTCAATCTTTCTTTGTTGAACAACTAACCAAACATCATGGAAGTTCTACAACCGAGTAAGTGGTTATTGCTTTCATTTACCGCTTTCATATACATATAACTGTATTGTGGGGCTGTTTCACTGTTAGTCTTCTTTCATAAACTCATATCAACTGTGTAATAATAGTATAGATATTTAGAGTTTCCCCGGCAACTACGTCTAGAACTAAGTGACGCCGTTTCGTTTAGTCATAGAAATAGACAACTAGATCCTCAATAGGATCACCAGATACAGTCTTCTCTTCGGCTGTCCTCATTAGGAATTGTCAAGAAACTCTATTCCCAGAGATGAATGTATTCTCCGTGAATGGCATCTTTGAGTTTCTTCCAAATTCTCGAACTTTCCTGACTTTGATCTATTCTCGGTGAATAGCATTGCCTTGAATTTCTCGGGGTTTGGGGACCCACGGGCTTCTTAAAAGCATCGGCCTCCTCTTGGGCATCGTACAAGGACCCACAGGCTTCCTAAAAGCAACCCCGCCTCCTCTTGGGCTTAGTACAAGGACCCTACGGCTTCTTAGAAGTATTCACAGTCTCCTCTTAGGCTTCGCATAATGATCTCTTCCTCCGGGAATGATAGCCTTCTCTTGGGCTTAATACAAGGACTTCTCAGCTTCTTAAAAGATTCCAGCCTCCTCTTGGGCTTCGTACAAATTGTCCCGACGACCTCCTAGAGGTATAGGAACAGAACTTAGTCATCTGCAAAGAACAGTCCTTTCGTAGAGTCTACTACTGTTTCTCAAAGCATAGTACAAAAGATAAAACTCTAGACTTGGACAGTCTAACTTCCTTGAGTCTCAAAGACATTCTCTAGTGACCCCTTCGTTAAATAGGAAGGAAACCCGCAGACTTGGACAGTCTCAATACCCTTCAGATTTCCCGCTTCCTTAAAGAACAGGAATAACCCGGATCCCTGAATCAAATCCTGAGTACAGTGTTGCTTATATAAGAACTGATTTTCTCTTCAAAATCAGTATACTGGACCTGTCACTTAACTAAGACAACATTTAGCCTCTCTCTCGGGCTTTGTACGAGACACATAAGAGACTCCCTCATTGAGTCAATCACCCCTTTAGCCTCCATCTCGGGCTTTATACGAGATACAAAAAGGTTCTTATTGAGCCAAACAAATTTTAGCCTCCATCTCGGGCTTTGTACGAGATACAAAAACTCTCTTGTTGAGTCAAATAACCTCCATCTCGGGCTTTATACGAGATACCAAAAGATTCCCTCGTTGAGTCCAAACCTTTTAAGCCTCTCTCTCGGGCTTTGTACGAGACATATATTAGCTTCCTCTTAGGCTTTGTATAAGAAAACCACTGGTTAATCCAATTAACCTTTTAGCATCAAAGTTGTGCCTCGTTCACAGTACACAAACATCAACAACTCCTTCCTCTTCATCTAATCGCTGTAAGCGGTAAGCCTCTGGATCATCTACACCCATGCCATTGTCCCTCTTTTAGCATGAGAAATTCCAAAGGAAAGATGGCATTGCTCTACACTGAGTTAAAGTCTTCTCCTTCAGGTTAAAATCCCCTATAAAGGAAATTATGGCATTGCTAGGATCCGCGTATCCCGGTTAAAGTAATTCTCCTTTATAAACAGTTGTGACCTACAACCCCCTCTTTAGAGATGACAAATTCTCTCTAAAGTTGAGACCTTTCAGCTTCACATCTTAGGCTTTGAACAAGATACAAACCACTTTTCGCTTCACGTCTTGGGCTTTGAACAAGACACCAAAAACAATCATTTCCTCCCATAGAATAGGAGGAACTACGAATGCTCTGATTTCCCTGTTTCGGTAAACGGGAATACGTAGGCATAAGATCGAAAGAAAAGATCTTAGCGAGCACACTAAACAAAAAAAAACCCAAAACCCAAAATCCCATATCAAAAGCAGTAATTCAAAAGCATCAGTCCTAACATCCTAATCCTTGTTCCCCGCCAGAAACCTGTCATTCTGTTAAATAGCACAAGAAAGGCCCCCCCAAATTGATAGCATTCGTAACCTAACAAACCGCTGTTTAAACTCAGTATGCAAAGCAGGGTTAATTGGAGACATCTATTTCCCTTCCTTCATCAGCTCACAATAGGATAAAAAATGAATCGACCTGTAGTTTTAAGCTCAACCGCAGAGAGCGACTAGCGCTTAAGAACCGCGTCCAAAATCGCTCGCTACAGAAAAATGGCGCCCACCGTGGGGCCCTTCAAAGTTAGGTCTAGGCACGGTCTTCCTTTTCTTCACTTGTGTGAATACCACAGATTGGGGCTTCCGCCGGGGAACCCATTTTCTGTCAAGAACTTAGGATTCATAGCTTTATAAGTCTAGGATGTTTAGGACAAATATATATACTGCTTTTCCTAATTGCTATACATGTTTATTTTTCTGCTAATGGGAATGCGGGTGATGCCGTATGTGGAAAGATTGAGTATACACTTAAGATAAGTGATGGCGACGGGGTCGACCATCAACCTCAGTGGAGGCTGACCAACGCAACCCATTCTCTCACCTAGACAATGGGCCAGTTGTTAAGTCTGAGAAGCTGAGGAGCCAAACCCTTTCGTAGTGCGGAAACTATCGGAAATAGTTGTTACGCGATACTACCCTCACTTAAGGCTGGTGATCTATTCTCGGTGAATGGCACTTACTCTAAGATTGCTCTACAACTCGCTGGCGATACGCTTGTTGTTTTGCTTTCCTAGGAGGAGCTGATGATAATGAGTACAGGTACAAAAATCACCCTAGTATAAACCTTTGGGGATGAGTAGAGCCTTGACTTCATGACAACGACCTTTTGACCCCATGTTTTTTCTATGTTTTTGTGTGCTACATTCATGCATTCATCTAAAAAACATTAAAACATTCAAAATATTTCTCTTCTAGTCTCTCTGTTTTTCAAAATAAACTAAGACTGTGATTGCAAATATCAGAGAAAAGGATTGCACTAATGGATTTCGGTAGAAGGAAAACTCACCAGTATACCTTCAAGGTTCCAAAACTAGAGGATTTTAGAAGGTTAGCGAGGATGATCACTAACCCTGAGGCTTTCAGAGCTAAGCACGGAGGTTTGCTACCACTATTAAGAGTCCATGTGATTGAGGGAATCATGGATGCGCTCATTCAGTTTTATGATCCGGTTTATCACAGTTTCACATTCCCGGATTACCAGCTTGCACCAACGCTGGAGGAGTATTCTCACCTGATCGATCTACACATTACGGATCGAGCTCCATTTTCTGGACTGGAAGAAATTCCAAAGAATCAGACTATTGCAAGAGCAATTCATTTGGATGAGTCTGAGGTCAGGGCTCACATGACCGCTAAGGGTGGCATCCAAGGTTTGCCAGCCCAGTTCTTGACAAAGAAAGCCCTGTACTTCGCCAGTATAGGAAACGTGACTGCTTTTGAAAGCATCTTTGTCTTGCTCACCTACGGGTTATTTTTGTTTCCTAACATCAATAACTTCGTCGATATTAACTCCATTAAGGTTTTTCTCATTGGAAATCCTGTGCCGACTTTGCTCGCAGATGCGTATCATTCTGTACACCTGGGAGATTTGTACAGCAGAGGGGAGATCACATGCTGTGTACCTCTGCTTTACAAATGGTTTATCTCTCACTTGCCCAAGTCTGCTGCTTTTTGGGATTGCAAGAGTGCCTTACGTTGGTCGCAGAAGATCATGTCTCTTACCAACTCTGATATAGATTGGTGTAATAGGATTTATGAGGGAATCAGGATCATTGACCGTTGTGGAAACTTCCCCAACGTACCCCTTATAGGAACTAAAGGAGGAATCAACTACCATCCGGTATTGGTTCGCCGTCAATTTGGATACCCGATGAGACACATCCCACTGGGTGTTCATCTGGAAGGTCTTTTCTTCAAAGAAGGAGAAAACGACAGAGCACTAAAGATGGAAATAGTGCACGCTTGGAAACACGTTCATAAGAAAGGACGAGAGTCTCTGGGAAAACTGGACTGTGTCTCGGTGGAGCCTTATCTCCATTGGGTACAAAATAGAGCTCTCAAGCTAAAGATGCCTTATCCTCGTTACAGAATTCTTCCGCCGAGGGAATCTGTCATGTACTTCATGACGGAAACTGAAAAGCTTCAGGTTACTCTCAACAAAATTCAAAAAGAGAGAAGGTCTTGGAAGAACAAGTACCGCACTCTCGACGTAGAGTGCATCAAAATACAGCAATTACTGAAAGAAAAAGATACTCTAATTGAAATTTTGGAGCAGCATGCTGTAGATAATCAAGATGACCAAAGGAATTTGCTCGCTCCTTTCACTTGGCAAAGGAATGACAACCCGACAACGGCCCAAGAGCCCCGGTCAAAGAAAAGGAAGATACCAGAATCAGCACCTGATTTCTCTTCAGAGAGGACTCAGGACCCATTAGTTTAGGTTTCTATTTCTGCACTTTGTAATCTACTGTATTTCCACTTCTGTAATCTTTTGAATTTCAATAAAAAGGGGTTTCCCCACCGTTTGATATTTGCAATCTAATTGTCGAAGTTTATTTTGATTAAACCTTAAACAATTAATATAATCATTGCATTCATCATTCTCACATCGCGTATTCTTCTTCCCTACGAATCTCATGTTTATGTCTCGATTCTAGAGTCAAACTATCTCATTCGTATAATACTCGGGCCAATCCTCAGAAAAGGATGGATGATCTTGAGGAAGAAAACAGAGAGTTGAAAGAAGAGATCGACGCTCTGAGAGAGGATATGAGAAAGCTTCGTAACGACATGCAAGCCATGGCAGAAGCTCAGCTACAACGAACTATGATCTCAGAGATTACCTCAACGCCCGTAGTGGAGAGGTATGATCCTAGGTATCAGATACCGAAAGATCGTTCTTGGGGCATGCCTGTTAACTATATCCCGGAAGGATATGTTCTGCCGATCACTGAGGATCAGGGAATCACAACAGAAGCCGCTGGGCCTGAAGGTTACAAACTTCAGGAAAGCAAAGATGCCAGGGGCATACTGAAGACTTCTGAAGGTTACAAACTTCGGGAAACGCCAAGACTCACTGCCGTAGTCACGGTACCACCCCCTGTGGTGCACACTGTCCCGGAAGGACAGATTCCACCAACACCTTCTGTTAAGAAGGAAACTATGTTTGACAGAATGGATGAATTCCAGGAACAGTTCTTGGAAATGCAGAAGGAACTGCAGGCCATTCGCGGTCAGGATTTATTTGGAAAGGACGCCGCAGATCTCTGCTTGGTCCCAAATGTGAAAGTCCCACACAAGTTCCAAGTGCCCGACTTTGAAAAATATAAGGGTAACTCTTGCCCTCAAAGCCATCTGGTGATGTACGCTCGGCGGATGTCAGCCCAAACGGAGAATCAGGACCTACTGATTCACTACTTTCATGATAGTTTAACCGGTGCCGCACTCAAATGGTACATGGGTTTAAACCGTGCTACGATTAGCACATTCAGAGATCTTGGTACCGCCTTCGTCCAACAATACAAATACAATTTGGACATGGCACCCGACAGAGATCAACTCAGATCGATGTCGCAAAAGGACAAGGAAACCTTTAAGGAGTATGCTCAAAGGTGGCGTGAAATTGCCGCTCAAATTTGTCCACCTCTTGAAGAAAAAGAGATGACAAAGATCTTCTTAAAGACCTTAAGCTCATTTTACTATGACCGAATGGTTTCCAGTGCGCTCAGTGATTTCACCGAAATGGTCGGCATGGGTGTACGTCTTGAGGAAACCGTCCGAGAAGGACGTTTGGTAAAAGACACTGGATCGACGAGCGGTACTAAAAAATACGGTAGTGCTCTCCCTAAGAAAAAAGAGCAAGATATTGGGAATATCTCTCTCGGAAAGCAAAGACGACGTTATCAACCGGTAACAGCTGTGACTCCTGCTATCAACCCTACGTCTATTCCTACGTATCAACCTCAGGTTGCGCAGAGCCAGCCTGATCAACAAAGGACACAACAGCCTCTTCAGCAGGCTCGTCCTCCATATAACAACAACCGTACAACACGGCCTCCAGGATTTGATCCTATACCCGTATCGTACGCAGAACTGTTTCCATTACTACTAGCTAAGGGGCACATTCAGACTAAATCTCCTCTTACAGTACCCAAAAATCCGCCTTTTTGGTTTAAGGTGGATCAAACTTGCCCTTATCATCAAGGAGGTTCAGGGCATAACATAGAGACTTGTCTCAATTTCAAGTCCGACGTGCAAAAACTTGTTAGGAGCGGGGTCTTATCCTTCAAGGATACAAATCCTAATGTTCTCACGAATCCGCTACCTCAACACGAGAAGGCTGTAGTCTATTTGATAGAAGGAGAGACTAACAATGTCTATCAAATTTATGATGTACTCTTGTTGAAAACCAATCTGGTTAAGATGCATTGTAGACATAGTGGATATGGCCATCTGCCACCTCATAATTATCATCAGTGTGATATCTGCTCTAAAGACAATCAAGGATGTTCGGTAGTGCAAGCAGCTCTACAGGAACAAATGGATCTCGGATGGATCCAAAAGCACCGAGTTCGTGGAGTTAACATGGTCTACACGAATTCTAACGTCATTCAGAACCACGACATCCGTGCAATGAATGTCAACTTGGTGGCGATACACTCAAGGCAAAGCCAGAATCATAATCTGCCGCGGCACGATTACAGTTCTTGTCTGATTTGCTCGGTAAATAAACAGGGATGCTCTTTCATACAGGAGGCCCTCCAGCGTCAGATGGATCTTGGATGGATCCAAGACAACCATGATAGGAACTCCTATCAAATCAACATGGTTCAGATCTTTGATATTCGCATAATGAATACCAACCTGGTAGAGTTACATGCTGAGCAGGTCCAACTCGGATTCTTAATATCACATGACTATCAAAGCTGTAAAGCGGGTTGCGAAAACGATCGAGGTTGTACCCTTGTCCAGGAGGCACTTCAGCACTTCTTAAATCATTGGTGGATGCCAATCTACATGGATGAAGATACTCAGCAAATTAGTATCAGTAATAGAAACCCCACTCGGCGTCAGAGTCAGGATGTCCGATCAGTGGAAGCTAACCTAGTGAGGTTACATTGTATTCAAAGTGGGCGTGGCCAGGTGCCACCACACAACTATGACAGTTGTAGCGTCTGTTCGGAAAGTAACCAAGGGTGTTACCTTGTGAGAGCAGCTCTTCAGGGTCAGGTCGATCGTGGAGAAATTCGTCCATATCCGAGTTCTGGACCCATCAACTGGTCGCCGAACTACCTTGCCGAGCAAGTTGAGGATGTTGTCACGATCTCTGGTCATCACAGGTCCAGGGATGTTTTCGCCATTATTCCTCTACTTGACGAATCTAAAGTTCCCAACCGGGAACGAATCGAGATTACTTATGATGGTCAGAAAAATCAGAAGGCTCCTGTAGTCATCTATCTACCAGGACCGCTACCGCATGAATCAGCTAAGGAGATCCCTTACAAATACGGTGCAACAATAATTGAAAATGGAAAGGAAATTCCATTACCCTCCGTTGTGAACATTGCAGACATCAGTCGAGTAACACGGAGTGGTAGAATCTTCAACCGAGGGGTTGGGGAAGTTAACAAGGAAAAGGAACTTCAGACAGAAGCTCCCGATCTATCAGTCAGTCAATCCAGTAATCCCGACCTTTCGAAAAATAATGATGAGATGCTGAAGCTCATCCAAAGGAGTGAATATAATATTGTTGATCAGCTATTACAAACTCCTTCAAAGATCTCGGTGTTATCACTGTTACTCGGTTCAGAAGCCCACAGGGAGGCTCTACAGAAAGTCTTAGAGTAAGCCTTTGTGGAACAGGATGTAACAATCAGACAGTTCGATAGCATTGTCTCTAACATCACTTCCTGCAACAATTTGGGATTTAGTGATGAAGAATTACCTGAAGAGGGTCGTCGTCATAACATGGCGCTCAATATCACAGTTAACTGCCAGGACGATGCTTTAGCCAGCGTACTGGTAGACACAGGGTCAGCCCTGAATGTTATGCCGAAGTCCACTTTGATGCAATTATCATTCAAAGGACCTCCGATGAGGGTTAGTGAGGTTGTCGTCAAAGCATTCGACGGATCCAGAAAAACAGTTATCGACGAAGTTGATCTTCCCATAACTATTGGTCCTCACACTTTCCAAGTCACTTTCCAGGTCATGGACATCCGGGCAACATACAGTTGTTTATTAGGAAGACCTTGGATACACTAGGCTGGAGCGGTTACTTCAACCCTCCACCAAAAGCTAAAATTCGTTCAGAACGATCAACTTGTCACGGTTTGTGGGGAACAAGCCTTGCTTGTGAGTAACTTGTCATCATCTACTGGAATAGAACCCGAGGAGATTATTGGAACTCAGTTCCAAGCACTGTCGGTAAGCGAGAACAATCAGTTCAGAGGAGGAACCTCGATTTTCTCATACAAAGATGCTATTAAAGCGGTCGAGAGTACCGATACGACAGGATGGGGACAGCTTGTCATTTCCATTGACAATAAAACAAAGAAGGGTCTTGGTTTTTTTGCAACCTGTACCCGGACAGCTGCCAATGATGAAAGTCTTTATCCCCTTCAAAACTTATTCCACAGTGGAGGTTTTCTTCACCCAGTGTCTCAGACAGTTCATGCTATCAATGAGGAAGATCCCTCTGACACAGATGAAGAATGGAAGTCCTACCTTAACAAGGACGGTTATATGTCTCAGGAAGAGGTGCCTATGCCTTTTTGCTTTCCTACAGAAAGTCTGAGATTTATACCAAGATCAGATGTCGAAATGATATACGAGGATTGTGATCCGGAAGGATGCCGCGCTCCGCCAAATTCATTAGAGGAAGACACTCCGATGAAAGATAATTTTGACTACACCTACTATGGCCCAATGGATGGTCTGCCAATGTGGCAACCTTACCCAGGAAACTTTGGGCAAGAGAGTCAGCCGAACAATGAAAATCAGCTGACCGTCATTGAACAGAATACCTGTGTCCCCACCATGCCACGGGATCAACACTCAGGCCATTTAGAAACTACTCAACATGAAGATGAATTCACAACGTTTGCAGGACTGGAATTCATCAACTATGCTTTTCCCGAGGTCAACGTCATCGAGAGGGATGACTCCTCTAATTCCAAAGAAGTGTGGGACACCTTGGGACAACCGAGTGGAAAATACGACTATATGGTCAAGTACACCGCTCCCGAAAGCTCTCGTATCAGGCTCGAGGATATCCAGGCAACTGGATGGGGAGATGTACCTGAGAGCACAAATGTTATGCAAAATGCAACAGAGGAATTCTCCTACGACAATTCTGCCTGGGAGACAGATTCCAATGATCCCGCTCCACCAGAAATCAGCGTCATTTCTGAAGACAAATCAAGGAAGGTGCCAGACTTTGTGATTCACCGAGGGGTTCGCCGCCAATAGGTTGCTGTCGAGGTTCCGAAGGTCGTTCATCAGTCAAAGTAATTGCCATCTTTAGCCTTTCACCCTGCCCAGGTGAAACGGATGTTTTGATAGGGCTCGCTTTCTGTAAATTTCCCTCTTCGCTTTGCCCGAAGCGACAGAGTTTTGTTTTATAGGGCTGTAGTTTCAAGATTCGACTTGTTCATTAATAAAATAACGTCGTTCTATAATTTCTGCATTAATTGCTGTTTTCTTTTTCTGCTTCTTCAAAGAAAATGGTAATCCTAAAAAACAAAACTATAAAAAACAAGCAGTAAAATAAAACACTGCACACAATTGCATTTTTCTCTACCTCTTCTAAACACGAATCATCACGTCATGCAGATTGCTTATTTTAAACCCAGTTGAAACATACGATCCGATGCCTTCTCCCAACTTTGAGTTCCCGGTATTCGAGGTTGAAGAAGAAAATGACGACAAAATTCCAGAAGAGATCTCTCGACTACTCAGACAAGAGGAAAGGTCCATTGAACCTCACAAAGAACCGTTGGAAACGGTAAACTTGGGTTCAGAGCAAGAGAGAAAAGAAATCAGGATCGGGGCACTGCTCAGTCCAACTGCCAGAGAGAGTTTGATAAAGCTTCTCAGAGAATTTCCCGATGTATTCGCTTGGTTTTATCAGGATATGCCAGGGTTGGATACCAGCATCGTGGAACATCACTTACCGTTAAGATCGGAATGTCCGCCAGTAAAGCAAAGGTTGAGACACACTCACCCGGACATGGCCATCAAAATCAAAGAGGAGGTACAAAAGCAGATTGACGCGGGTTTCCTCGCTACAGCTGAATATCCTTAATGGTTAGCCAACATCGTACCCGTTCCCAAAAAGGACGGAAAGGTCAGAATGTGTGTTGATTATAGAGATTTGAACAAGGCAAGTCCAAAGGACGACTTTCCTTTACCACACATTGACATGTTGGTTGACAGCACAGCAAAGTTCAAAGTATTCTCCTTTATGGATGGATTCTCGGGCTATAACCAGATCAAAATGGCGCCGAAAAACATGGAGAAAACTTCGTTCATTACCCCACGGGGTACCTTTTGTTACAAGGTAATGCCGTTCGGTTTGAAGAACGCCGGGGCAACCTATCAAAGGGCCATGACTACTCTGTTTCATGACATGATACTTAAGGAAATCGAGGTATATGTTGATGATATGATTGCAAAATCAAAAATAGAGAGTGAACACATTGAACATCTGTCAAAATTGTTCGAACGTTTGAGAAAATTCAAGCTTCGCTTGAATCCCAACAAGTGCACCTTCGGTGTCCGTTCAGGGAAACTACTAGGGTTCATCGTCAGCCAGAAAGGAATTGAGGTTGATCCTGACAAGGTCAAGGCCATTCAAGAAATGCCTTCTCCGAAAACTGAAAAACAAGTCAGAGGATTCTTGGGACGTTTAAACTACATCTCCAGATTCATATTCCTTATGACCGCCACATGTGCGCCAATTTTCAAATTATTGAAAAAGAACCAGGATTGCGTTTGGTCAGAAGATTGCCAAACTGCCTATGACAGTATTAAGAAATATCTGTTGAATCCTCCAATTCTATCACCTCCAGTGGAAGGAAGACCACTGATCATTTACCTCACAGTCCTAGAGGACTCAATGGGATGTGTACTTGGCTAACAAGACGAAACTAAAAGAAAAGAGTCTGCCATCTACTATTTGAGCAAGAAATTCACCGACTGCGAGACTCGGTACACGATGCTTGAGAAAACTTGTTGTGCTTTAGCTTGGGCAGCTAAACGTCTTTGCCAATACATGATTTGTCATACTACTTGGTTAATCTCAGAAATGGATCCAATCAAGTACGTATTTGAAAACCTGCTCTTACGGGAAGAATTGCCCGTTGGCAGATGCTGTTATCAGAATATGACATAGAGTACCACGCTCAGAAAGCCGTTAAGGGAAGTATTTTAGCCGATCATTTGGCTCATCAACCGATTGACGATCAAGAATCAATCGGGTTTGACTTCCCAGACGAAGATGTCATGTATTTAAAAATGAAAGACTGCGATGAACCACTACCCAGTGAAGGGCCAGAACCAGGTTCCCAATGGGGACTTATCTTTGACGGAGCAGTTAATCATTATGGAAGCGGAATTGGGGCAATCATTGTTACCCCTCAGGACACCCACATCCCTTTCGCTGCTAGACTTACGTTCAAATGTACGAACAATGAGGCCGAATACGAAGCTTGTATTATGGGTCTCGAGGAAGCGATTGATTTAAGGATCAAAAACTTGGACGTATACGGCGAATCAGCCTTGGTTATTAACCAGATAAAAGGAGATTGGAACACATACCAATCAGGATTGATTCCTTACAAAGACTATGCAAGAAGGTTGTTACCCTTCTTCAACAGAGTTGAGTTTCATCACATCCCTCGTGATGAGAATCACATGGCTGATGCATTAGCCACTATCTCTTCCATGATTAGTGTAGGTCAATGGAATGACATACCTAAGATCGACATAATGCGCCTTGAACGGCCCACTTACGTCTTCACGATTGAAGCAGTCATAGATGACAAACCTTGGTATCACGATATCAAATGCTTCCTTCAGAAACAAGAGTACCCATCTGGGGCACTCGGAAAAGACAGGAAAACCCTCAGAAGATTGGCTGGAAACTTCTTCCTGAGCGTTGACACTCACTATAAGAGAAACTTTGACATGGTCTTGCTCCGATGCGTAGACAGACCAGAAGCAGAAATGCTTATGAAAGAAATTCATGAAGGGTCCTTTGGCACTCATGCCAACGGACATACAATGGCGAGAAAAATTTTAAGAGCAGGGTACTACTGGTTGACCATGGAATCCGACTGCTACAAGTACATGAGAAGGTGTCACAAGTGTCAGATATACTCCGACAAAATTCATGTACCGCCATCACATCTCAAAGTTCTTTCTTCCCCATGGCCATTCTCGATATGGGGAATCGACATGATTGGCTTGATTGAACCCAAGGCTTCGAACGGACTTCGGTTCATCCTTGTAGCCATTGACTACTTCACCAAGTGGGTCGAAGCTGCGTCATTCGCCAATGTAACTCGACAAGTGGTGGTCCGATTTATCAAAAACAATATCATCTGTCGTTATGGTGTTCCAAGCGAGATCATTACTGATAATGGATCTAACTTGAACAACAAGATGATGAAGGAGTTGTGCGTAGAGTTCAAGATTGAAAATCATAACTCATCTCCCTACCGACCAAAGATGAACGGAGCGGTAGAAGCGGCTAACAAGAACATCAAGAAGATCGTTCAAAAGATGGTTATAACTTACAAAGACTGGCACGAGATGCTACCCTTTGCTCTTCACGGTTATCGCACATCTGTTCGCACTTCAACAGGGGCTACCCCTTTCTCTCTAGTATATGGCATGGAAGCAGTGCTCCCCATAGAAGTAGAGATCCCGTCAATCAGGGTATTGATGGAAACCAAGCTCACCGAAGCTGAATGGTGTCAAAGTCGACATGACGAACTGAATCTGATCGAAGAAAAGAGAATAACGGCACTATACCACGGTCAGTTGTATCAACAGAGAATGAAGAGGGCGTTCGACAAAAAGGTCCGACCTCGTGTCTTCAGGAAAGGAGACCTCGTGCTCAAGAAGATACAATCTTTTCTCACTGACTCTCGGGGCAAATGGACCCCAAATTATGATGGCCCCTATGTGGTCACGAAAGCTTTCTCAGGCGGCGCCTTGAGACTTGCAACCATGGACGGAGAGGAATTTGCCTACCCCATGAATGTTGATGTAGTCAAGAAATACTTCGCCTAAACTAAAAAAAAAACGTCTCAGTGGATTGAAAACCCGAAAGGGCGGTCCAGGAAAAAGTTAGAGACATAAAAAAATTCATCCCGATGGATTGGAAATCTCACAGTACAATCCCGGCAAAAGTTAGGGATAATGGCAAGTAACTATGTTCAACAGAGGCAAGTCCCTCAGCAGCAGCAGTTACATCATCGGAAGAAAACTCCAGTTAAGGTCATCTTCGACAGAAGCTCAGGATGCCCTGAATTCAAAGTTGGTAGAAGGACAGTGGTCGTTATGTTTCAACGTAGCCCTTTTCCCTATAAATTACCATTTTTAAACTTTGTAAATACTCAATGGAATCACGCGTTTGGCTTATCTCCATCTTATCAATAAAATTTGGGCCTTGTGCTTTTGTTTGTAATTCTTGCTTGTTTTAGCTTTACAGAACGACGTTGTTAACATGATTAACGATTCTTGAAATAAAACAAAAATGAATTTACTTGTTAAAACTTTTTCTGCTTTTAAAATAAAGACGACAATTTCTTTTGACTGTTAAACCTCAAAAGAACATCAATCGCTTCTCCAGAATTAATCGAACTTCAAAGTGCAGAATCTAAGTACTCCTTCTAAGCCAGTGCGCCTGAATGAAGGATCAACTGTATCAGATGTGGCTTTCCCATCTGATACCCATGGCCGAGTTCTTATCTCCTAAGCCCGGTCACCGGTATTCCCCGCGAGGACTAATTTTCCCAAGCAAGGTGCAATTGCTATCTTGAACCAACGGTACTTCTTCGCCCCGCGATGGCCGAGTATCCAGTCATGTTCATCTTTTAGTTTGTGTGTCGCGTCAGTTTTGTCAGCATATACATACATATATCATGCATTATTGATTTGCATTTACATTTCATATTGCATCGCTATCACTCTAGTCGGTCTTATCCCCTAGTGATAAAAGTCCTCTCAATCGAGTTGTCGGACCTTTCCTCATTAGGAAGTGAATCATCTAAGCAATCTCTCCCGTTTATCTCTAGATCAGAGTCGGCACTAGACCACTTTGATAACTTGAACCTTTGAAAGGCCAGAGAACCTTCAACAGATGTCACTCTTCGCCATTGAAGATGATATCCTTGCTTTCCCGGATTAAAGAAAATCCCCAGAGAAAGCCTCTTAAGCAAGGGTTCGGCAGTGCATCAGTATTTCTCTGAAAATCCGCTGATGAAAAGGTCATCGGCACCTCAAAATTGGACCACATCATATGGCATTTCTCTGGGAAGATCCCGAGAAAAGTATGATGTAAGATCCCCAAGTGGAAACAGTCTTTCAAGATACTCGCTTTCCCCCAGTAGAATCGACAAATGGCGTCTCCAACAGAGAAGTTTGTGCACCTCTACAATTCAGACGACTGGGTTCCCCAGCAAGTCTTACATCGAAACTTTTTCAACTCAAATGGCATCTCCCCAGGAAAATTCGGCGAGAAGTTTGAAGGAAATCCGCTATAGACAGCGTTCCTTGTCAATAAAGCTTATTGACAAAATAAACTAAGACCAGTTCCTTGGTAGGAAACTAGAATCGAGGGGAAGTTTAAATCAGAAACTAAGACCAGTTCCTTGGTAGGAAACCAGGATCGAGGGGAAGTTTGTTTCCGCAACTAAGACCAGTTCCTTGGCTGAAGACTAGGATCGAGGGGGAGTTTACCTTTTCTAAGCATCATTACTTAGCAAAAGAAGATGGATGCGGTCCTCCATTCATAACCACCATCAAAATTTCGGGTATTCCGATATTTAATCCTCTTGCACCCCGAATGCCCGAATACCTTCGTCATTCACACCTTCGGGTCCAAGAAGATTAAATAGGGGCATCTGTCATACCCCAAATTTTGACCACTAAAAATTCCCATCATTGTGTCAATCATCATCACAATGTGGATGAACCATCATGCCTCATCAAATGCCTCAAGGGTTGTTGAGCATTCACTACAATCAAAATTAGGGTTTTAAGCCCTCTCAGAGCCTTAGACAAAGGATCAATAAAGGAATGACATGATCTTCAACTTGTCTAACCTCTAAAACATCCACAGTGGATTAAAAAGGACTCCCACTTCAAGGATTAAGCACAAGGTTGCTCCCTTCTAGGTGGATTAAGTCTCAAGATCGCCAGTGTCACCAAATTAGGGTTTTGGTCGACCGGGGCCTCTAGATGGAAAGTTTCATCTGGGCATAAGCCAAAGATCCAAAACACAACCTAATGTACTCCATAGAACCTCATGGACCCAAGCATCAAGTCAATTTGACCTCAGGGGATGCATATATCAAAAATCAGGAATTAGGGTTTCTTGACCTAATTCACCCCTAAGTTGACTTTTGGGACAAATCAAGAGCCAAGACCTCAAGAGAGGATTTGAGGGTCTCTAATAAACTATATTGATCCATTTGGGACAATGGATTGATCTAGGAAGCTTGAGCAACAAGTCTCAATTTCATCTGCACCACAATTAGGGTTTCGCGAGGAAAGTCAACTGTAACTTTGACTTTTGACCAGGACATGCTCCCAAACCCTAGGACATGCCTCAATATACCCTATGACACCCATGGAACATGTCCATCAAGTTTGATTTAGGTCAAGGACATGATTTCCTGAAGAATTGCACAGTTTGGAATTCATTTGATAAAAAGTCAACTGTTCACAAAAGTCAACTTTGACTTTTTGAGATTTTTCACCAAAATGGATTTTTAACCCTAAAATTATGTTAATGTATGATTTGAATCATCATTCATCAAGAAAAATCAAAGAAAGTGGGATAACTTGTAAAAGGGGTAACCATAAAACTTAGAAATTTTTCTAAGTTATGGAAAAAGTACCACTAATGCACCAACTTTGGAGGACCATAACTCCTAAACCACAAGGCCAATTTTTTTCATCCAAAGATGGATTTGTAGCCCTCATTACCCTCTACAAAAACTTCAACTAGACCTAAGTCCAATTCATTAAGGATTTTGAGTTATGGAGTGATCAAAATCAAGAAATCACACTTTGTTCCAACACTTAGTGAAAATTTCACTAAGTCAGATTTTGCTTCACTTTTTGCCAAATGTAGAGGGATTTTTCACTTGGAATCAAAAGAGATCAAAACCAAACTTGTTCAAACAGTTGTTGTATCATGTAAGGGCTTTCCAAAATGGCCAAGAACATTGCCAAATTCAACTTACACCATGAGATATGACATTGTCAAGTTGCCTTGCTGAAATCTGTCAAAGGCAAGACAGATTTTGCATTTTGGCTCGATTTGCCAAAATCAGCCAAATTCAAATGCTCCTATCCACTTGGACATCTCTGAGGATTGAATCTAAAGGGGACAATCACTGAGCCAAGCCTCCAATGTCCATGGAACAAGAAATAGCATGTTAAACCTAGAATGGCCAAAATAGGGACAAGACTCCAAATTTGGATTGGAGCATTCAATGGAAGCATCAAGGTGGCATGGACTGAGCCATTCTCATCTGAAATCAGTCAAGACTTATCCAAGACCAAGGGGACCAAAGCTCTGTGCCCTAACCTCTAGTCAATGGCTAGAGGAGACTTGGATTTTCATTTGCCAACATTGGCCAAACCTACTTACCAGCTGCCATTCACTATTCCTTGCAAAACAAACTTGCTCTACTATAAATAGAGCTCAATTGTGATCAGTTTGAGTACACCAAAGCCATCAAACAGATGCTTTCCTCAAAATCTCTTCTTTCACTCCAATTTTGCCTTCTAAGGCAAGTCACTATCGGGTTTTGAGTTTGAGAGCAATTCCAATCAAACTTATCACTCACACACCTCACATACATCACATATGAGATGATTAAACACTTAGATCACTTCTGAAACACCAATTTCACAAAATCATCAGCTGGTTGCTCAAATTTTCAACCAAGTTGCAGCTGAGGTACCACAAATTGATCCAGCCAATTTCAATCAAGTCCAACCATTCAAACACACTCCATAGGGTGTAGGGAAGCTGTTCAGATCATCACCACTCATCTGTAACACCTCCAAATCAAAAATCACATTGCACTTGCTGTCACGGCTTAGAGGTAAGCATATACTTGGTCATCTCTCAATCTATGCATATTTCCTCGCACAATAATTTGGCCATATGTTCATAATCATGCATGGAATATTTTCCCTAAATTAATTGCATTGTTTGAATCGTGTATCAAAAATCCTAGCCTTCATGCAGAAATTAGGGTTCTTGAGGATTTTTCATGATTTCTTGTTATATGTTTAATTTAAATGAAATTAAGTGTTATAGACATGATCGTGAGGTTGAGACGAGCATAATGATATGTGGATTGCATGATATAATTACGTATTCAGTGAGATTGGATGGAAAATGCAAATCAGCCAAACCCAGAACACGCGCGTGTTCTTGGTGTGTTCTTGGCGCCATTTTTGAATAATTCAAATATTTGAATTTTGTGATTTTGTTTAATTGATTCAAAAATTAATTTCTCTCTGAGTTTTAATGATTTTGAGTTGATTTTTTTTTTAATAATTCACAAAAATGTTAAAATATTTTATTTTACCAAAAACTCCCAAAAATATTATTTATTTCATATAATTAATATTTTTGTAAAGAATTAATATTTTAATTATTTTTGACATATTAAATATTTTCTCTACATTGATTTTGCAACTTTTAATGCTTTCTAATTATTTTGTAGGTCAATATTTAATTTTTGAAGCATTAATCCAAAATCACAATTTGTTTTTCACATGTTAAACAATTTTGATCATTTTAATTGAATTTTTATTCAATTAAATACATTTTTGAAAACAAATTAGGGTTTTTGGATTAATTCAACTCTCATAAATCATTTTCAAAACATTTTGGGCCTCTAATAGAGTGTAAGACTCAATCCTTTCTTGACCAAATCATTTTTGGGCCTCAGTGTATTGTATAAGTCCCGATACCGTCAAAAACAAACGGCGATCGTCGCCTATTCAAAGAATCAATTGGGCCTCTCCTTGAGCTATAAGGCCCATTCAAAACATTTTGGGCCTCTAATAGAGTGTAAGACCCAATCCCCTTTTAACCAAACCATTTTGGGCCTCACTTATTGTATAAGTCCCTTTGCGTTAAAAGAAAATCTCGGCGCGATCGCCATTTCAAACGGAAAAATCATCTGGGCCTACCCTCGTGTTATAAGCCCCGCTCTTTTTCTTTAAACTTTTTGGGCCTCTCCTTGAGCTGTAAGCCCCAAAACTTTCTTTTTCAAAGTACTTTCTCCTTTGATTTTGAATATACTGTTGTTTTCAATCTTTCTTTGTTGAACAACTAACCAAACAGCATGGAAGCTCTACAACCGAGTAAGTGGTTATTGCTTTCATTTACCGCTTTCATATACATATAACTGTATTGTGGGGCTGTTTCACTGTAAGTCTTCTTTCATAAACTCATATCAACTGTGTAATAATAGTATAGATATTTAGAGTTTCCCCGGCAACTACATCTAGAACTAAGTGACGCTGTTTCGTTTAGTCATAGAAATAGACAACTAGATCCCCAATAGGATCACCAGATACAGTCTTCTCTTCGGCTGTCCTCATTAGGAATTGTCAAGAAACTCTATTCCCAGAGATGAATGTATTCTCTGTGAATGGAATCTTTGAGTTTCTTCCAAATTCTCAAACTTTTCTGACTTTGATCTATTCTCGGTGAATAGCATTGCCTTGAATTTCTCGGGGTTTGGGGACCCACGGGCTTCTTAAAAGCATCGGCCTCCTCTTGGGCATCGTACAAGGACCCACAGGCTTCCTAAAAGCAACCCCGCCTCCTCTTGGGCTTAGTACAAGGACCCTACGGCTTCTTAGAAGTATTCACAGCCTCCTCTTAGGCTTCGTATAATGATCTCTTCCTCCGGGAATGATAGCCTTCTCTTGGGCTTAATACAAGGACCTCTCGGCTTCTTAAAATATTTCAGCCTCCTCTTGGGCTTCGTACAAATTGTCCCGACGACCTCCTAGAGGTATAGGAACAGAACTTAGTCATCTGCATAGAACAGTCCTTTCGTAGAGTCTACTACTGTTTCTCAAAGCATAGTACAAAAGATAAAACTCTAGACTTGGACAGTCTAACTTCCTTGAGTCTCAAAGACATTCTCAAGTGACCCCTTCGTTAAATAGGAAGGAAACCCGCAGACTCAGACAGTCTCAATACCCTTCGGATTTCCCGCTTCCTTAAAGAACAGGAATAACCCGGATCCCTGAATCAAATCCCTGAGTACAGTGTTGCTTATATAAGAACTGATTTTCTCTTCAAAATCAGTATACTGGACCTGTCACTTAACTAAGACAACATTTAGCCTCTCTCTCGGGCTTTGTACGAGACACATAAGAGACTCCCTCGTTGAGTCAATCACCCCTTTAGCCTCCATCTCGGGCTTTATACGAGATACAAAAAGGTTCTTATTGAGCCAAACAAATTTTAGCCTCCATCTCGGGCTTTGTACGAGATACAAAAACTCTCTTGTTGAGTCAAATAGCCCCCATCTCGGGCTTTATACGAGATACCAAAAGATTCCCTCGTTGAGTCCAAACCTTTTAAGCCTCTCTCTCGGGCTTTGTACGAGACACATATTAGCCTCCTCTTAGGCTTTGTATAAGAAAACCACTGGTTAATCCAATTAACCTTTTAGCATCAAAGATGTGCCTCGTTCACAGTACACAAACATCAACAACTCCTTCCTCTTCATCTAATCGCTGTAAGTGGCAAGCCTCTGGATCATCTACATCCATGCCACTGTCCCTCTTTTAGCATGAGAAATTCCTAAGGAAAGATGGCATTGCTCTACACTGAGTTAAAGTCTTCTCCTTCAGGTTAAAATCCCCTATAAAGGAAATTATGGCATTGCTAGGATCCGCGTATCCCGGTTAAAGTAATTCTCCTTTATAAACAGTTGTGACCTACAACCCCCTCTTTAGAGATGACAAATTCTCTCTAAAGTTGAGACCTTTCAGCTTCACATCTTGGGCTTTGAACAAGATACAAACCACTTTTCGCTTCACGTCTTGGGCTTTGAACAAGACACCAAAAACAATCATTTCCTCCCATAGAATAGGAGGAACTACGAACGCTCTGATTTCCCTGTTTCGGTAAACGGGAATACGTAGGCATAAGATCGAAAGAAATGATCTCGGCGAGCACACTAAACAAAAAAAACCCAAAACCCAAAATCCCATATCAAAAGCAGTAATTCAAAAGCATCAGTCCTAACATCCTAATCCTTGTTCCCCGCCAGAAACCTGTCATTCTGTTAAATAGCACAAGAAAGGCCCCCCACATTGATAGCATTCGTAACCTAACAGACCGCTGTTTAAACTCAGTATGCAAAGCAGGGTTAATTGGAGACATCTATTTCCCTTCCTTCATCAGCTCACAATAAAAAAAAAATGAATCGACCTGTAGTTTTAAGCTCAACCGCAGAGAGCGACCAGCGCTTAAGAACCGCGTCCAAAATCGCTCGCTACACTCTTGAAGGAAAGCAGGCAGCTCTATCTAGCATTAACCACACCTCATCTTGTACTATACATGAAAATGCATTATGGCACTTTAGGTTAGGACACCTTTCAAAAAATAGAATGCAAGTTTTACATTCCACACTTCCTTTTATTACTGTTGATCATAAAGCAGTTTGTGATGTATGCCACTATGCTAAACACAAGAAATTATCATTCAATTCCAGTTTTAGTAAAGCTTCTAAACCTTTTGAATTAGTTCATTTTGATGTATGGGGTCCATTAGCTATTAAATCTCATACTGGCCACTCTTACTTTTTAACTGCTGTAGATGATTTCAGTAGGTACACATGGTTAATTTTGATGAAAACAAAAGCTGAAACAAGACAAAATGTTGTCAATTTTATCAAAATGGTTGAAACTCAACATGATTCTACTGTTAAAATCCTTAGAAGTGATAATGGTCCAGAATTTCTTATGTCTGAATTTTATGCTTCAAAAGGTATTTGCCATCAAACTAGCTGTGTTGAATCCCCACAACAAAATGGTAGGGTAGAAAGAAAACATCAACACATATTAAACATTGCTAGAGCCCTTCTTTTTCAAGCCAATATACCTAAAACCTTTTGGTCCTTTGTTGTTAGTCATGATGTCTTTATCATAAATCGTGTTCCTAGTGTTATCTTGAAAAATAAGTCACCTTATTATCATTTATACAATAAGGATCCTGACTTACATGATTTAAATATTTTTGGTACCCTTACTTATGCTTCCACATTACAAGCTCATAGAACCAAATTAGACCATAGAGGAAGAAAATGCATTTTCTTGGGTTACAAGCAAGGGGTTAAAGGAGAAATTCTCTTAGACCTTGATAACCATGAAATTTTCATTTCAAGAAATGTTATTCATCATGAACATATTTTCCCTTTCAAACCAAATTGGCAATATCACACTAGTGGAATCACATCCACATCTTATCAACCAAATGACCCTCAAGCTATTCCAACACCATCTGAAAACCATCTGTCCCCACTTCAATCTGAATCCATCCCTTCTGAACAATCTTTAGATACACATTCCAACATAGACAACTTCATCCAATCCTCCCCAAACAATCCCAGACCTGCTGGACAAAGGCATCCTCCTGCTCACCTAAAAGATTATGTGTACAATTCATCAGACAGTTTGGATGCATCATCATCCTCAGGTATTTCTTACCCTATTTCTCTTTTCCATTCTTTTGAGTCCTTATCCTCTCAACATAAATCATTCAGCATGTCAGTTACTCAAGATTCTGAACCTCAATCTTATGAGGAGGCTTGCAAAAATGAACATTGGAGAGCTGCTATGAATTCTGAGCTAGCAGCACTTGATGCCAATGGTACTTGGATTCTAGTGGATATGCCACCTAATGTCAAAACTATAGGAAACAGGTGGGTTTATAAAATCAAGCACAAAGCAGATGGATCAATAGAAAGATACAAAGCCAAATTAGTTGCTAAGGGTTATAGCCAAGTTGAGGGCTTAGATTTCTTTGATACTTTCTCACCAGTTGCTAAATTGTCCACTGTCAGGATTTTACTTGCATTAGCATATGTCAATAATTGGCATTTACATCAGCTTGATGTAAATAATGCTTTTTGCATGGAGATCTGGAGGAAGATGTTTACATGAACATACCACAAGGTGTCACATGTGTCAAACCAAACCAAGTTTGCAAACTAGTGAAGAGCTTGTATGGTTTGAGGCAAGCCAGTAGAAAGTGGTATGAGAAACTCACTTATCTCTTATTAAAGCTTGGTTATGTACAATCAACTGCTGATTACTCCTTGTTCACTCTCAAGAAGGATGAACACATCACCATTCTACTGGTATATGTTGATGACATAATACTGGCAAGAACATCATTAATGGAGTTTGATCGTATCAAGATGATTTTGGATACGAATTTCAAAATTAAGGACTTGGGAATATTGAAATATTTCCTTGGTCTTGAGGTAGCTCATTCAAAGGAAGGCATCACTATTTCTCAAAGGAAATATTGCTTGGACCTCTTGAATGATACATGATTACTTACATCCAAACCTGCTGCTACACCATTAGATCCATCTCTCAAACTGTGGCAAGATACTAGTGAGCCCTTCAAAGATGTCACACTGTATAGAAGGCTTATTGGAAGATTAATATACTTAAACAACACCAGACCTGATATAACACTTGCCACACAACATTTGAGTCAATTCTTGCAGAAACCTACTCAACTTCATTATCAAGCAGCTTGTAGGATTATCAGATACCTCAAGAAGAATCCTGGATATGGTTTAATGTTTCCTCGAGCATCCAAGTTGCAAATTCTGGGCTATTCAGATGCAGATTGGGCAGGCTGTGTGGATACAAGAAAATCAACATCAGGTTATTATTTTTCTTGGGAAATTCTCTGATTTCATGGAAAGCCAAGAAACAACAAACGGTGTCGAGAAGCTCATCTGAAGCTGAGTATAGAGCCTTAGGTTCAGCTACCTGTGAACTAATATGGCTGCTATATGTTTTAAGAGATCTGCAAGTCCTGTGCTTCAAGCCTCCGGTTTTGTATTGTGATAACCAAAGTGCTTTACATATAGCATCAAACCCCGTGTTTCATGAGAGAACGAAACATCTTGAAATAGATTGTCACCTGGTGCGAGAAAAAGTACAACAAGGAGTATTGAGACTGCTACCTATTTCATCTCAAGAACAATTGGCTGATTTTCTTACAAAGCCACTGCAACCAACTAAATTCAACACATTCATATCCAAGCTTGGCATGATCAACATATATCATGCTTAAGCTTGAGGCAGGCTGTTAGAGTATTGCAGTTACAGCTACTTTTACTACTCTTCCTTTCATGTACACGTGTCAGTTAATGCTGGGAGAGTTAGTTGTAGTTTGTTAGAATTAGTTAGTTGGTTATGCTTAGTTGATGGTTATATAAACCAGATGTAATCTACTTCATTTCTTGAGTTGAATAATACTTCTGATTACTCCTCCTTTCTCTCTTTGTGCAATGTTCACATCAATGTTCTAACACATATAATGTTTCATACTTTTTGTAAAGTAAATTACCTTTGATTTATAGGAGTACAGACACAACACAGAAAAGAAGACACTACTTGTCTGATAACGCAAATAAATTACCTTTGACTTACAGAGCACAGACATAAAACATGACACTCATAAAATATTGATGGTCTGATACATTTAATAATTTTAATAAAGACATATAATTGATTTACCATACCATAGATATTGAAACAAAACACTAATGGCCTGACACAGTCAATAATTTTAGTCAATATGTGTCAGAGTGATTTAATTAATTTCTGTAAAGTTATTTAACAATGAGTAATTTTAGCTCGTAAGTGTTGTAAGTGTGATTTCAGCCACTGTGATTTATCTGTAAGTGTAGTGTAGTTTGATTAATTAAATAACTCATAATGAATGAATCTAATATACTGTAGTTTTTGTTGGAATTAATTAAATAACTCATGATGAATGAATCTAATATAGCTTTTGTTGGAATTAAACAGAAATGTAAAAGAGTAGAGGAGCAAATTGATTTGTTGGAGAAAAAACTAAGACTTATCTATCAAGGAGGTGCCTTTAATGGAAGAAATACAAAGATTGCCCGTTCTAATGGCAAGAACAAAAAGTTCCAAGTTTCAATCAAACAAGAACATGCAAGATTATTGGTACTTAAATCTTTCACTTTTTTTAATCTAAACTTACCATCTTTTCTTTTTGCTTAGAGAATTGACTCCTTAAAACATGTATTAATCATACAGGGAAATTTGGGTTGGGCCTACATGCAAAAGACAAACTATATGATGGCTGAGGTAATTTTCAAGAAAGCGCAAATGATAGATGCTAATGCCAACAAGGCTCTTAACTTGGCCTTAGGCTTAATGAGACAAGCTCGTTATGAAGAAGCTTATTTAGGTTTTGAACAAGTTTTGCAAGAAAAATTTCAAGGTTCGGATGAAATCAAGTTCATAAATAGAGCTGAGGAATTGTTTATAGAGTTGAATGCAAACATGCCACAACCTAAGTTTATGGATGATTTAGGTCTTGATGATGATCTTGTGAAGGGAATTGATGGGTTGCTCAATGTATGGAGCCCTCTTAGATCAAGAAGACTTCCGGTCTTTGAGGAAATATCTTCTTTTAGAGATGAATTGGCATGTTGAAAAGTATTTAATTTGCTGTGTTGTATATTATTTTAGGTCTAGGGTTGGACAAATAGTCCTTCCTCTTGTCTAGTTTATTGTTTTTCCTTTGCCTTTATCTCCTTAAAATTGTGAGGAGAAATGCATAATAAAGTTTGCTGCGACGTATCTAGTAAAGTTTGAGAAATATTAATAATGCATTTGTTTTTTTATTAGATTTTAACTATTGTAATTTTTTTATATAATTAAACAGTGACTGTGCAGGTGTTATATAATATTTTCTCCTATTTAAATATGTATATTTATTGATTTGATACTACTTTTAAATGTCCTAAAATATTTATAAAGTAGTTTAAATAATGAATTGTCATAGAGTAAAATTCTTATGTATACAAGAAGTTTTGATTATAGAAATATATTAACTCCAAGTCCTTATAAATTTGTTTTACATTTTTTTTAGTTTTGTGTAACAATATCTCGAAGTGTTTAAATTAAAAATAAAAAAAAAACTTTCATCATGATATTTTGTAGATAATTATTAAAATGAATTTGATAATTTTGTAAACTCAAAAAAAGTAAAGAATATTTATTAAAAATATAATTTTAAGATAATAACAAATATATAATTAAAAATACATTATCTAAGAAATCACCATCATTTAACCACTTCATCAATACTAAAGTCACACATTTTAAAACACATTTTAAATATTGAATATAAATTTGTAACATGTCTAACAAAAGCTAAACAATCATAATTTTACTATAGAGATTATTTTTTATATGAACAAATATATAAATATAAAATATTAAAATGTTGTCTAAAATAATATACTACATTTTTATACTAAAAAGGTTCGAAACGTAATCCATGTTTAAATGTTTTTTAGTTGAATATAATATAAATTAAGAATCGTTGTTGTCTATGTACACATAAAAATTCCATCTAAAGATAAGTTGTAAAATGAAAAACAATTGCATAATATAAAATTAATGTACAAAATTTGTTTTATTTAGAGTAGGAGAAATATATAAATAATAATATGTAATTTATTTAGTAAATAAAAAAATTTCATGAACGAAGTGGTTTGAATGTATTTTTTATATAATTAAATTTATGAATATCCTAAAAAAATCAACATAATTATCAATATACAAAATATATCGAATCAAGATATATAATAATTTGACTTAAATGTCAATTGTGTTAGTAATTATATATTGAATTCATTTTAAAAAAAAATCAAATATATTTTAATAAACTTTGAAATGAGTGTCACTAAAAATTTATAAATCTTTTTTAAAAAATAAATGCATTTTTTATCTGTAAATTCATTTATAACTATAAAAGTGAAAACTATAAAATGATTAACAATATGTTTTTTTTTTTTAGTTTTTACCACCAATATCTTTTATATCATTTTTTTTTATAAGCTACAATCCAATAAGTATATACTAGGAGTAAACCAATCCAAAACACTGAAAAAATAGATACAACAAACCCAAATGAACAAAACCCCAAGAATATTCCAATTGATTCGAGGTCAGTTCTGACATTAAATGATTACAATCCTTTTTAATTGTAGTTGCGGATGATCGAACCGTAGTCCTTTCTATCAAATCCAATATGCTTACAATTAGTATTTACATTATTATGCTTTTAATTATCATAAAATTACTTTTTTTTACTAAAGCAAACTCATTGTATTTCATTTATACACTACGCCAAAAATGTGTTTTCACAGCGCAACAAAGACAGCGCTTTCTAGCAGAAGCGCTGCTATATGTTTCGCTAAACACAAAAATAAAAAACGAAAGAAAAAAGCGCTGCTAAATGGGTGACATAAGACAGCGCTTTTTAAAAGCGCTGTTAAAGCCCTAAGGCAGCTGAACTTTAAAAAGCGTTTTATGAAAAGCGCTGCTAAATGTGGGACATAAGGCAGCGCTTTTAAAAAGCGCTGCTAAAGGGCTTTCATACAACACACTTTAGCCAGCGCTTTTAGAAAGCGCTGCTAAAGGCCTTTCATTTTTCCCACATTAGAAAGTGCTTTTACTCCAAAAGCGCTGCTAAATGATTAACATAAGAAAGCGCTTTCTAAAAGCGCTGCTAAAGGTGTTTTAAAATATTAAAATTAAAACAGATTCTGCAAACGACTAGTACTGTTTCATTACGACCGTTTCTATTTTCGCCCTAGCGACTACTGTTTCTCTTCTTCCTCCATTTTTTCTGCAAACGAACGAAGCCACGCCGTCCGCCGTCGTTCTGCAAACGAAATTCGTCGTGGCTTTACTCCGTTTGTGGCTTCCCTCCGTCGTTTCTGCTTACTCACACCGTCGTCCGCCATTGTTGATTGTTTCTCTGAGGTTTTTACTCTCCTTTTCTGGTTTTCTCTCCATTAATGAAAATGTCTAATATTCTCCATTGTAGACTGTTTCTCTGCTGTTTCTGTGAGATAAATTTGGTGTATTATTAGTTGTTGATGTTAGGTTTTCATTTTTTGATTTGTAGGAGTTAGTTAGTGATTAATTGGAAAAGTGATTAATTAGAAAAGTGATTAATTAGTAGAAGTTAGTATAGTGATTATTGTGTAAAATGTGATTAATTTGTAGAAGTTAAGTTTAATGATTAATTTGTAGAATAGTAGAAGTTAGTTTAATGTGTAAAATTTGTAGAATAGTAGAAGTTAGTTTAATGTGTAAAATTTGTAGAATAGTGATTAATTAGAAAATTCAAGGTAGCTAAGAGTGTTGTAGAAGTTAGATTGTTGAGGTTGTTATAGGGCTATTTGTAAAGTTAAAGTGAACATTTATAAAAAAAATTTAGTGATGTAAGAATTTAGTTGTTATTGAAAATGATAATGAAATTAATAGTTAAGTGAACTAGTGATTGAATTTATTTTGAGAGATGATTGAAAATGATAAATAGTGATTGAATTGTTACTTGAACTTAAGCATTGAAGTTGTTTTTCTTTTTACAATGTTGAGTTGAAACTATACCATGCTATTTGATTTAATGATGATGTTTACTAAATTTGTTTCTTGAAACTTTGACTTGTTATATGTGGTATACACCACCACTTACTAACTTACGTTCATTTGCTATAGGGGTTACTTGTGAAGAGTGAATTCGGATTGTTTTCAAGAATCTTACACTTTGTGGTTCAGTCTAGAAGTTGCTGACTTCTATATTGATGATAAGTGCAAAATGTACCTATTTTTGTATATAAGTTTTGTTGCACTTATCTATACTTTGTGGTAAATATCATACGAATAATACCCGATTTGTTTATAAATACGTTTACGTTACTTTTTAGTGTATATATTGCGTATATTGTAAATATCATTGATTTTAATTGATTTTCTCTCATTTTTGTAGGTATCCAATCAAGGATGTCTTGCCATTATTGTATAGAGCATTGAATAAGCTTTCCAACGCTTCGAACCGGGCGAAAAACGTAGTTACGGTTCAAAAGTTACGAATAAAACAGTGCAGAATTTTTCTGCTGACTGGTGTGTTGCGCCCCTGCAGCGCCGGGCGGTGCAGGGGCGGTAGAAAAAAGTGAGAAATGTGATTTCCAGTAGCGTTCCATGATTTTTGATTCCGCCGGGCGACCCAGAATTCCGCCGGGCGAAACTGGACGGCCAGAAACTCCATTAAAGGCCCAAAACACACAATTTTTAGGTTATGGGTTTTGGTATTTTTGGTTCCAAATCTATCCAATAGCATTTTTGAGTTGAATTAGGCTAGAAAACACATTGGAGCATGCATTAGGATGATCCGGAGTCGAATCCTTCATCAATCGGAGCCGACAACTCATGAAATGTTTGGTTTTTCTCCATTTCTTCTCTATGTATTTCTCTATTTGTTGGGTTATGTTTGTATTGTTACTCTAAACCTATGTACATGTATTGATCATGGTTGTATAATATATATGCTTTACAAATCATTATCAATGTCTTCCTTGATCTTTTTGCATTTATGTTTGGATTTGTGTTGTGTTAGAGATAAACATCACGAATCTTGATTAAGGATGGATATTTATTGTCTAGATGCTAGAGATAGATTTAGATAATAATCTTTATGGTGTCGGAACTTAATGTCTTCCGTGTTTCGAGGCGTCGTGCGCGAGAGTGACGACGAGAGTGATACGGTTGCTCTCTCAGCTCAATGTGCCAGAGTGGACACTGTTGTGAGCGATACATGATGATTTTGATGAGTATTGTATGTTGAATGTGACCGATTGATAGTTTTACGTTTGTTCTGAGTAGTGTATATTCATGCTTGATAGGTTTCTTCTCTTCAAAGAATGTACTCTTTTTATGTTCATATTTACTTTTCCGCATTTAATTCAAACCATTTAAACCCAAACTCATTAACAATTAAATTGTCGAACAGCAGTTCAGTAGCACCGATCTCTGTGGACACGATAATTCCCGGAAAAATACTTCCAAATCTTTTTGTTTGCTTGCCCTATACCGCTTCCAACAAAATGGCGCCGTTGCCGAGGATTGGTTTTTATTGTTCTTGCATTGCGATAGTTTCGTTGTTTTTGAGTTTTGTAGATATCGTACATTTTGTATATTTTCACTTGTTTATTATGATACTTGTATATTTTAACGTTTGTTCAAGTGTTTGGTTAGGACGCTTGCTTTTGGTTGCGCGGTGAGACATCACCACGACATGAAGAGAGGAAGTTTCTAATTAAGCACCGTAAAGGTGTCGAGCTTACGACGTAAAACAAGCATGTTTTTATTGTTTTTCATTTCTAATGTTTTTGGTTGTTGTTTGCTCGCAAATTTTGATTGACTTATTTGAGGATGCTTTGGTGATTTTCCAAGTTAGTTCGTTTCAACTTGCGGATGTATGGTAATGATTTTGTTAAGTTTTGTACACGTCTGAGGTATGTATTTATCGCTTTCTTGACTTTAGCATATTCATGTTACTTAGGCATTTTACAAACTTTCATGTCATTCATTCTTTTGTATACTTGTTCTTGTTGTGAATCACTTTAGTTCTCAACCTTTTTGTGAGGAAGCCTTCCATTGTTCATATATGCTCGGAGTTCCAACATTCTTGTTCTAACTGGATTTTATTATGTTGAATCTGTTGTTCGTGTTGTGTATATGAATACATGAAAAGGATCAAGGCAATTGTTTCATTTTGAGCACAACCACCTTAGCCAAATAGTCAATTCACCTTGTGAGTGTGTAAGAATTTGTAACCCCTTTGAGCTTTTTGATCCATATTTTTATTTGAACTTAATGCTTGTCTATGAGTATTTAGTTTACTTATTTTGAATGGATTTTGTTTTTACTTGAACCCTCAACTTTTTGTGTTGTTGTATGGATTTTTTCCTTGCCTTAGAAAGTAGGGAGTATTAACATGATGGTGCGGTTGAATTCAAGTTGGGGAGAGGATGATTGTGTACTCATTGGTTGGATTCTATGAGGATTGAAAAAGAAAAGAAAAAAGAGAAAAAAATGTAACAAAGAAAAAAAAAAGAAAAAAAAAGGGAGAAAAAGAAAATCCTTGAAAAAGGAAACAAAAAGAGTTTCAATAATTGTGCTAAATAAGTAGTGTTGTTGTGTAACATTTGGGTTTGTGGAAGAAGTTGGTTGAAATTTTGTGTTTGGATCTTTGTGAGTTGATCACTCCCTTAGGTTTAGGCAAGTTTTTGTTTCAATTACCTTTAGAAATTGCCCCTTGTTTGTTTACCCGACCACATTACAACCTTGAAAAGTCCTTGTGATTCTTGCCTTTGTATGGTCAATATGAATTTGTGGATGTATGCATAATTTAGTCTTTTGTTTGCATGAGTGTTGTGTGAGTGTAAAGAACCTCATTTTGTGTTTTTCATCTACCGATGATTGTTTTTGCTAGGTGTGATTCACGGTTGAACTTGTGTTGTTTTAGAATGTTTGGTATGATTTTTGTATTTTGCATTTGTTTCGTGACTATGTTATCGTCGTAGTTTAGTGGTAAGTATTTACTTTTTGTGTGTACCATTTTCATTTGAACCATTCATTTGTTTCCGTTTTTCAAAACCTGTTGATTCGTCTTTCTTTGGATATCGCTTTTGTGTTTTCAAGTTTGTTTGATTCTTGTTTGTGGACAAACAATTATGTAAGTTGGGGAGAGTTTGATAAGTGCAAAATGTACCTATTTTTGTATATAAGTTTTGTTGCACTTATCTATACTTTGTGGTAAATATCATAAGAATAATACCCGATTTGTTTACAAATACGTTTACGTTACTTTTTAGTGTATATATTGCATATATTGTAAATATCATTGAGTTTAATTGATTTTCTCTCATTTTTGCAGGTATCCAATCAAGGATGTCTTTCCATTATTGTATAGAGCATTGAATAAGCTTTCCAACACTTCGAACCGGGCGAAAAACAGAGTTACGGTTCAAAAGTTACGAATAAAACAGTGCAGAATTTTTCTGCTGACTGGTGTGATGCGCCCCTGCAGCGCTGGGCGGTGCAGGGGCGGTAGAAAAAAGTGAGAAATGTGATTTCCAGTAGCTTTCCATGATTTTTTATTCTGCCGGGCGACCCAGAATTCCGCCGGGAGAAACTGGACGGCTAGAAACTCCATTAAAGGCCCAAAAACACAATTTTTATGGGTTTTGATATTTTTGGTTCCAAATCCATCCAATAGCATTTTTGAGTAGAATTAGGCTAGAAAACACATTGGAGCATGCATTAGGATGATCCGGAGTCGAATCCTTCATCAATCGGAGCTGACAACTCATTAAATGTTTGGTTTTTCTCCATTTCTTCTCTATGTATTTCTCTATTTGTTGGGTTATGTTTGTATTGTTACTCTAAACCTATGTACATATATTAATCATGGTTGTATAATATATATGCTTTACAAATCATTATCGATGTCTTCCTTGATCTTTTTGCATTTATGTTTCGATTTGTGTTGTGTTAGAGATAAACATCACGAATCTTGATTAAGGATGGATATCTATTGTCTAGATGCTAGAGATAGATTTAGATAATAATCTTTATGGTGTCGGAACTTAATGTCTTCTGTGTTTCGAGGCGTCGTGCGCGAGAGTGACGACGAGAGTGATACGGTTGCTCTCTCAGCTCAGTGTGCCAGAGATGGACACTATTGTGAGCGATACGTGATGATTTTGATGAGTATTGTATGTTGAATGCGACCGATCGATAGTTTTACGTTTGTTTTGAGTAGTGTATATTCATGCTTGATAGGTTTCTTCTCTTCAAAGAATGTACTCTTTTTATGTTCATATTTACTTTTCCGCATTTAATTCAAACCATTTAAACCCAAACTCATTAACAATTAAATTGTCGAACGACAGTTCAGTAGCACCGATCTCTGTGGACACGATAATTCCCGAAAAAATACTTCCAAATCTTTTTGTTTGCTTGCCCTATACCGCTTCCAACAATAGACAGGTACGTAGTTGTTCTTTTGTTTTTGTTTTGCTTACTTAGTAAAATCATGGATAAAAAATGGATGTCGTCCAATCGATTGTCGATAAAGTACGAGAATGGGGTATCAGAATTCGTTAAGTTTGCTGTTGAACACGCCAAAGACCTAAGTCGAATCACATGTCCTTGCTTGAGTTGCTGTTTTGGGCGTCGGATTGACACGGGTCAGATGGAGTCGCATTTAAAGAGGCATGGAATTGATCGAAGTTATACAAGTTGGACACTTCATGGTGAGAAAAGTAACGGGAATGTTCAACTAGGGGATAATACGACCTATGCTTCAAACGACAATGCCACAGATACATACGATTGTGATCGAGTCGAAGAGATTGCAGAAGCACTTGAAGAAGATCTTCAGGATTGTCCCAAAATGTTTGAGAGGTTGGTAAGCGATGCAGAGAAATCGTTGTATAAGGGTTGCACTAAATTCACAAGACTATCTGTGGTATTAAAGTTGTACAACTTAAAGGCGGGTAATGGATGGTCGGATAAAAGTTTCACAGAGTTATTAGCCCTTATGAAAGATATGCTTCCAGAGGATAATGTTCTTCCCAATCGAACATATGAGGCCAAAAAGATGTTGTGCTCTATTGGCATGAGCTATGATAAGATACATGTATGTCCAAACAATTGCGTTTTGTTTCGAAATGAGTATGCATTGTTAAATGAGTGTCCTAAATGCGGTGTCTCTCGATATAAGAAAAAGTTGTCTCCAACAAAAGTCTCGTGGTGTTTTCCTATAATTCAGAGATTTAGACGCATGTTTCGTAGTGAAACCGATGCAAGAAACTTGACTTGGCAAGCAGATGAAAGAATTATAGATGGAAAGTTTCGACATCCGACAGATTCACCACAGTGGACGAAAATTGATAATGATTATCCTGAATTTGGAGAAGAAGCAAGAAACCTTCGCTTGGCATTATCTACTGATGGAATGAACCCACACGGTCTTCAAAGTATCTCACATAGCACATGGCCTGTGATTATTATGATTTATAACCTACCTCCATGGCTATGTATGAAGCGTAAGTACATGATGTTATCTATGTTAATTTCTGGGCCTAAACAACCAGGGAATGACATAGATGTATACTTGACACCGTTAATCGAAGATTTAAAGATTTTGTGGGAGAACGGTGTGGAGGTTTATGATGGATATAGGAAAGAAAGTTTTAACTTGAGGGCGATGTTGTTTGGCACAATTAATGATTTTCCAGCATACGAAAATCTATCAGGGTATAGCATAAAAGGTCAATGTGCGTGTCCTCTTTGTGAAGATAAAATAGATTGGACGCGATTGGAGTTTGGTCAGAAGAATGTATTTCTCGGTCATCGTAGATTCTTAAATTCTAATCATCACTACCGTGGGTGGAGAAAAGCCTTCAATGGAGAGGCAGAACAAGGTAGAGCTCCACCTATATTGACAGGTGATTAAGTTTTTGAAAAGGTGAAAGTTGTGAGTACTCAGTTTAGAAAGCCTTTTGCACATACCCTTGTCAAGAGTGGGTGGAAGAAGAGGTCAATTTTTTTTGAATTGCCATATTGGAAGTCTTTGTATGTAAGACATTTTCTTGATGTTATGCATATTGAAAAAAATGTATTTGACAGTGTTATTGGTACGTTACTCAATATACCAGGAAAGTCTAAGGATGGCCTTAAAGCAAGAAAGGACTTGATATCGATGGGGATAAGAACTGAATTAGGACCCTTGAAGAAAGGAAAACGAACATATCTACCACCTGCTGCCTATACTCTATCTAGAAAGGAGAAAAAAATATTGTGTAAGTTTCTAAGTGAAGTTAAAGTTCCAGAAGGATACTCTTCAGATATTAGAAGACTTGTGTCTATGAAAGACCTCAAATTAAAGAGTTTAAAGACGCATGATTGCCATGTTATAATGGAACATTTTCTACCAATAGGTATACGTTCTATTTTGCCAGAAAAAGTAAGACGCACAATAACTAAATTGTATTTCTTCTTCAGGTCAATTTGTAGTAAGATGATCGATCCTGTGATCTTACCAACATTGCAAAAAGAAATAGTCATTACATTGTGTGAGCTTGAAATGTTCTTTCCTTCATCGTTTTTTGACATAATGGTACATCTAGTTGTTCATCTTGTAAAGGAGACACAATTGTGTGGACCAGCTTATATGAGATGGATGTACCCTGCTGAACGGTATATGAAAATATTAAAAGGGTATGTGAAAAATCGAAGTCGACCAGAGGGTTGTATTGTTGAACGATACATTGTTGAAGAAGCGGTTGAGTTTTGTACTGAATATCTTTCCAACGTTCAATCCATTGGACTTCCCAAATCTCACATCGTTGAAAAAAAAGAAGGAAAAAAGTTAATTGGAAATAAAATTGTGACCGTATCAAGGGCTGAACGGGAGCAAGTGCATTTGTATGTTCTGCACAATGACAATGAGGTTGAACCGTATGTTGAAATGCATAAGGATTTTCTCCGAGGTTTAAATCCGAATAGAAATGAAAATTGGATAGTACGAGAGCACAATCGAAGTTTCATACCATGGTTTAAGGATCACATTTATTCAAAGTTTTGTGTAGATCCCGCTTCAATATCAGAAAGGTTGAGATGTTTTGCATATGGTCCAAGTTTGCATGTGTTTTCTTATAGCACATACGCAATTAATGGATACACGTTTTATACCAAAGAACAAGATGACAAAAGTACAATGCAAAATAGTGGTGTCACCTTGGTAGCTGAAGCAATGCACATTTCAAGTGTGAAGGACTTAAACCCCACATATGCAAATATGTCATATTTTGGGGTTATCGAGCGCATTTGAGTTTTTGATTATGAGAAGTTTTAGATTCCTATCTTTGGTTGCAAGTGGGTTGAAAATAATAGTGGCATATGAATGGATAAGTCAGAATTTTTGCAAGTGGATCTTAATAGGGTGGGGTACAAAGACGAGCCTTTTATTCTAGCCTCTCAAGCTAGACAAGTGTTCTATGTCACTGACCCGACAAGTACGAAATAGTCTATATTGCTTTTATCTAACAAAGTAATTGATGATCACATTGGAGATCAAGGTGATATTGTTGGAGCGAATGCATCATATATTATAAGTGATCAAGATGAGACTGTTGGAGCGAGTGAATCATATATTAGAAATGATCATAATGAGGGAATTTGGATCAATCCATCCACCCGTGTTGTTAAGAGACAAGTAGATCATCTTCCTACCCGGAAAAGAAAGAGACGTTAATAAAGAGGTAATAGTAAAATTATATATTCTGTAATGTATTTTTCATATTTGAGAATGATTATGGATTATGGATTATAGATGATAGATTTATATGTTTGTCATGTGTTTGTCATTTCATATTTGATTATGGATCATGGATTTATATGTTTGTCGTGTGTTTGTCATTTCATATTTGATTATAGATTATATTATGTTCAACTGATTATGGATTATGGATTATGGATTTATATGTGTTTTTCTTTATTATAGGTAAAATGGCTACTAATGAGGAGAACTCGCACGATACTTCCAAGAATGATCCAAAAGAATCAGTTCAAGATGCGGAAAGAGATATTTCAAGAGGAATAACAATCATGAAAGGAGTTATTCGTGCTAGAGACAAGGGAATAAAATACGAAGTTCATTGGAATGAAACAGGTCAACTAATTGAGCCTAATGGCGCAATGTTGACTAGTTACATTGGTGCACTTGTCCGTTCACTAGTTCCTATTACTTGTGACAATTGGCGAAATCCACAGTTGAAATCCACCAAAGATAAAATATGGAGTGAGATACAGGTATTATATGTGATGTTATTTGTTATGTTTGTCGATTATATTTTTAAACTAATTATACTGACACACTTTATTTGTTATTGTAGAGATCTTTTAACATTGGTGACGAGAAGCAAACACACTGTCTCCAATTAGCTAGAAAAAGACATAGAGGGTTCCGAGCATTTTTATCCAACAAGTTTCTGAGGGATGCCCAAGGAAAGTTTGTTGAAGCGGAATGCCCGAAGAAATATGCGGACTTGATTGTACCCGAAGAATGGGACACTTTTGTCGCCAAACGAAGAACAGAAAAATTCCACATAATCTTAATTTAATTTATCATGAACATTGTCTTATATTCATGTAGTTATTACATGTGTTCTGATATGACTTATAATTGTTTATGCAGGTTGTGAGTGACGTTAATCGTCAAAGAGCCTCGAACCCCGCGTATCCATACAAGAAAGGACGTTTGGGATATGCACGCTTGGAACAAAAAATCGTAAGTATATATATTTGCTATGGTCGTTTTGTATTATTATTAATCCTAATTCTTGACTTAATGTGTATCTTGAAGAGGAGAAAAGTGAAGAAACATCTGTTCCGGAGCATGTTTTGTAGAAGGGTGCCCGTGTGGGAAAGGATGGAGTTGTAACCGAAGGTGTTCAACAAGTTTTTGAAAATTGTGTAAGTATACAACATGTTTTGTGGAAGGCTGCCCGTGTTTAGTTAGATATAAAGTTCTTGTTTATCTAATATATTTATGCATGGCTCTAATATTAAATTTTAGGAGACTCTATCTCAGTCCTTAACTGCCACGGAAGACCAGGATTGTAGGAGCATACTGAGTCGAGTATTAAATGTTCCTGAGTATTCTGGTCGCGTGAGGGATAAGGGATTTGGAGTCACTCCATCTACCTTCTATAAGCGTTCAAAGACAAAAAATCCTAGCAATAGGGAGGTGATGGAAACGTTGGAAGAATTGAGAGCTCAAGTTCGTGAACTGCAACAGGATAAAGAAAGATACATGTCGAAAAGGCGCGGTTCAGAATTTAAAGATGCTAGTGACAAGGCCAACATCAATTGTCAACAAAAAATTCCAGAGGTAATTATATTTATTAAATTAGTACAGTTTTTTATATTGACATCATTGCACAATAACAATTTCGTATTATTTTTGTTTTGTTTAGGGCATTTCACCTTGTCAACTATATTTATCGGCACCGACATATCGAATGGTTGGCAAGGGAAAAGTGCATAACACTCCTGGAGACGTCCTTCACACTAGACCGCTCCCTGCTGGATATTTGAAGGTTTCGATTGATATTGCTTTAGAGCGGGATGCGGTACTACCTATACCTGATGAAGTGTCAGATGCAACATTGGTGGGGGACGCAATAGGGTCGTATGTTGCATGGCCGTCAAACTTCATCGTCATAGATGACTCGGTATGTTAAAAACCATTATTAAACTTTTAGTTTTCAAATGTTTTACTTGTATATAAGTTATGATATGCTTACTTTTACCTACATTTAATTTACATGACATCGTTAGACTCCTTCAAAATGCTTTTAAGGTTAAGTGGCAACCATCATGGGCTAATAGATTAGTTGTCTCCATATATCAAGATAAAAGTGTCATTAAACAACTCGAATCTTCAATAGGTATAAGATAATGCTTGAAGTCGTAAGTGACGATTGTCCTTTGACGTTTGTTCTATGGGACCGTGAGTGTTCACAACTGTTGAAAATAACTGTTGATCAAATGCGCATCAACATGATTAAGGTCAAACTCTATTCTTTTAATCTTGACTTGCACATAACTGTGAATTATTGACAGACACTATTTTTAGGATGTAACACTACTAATTGTTATCTTTTTCATACCCCTTTCCAAATAGGATGGAGTCACGGACCCTCTTGAATTTCCTTTAGCCCTTGATGCTTTGGTTGGTGTCAAACTCGCTTTTAAGGTTAAGTGGCAACCATCATGGGCTAATGGATCCGTTGTCTCCATATATCAAGATGAAAGTGTCATTAAAGAACTTGAATCTTCAATTGCCCTTGTCATGGTACAATTCTTCAAACTGACTTTACTGCCTTCCACGTCATATCTATTGGTTGAATGTTAACATTTTTGTTTTTGCATCTATCGATCAGACAAAACACACTACTTCTCAATCGGATGACCTCCTGCGGGTTATTCTTTGAACCACATAACTTATTAATCCTTTTGTACTTATTTCATGTTATATGTTTTTGAGTTGATTCGGCACGTTTATTTCTTTGTAGATTACGGAAAGTGTTGATGAGGCCATGCCAATTGGGGAATGGGATTTAATATCAGTAACATTTTTAAAATCATCCAACATCACATCCATTTTACTTGGTCAATTTTTATGTTTTCTTGAATCCTCTTTTCTTTTTTACACTTTGGTTCAATATGTTCTGTTTCAATTTTAGGAAATTGAATTTACCTCCAATAACAACACAGATCCGATTACACCTGTTTCTACATCAAAGAGAGTAGTTGCAGACGTTTTAAATGCCTATGCTCCTTCAAAGGAATTGGTAGACTATGAAGGTTCCTCCACCAAACTCAAGAAGCATATCAAATTGGAAAAATGATGATTTGAAACTCTGAAGCAATATTTAAATTGTGCCTTGTCTTTTTTGTTAACACCAGTTGACATGACTCTGTCTTTCTGTTTTTGAACAATGAAATATATATGTGTAATGTTCTTTTGACATGAATGAAGCGGTCATAATCGACACAAAGTTGTGAAACTTTTACTTTGATCTAATTCAAGCTTTTGTTAACTCAATTTAAATTCTTTTAACTTTCTTAAAATCTTGGATTATTTTTTGCATGTCAAATTATGATTTTAATTATGTTGTCATGCTTCAGGTACAGATTTCTTAACAATGTTGTTATTGGGACACCAACACCATAATTTTATGGGAAATCTTTTGGTCATATTGTTTATACCTTTTACATATCCTCACCAAATTTAAAGCCACCAACTACAATTCACTATGCTTTTTAATGTGTATATCAACGACATATTTAAACCTAACTACTAAGCCTCATTATGCATAACAATGTTTGTTCCCTATCAGTTTATTAAATATACATTTTTCATTACGTTAAAACCATTACAAAACATATTAATTACAAAACAATATAATATAGTTCATACAGAATATTTTTAACGTTAAATCTATTAAACTATTAAACTATTACAAAACCTACTATTCATACAGCATGATCAATACAGTTGATCCATTAAAATATATTAATTACCAGTCCTTAGATTTCCTAATATATCTCTTCTTCTTATTTAGATATAAAAAATAATATCAAATCCCAAATTAAAGCCACACGAATGGCTGACCTTAAAGGGGGGCCCTACTCTAGATGGAAAAGATATTTGGTATGCAAAGTCTGCTATGCACAGCCAGGTCTACATCAGTCAACATTTCCGTTTTATTTCATCATTTCTTCAGTTTTTATATCATATTGTAATTCACCCTTTTTACTTTTCCAAGTTAATCACTTGTATCTATACAAATTGCTAATATCAAAGCTACCTAAGTCATCTTATATTATTTTTTTAAAGCTTAATACTCACGCCATGTACCTCTACAATAATACTTGGTTGTTGTTTTCCTTCAATTTACCACATACAAACAAAAGTAGTAACTTTTTATTTTTCACATTACTACCATCAATATGTTCTTTTTCCTGATCCATATATGGAAACCTGGTGCAGAAATTTTTAGATGTTTCCTACAACAATTTTTCTTCTCAACTTTCTCATTTGGAATATGGATTCTCTTATTTCAAATACATGATAAAAAGTTCTTATCATGACATTTTAACATAACACATATGGATACATCATGTTTAACAACAATGACACACATGTATCTATTGCAAGAAAAAAAAGAAAGCTTTCCATGTTAAACAAAATAAATTCTCTCCTACAAGGCAACAAGGAGAATGTTTCTCCACTGCATGGTACAATCAACAATTACACTCCTTCCTCAAGCAGAATGTCTCATAATATTAGTCCACTATTTCAGCATTTGTCAAATGCCCAGCATACTGTTGAATCTAATCGTCATAACTATGATCGAAACACTTTTAAAAAGACAAGAATACCTATGCAGCCAGGAGTCAATCTTATCAACGTCTTCAACGCAGTCACACCACCCCGGCCTACAATTAATATTGAACCACCAAGGATCATTGTAGATAGTATCCAACAATTTTCTCTACCCACTACATCTCGACAACCTCCACATCCTATGAATGCAGCTACTTTCGATACCGACAGCTCGCAAAATTCGTATGACGATGACCCTTTTGAAGACAATTCTGAAGATGATGTTGACCACAACTTTGTTCCATTAGGAAATTCATACGCTCAAGGTTTATACATTTTTGAATACATTGCGTACTATGAATCACACATGCTTACAATGTCAATCTCTTTGTACTTTGTTGTTTTTCTTCTATTTCAGTTTATTCAGACATAGGTGAGCCGTTTTGGGAATGCCAACATTGTCATGCCGCAATGTGGTACCAAGAACGTTCAAGAAAGTCAAGACACTCAACTGTTCCAAAGTTCACACTATGTTGCAAGGGAGGCAAAATTGTCCTTCCAATGCTAAAACCTCCACCACCTAACTTGCACAAACTTCTGTTTGATCCTGATTGCAAACATGCTAAGAATTTCCATAATAACATTCGAACCTATAACGCAATGTTTTCATTCACATCCCCATGCATGAAATTTGACACTTCTAATACAAAGGGTGGACGCGGGCCACCTACTTTGCGACTACACGGTCAAACATGCCACCGAATCGGAAGCTTACTGCCTGAATTAGGACAACGTCCTAAATATGCACAATTGTATATTTTTGACACCGACAATGAAGTTGACAACATGATTGGCTGTTTTAGGTAATGCATTTTCCATTCCTACTTGGAAATAACTCTTTTACATTCCGATACAAACTAAATTTGCATTTTTATTATTTCATTACAGTGACAATCAACAAATTGACAGAACAATTGTTACAACACTCAAGTGCATTTTAGATGAGAATAACCCTCATGCAAAGGCTTTCCGAATGAAAAGGGACACGTTGAGGAATAACAGTTATCAAGATTTGAAACTACGGCTTATCTCTGATAGATACAATGATGGTCGCGTTTATAACTGCCCTACGGTGTTTGAAGATGCAGCTCTATGTGTCAGTTGTTAGAAGACGTGAACGCACTTAGATTGGGAATGAAATGTTAACACTTGATGTCGTGCTACGACTGTTTGGTTGGAAGCTGAAGCAACTTTTACAAGTCTGATATTGAAACTGTGTTATTTGTATCATGTTATATCGTAATCTATAATATTGCCTAAGCTTTAAGTATGTTGGGTTTCAAAGAGACATGTTATTTTTCTAGACAATGTGGATGTTATGATATATATTATATGACTTTAGTATGCTCTAATGGATTCTGCTTTGCATGTATGTACAATAATATATATATATATATATATAATATGTGTTGATGTTGTTATTAGCATATAAGGACAGGTTTAAAAGAAAAGTTTATTCATATGCGTTGATGATGTTATTAGCAAATATTTTTAATATTTGATTTGTATTAAGTATTATTGTCAATTTCAATAACTACTTGAAGTTTACTTTTTTTCGTGAATGTGTACTATATTTGTGGCATGTTGAAGTTCTCCATGATATTGTCAAATATGTTATGGATTTTTTTGACTTAAAACCCAATTGTCATGTTTCATTCGAATTTATCTTATTCCAACTGTATTAAATTTTTGTTTTCCTGTATTATTTTTTAAGATGTTTGACTGTGGAATTACCCCTGTATTGGGAATGTTTACTCCTCTATTGTTATGCATTCCATTGTTTAATTTCTGTTTCTATTGTCAATTCTTATGCCATCATTACGTTTTATTTTAATATGACACTAAAATTTCTAACCTAAACTATAAAACACTGTGTTTTCATAATTAATACAATTATATTTTCTCATTTTTAATTTTTTTTTTAAACAACAATGCACGTTCAATACCGATACCCGTGCGAATGCAAGGATCTTCCACTAGTTTATATTAACTTTAGTCACACACTGTATTCTCTCTCCCACTTAACAAAACAAACCCTACCTACTATTGTGTTAGTCAAACACACACTGTATTCTCTTTCCCACTTGAACAAAACAAACCCTACCTACTATTGTGTAGCCTCCTCTCAATCTCTCATTCCATGTGTTTTGATTCTTCTTCTACCTTTGTATCTCTACTTTGCAATATTTAAACTCTATTCTTTAAACTCTATTCTTTACTCAGGTTAAAGTTTTGTGTCTTTTAATTTTTCATTCGCTCCATCTTCAAGGGATATTTCCATAGACATTTCAATCACCACTCATAAGTGATTTATTTTTTCTTTTGAGTATATATTTTTTTGGTAGTTTATTTTGAATTTGTTTTTCTTCTTTTTATTATTTTGGTGATAAATCCTAAAATTTGGAGACTGTTTTACATTCAATTTACTTTGTAGTTTATATGTAAAAAATTCATGTTTAGTGAAATTTTGTTAATCAATTTTTTTTAACTCCAAAACCGATAAAAACCACCCGACCATCCACCAAAACCGTAAAACCGCTACCTTCGAAACCGAAACGTCAAGCAGACGAAATTGGATTGTTTTATTCCAACCGTGGGTTTGACCGGATTTGGATTTTGAGCCCGAATCCGACCCTAACCGACCGATTGTCCACCCATAATATTCAGTGAATGCACCCTTGAATGTACTTGTGTGTTCTACATAATATATAATGTATAATTCTTTTATTTGTAGGTTCTGATTTTAAAATTTTTGCTGTATTTAAACTTTTAGTTTGCATAGTACACTAGTTTAGAAAGGTTTTATTGGAATTAGCCTATAGCACTAATCCTATCATTTAATCCATTGGTATCAAATTGAGATTAAAATCACTAATCTAAAGACTTATTTTCTGAACAGTGAATAAAATCTTTTTATAGCTATATTCAATCACTTTAATTTTCTCTAAATATTACTGGTGTCTACTCGTTAATGGTGTATCTATGTCAATGTTTAGTAGAATCCATTTAAATTTATTGAAGTCTACTACCTCTCCATTCCAATCATGTAGTTAAACATGATGTTAAGACCGGTCTACGATGCTCATGCTGCTTAACATTTGCAGAAGCATTTAGTTTCTGTCTTTGTGACAACACTAAAGGCATAGATTATACCCAAATAAATGGTAATGCAAAGTTTATGCTTAAATCAAATATTTTTACTCGTCCTTACACAAATAAGAGCACGGTTTAAAACCACATAAATACTATTTAGCAGTAAATTCATGCCAACCGTTTTCAAAGAGATAAAAATAAAATCAAAGGGCAATAAATCTCTTAAACAAAAGAGTAACAAAACTATCCATCTTTCTTTCCATCATCTGCAAGCGACCATCAATAATGCTTGAAATTGAGTTGTGGCTCTAAGATTAAAAAAGGAGCCATATTAGATAATGATTTAAATAATGGTCATCATAGAAACAACACTGACACAATATATCTATTATTAAGAAAATGCCAAGGATTTTATAACAACATAAACTAACATAAGTTAACATAAATTCAAACAAGTAAACAGTTGAAGAGGAACTTACATCAAGGCGTGGGAACCAAGCTTTAAGAGGAACTTACACAACTCATGGGAACCATGCTTTCAACATAATTTTGGTTAAATATCCACTTCATTCGCTTGTGCATTCTAGTTTTTTGTATTCTATTTTCGATCCAATTGTAGACAATCACTTGCAATCGAACATTGTTTGCCCCTTGTACGAGTGCGATGCCACGGTCATAAAGGCAAAGTGGAGCAAGAAAATGTTTATGTTCCATATGAATATCCAGATCCAAATATCTTATTTTAAGAAATTGAGTCCAAGAGTTTTCCATTCCAAATTCCGTCATCTTCCATATAATAAAATGTGTTTTTTGAGTATGGTGACTAAAATAGAGATAGTCCTCCAACACATGAATAGTTGGCAAATGAAGTGACACTGCAACAAAATCTTGAGGAGGAAGCAACTTGATATATGTGTGGGTACCCAGATTCAGCGAGATAATCAGAATTTGTTTAGCCATATCTCGGGCCAACAAGTTAATAGTGCCATTCAAATACACAGCATAAGTGAAAAACTTGTCTTTATAAGGAACAGAATCCCAACGAAATAAAGGAGACATGCCAGGAAGTTGAATAACTTTCCGAATATTACTGCCGGAACTAAATATTTCCAACTGGTGAAAACGAAAATTCACTGTGTTATAAGTATCTGTTGAATTATCATAACCAAATGAAAATCCAGAAATCCAGAGATGGTTACAAGTATGATGTCCAAATTTGTTAGACAATATGTTGGTGGCTGGGTTCCATAACTGAAACCAGTTATTTTTAGTATCCTTCATTTCAATAAGAAGGAAACAGAATAATCCATTGCAGGAACCAATGAATTGGTAGTGGTAATAGGGGTTGGATGGGAAGTAATTTTGGGTGGATTTGATTATGGAAGGATTGTTTAGTAAAGTATTGAGTGGGGATGGTGAGATAGAAAAATCCTGAGACATGCAGAGGATTTGTTGGGTGTTTTGTTTGGATTGCTGAAGGTGTAGTTTAATGAAATTGGGATGAGAGATGAGGGTGTTCCATGCTTTGCAAACGCATCTCAGTTGCATCAAAGATTTGACTGGAAGGTATGATAGAATTTGTGCGATGAGTTCTTCGGGGAGGAATTCGACCGAACCCTTAGATGTCCGCGACTTGCCTTTACAGGGATTCATTAGTTTGCGGTTGAATTTCCGTGACTTGGCTTGAGGGGGATTCATCTCGCAGTGTTGAAACTGAACCCTTGTGTCGTCGGATCTTAGCGTTGAAACTGAACCCTTGTGTCGTCAGATCTTAGCTAACACGGCTGTTGAATTGAAACTCAATCCTATGTAACCCTATTTGTGTGTCTCTCGTTTACTGCTTATACTAACCCTATTTATGTGTCTTGCCAATTTACATAGGTTTTTTTTTTTTTAATCTTTGGGCCAACATACAAAAACTTAGAAGAATATATCTACACCATCAGGTTGGCCCAACAATATAAATCATTTAAATCAAAATTTTTTAAGGATTTCTTAATGCATTCTACACTACGCGGAAATACTTAATTGTCCTCAGATTGTGGATATGTATTTTTAGACGCAACCAATTCACGTTAAAAAATTTTAGAGATGCATCTTCAAATTTATTTCGGAGATGCATTTTCGGAATATTTTGGGGCTAAAATCGCATCAGAACCCTTCTCCTTCCCCATTTCTGATATTGCTCAAAACCTCTTCAAACTCTCTCAAAAATTTTCTCATCACCAAGTCCAAAATCAAACAACAAAGTCCAAGGGAACTTCAATCAACATCAGAAATATCATCTAACACTGAAGCAAAGTGAAAAATTATAAGTTTTTTGAAGTTTTGAAAAGTTTGAGTTTTTTTGTATAAATGAGTAGAAATTGATAATTAAGGTTAGAAATGAGTAGAAATTGCATGTATGATAGTTTATACGTAGTGTAAAATACGTTTGTTGGCTGAAAATGATGATCAAAATATTATTTTTTGTGTGTTGCATGTGTGCATTGGCGCCATTGATGCACCTGTTGTGTTGCAGAAAATTCTGGAGATGCATCTCCAGAATTTTTCAAAGTTTCAGTTTTCTAGTAACCGAAGATACATCTCAGTAATTTTTTTTATTTTCTTGTTTGTGGTGTTGCTTGCTTGCACTAATTGTCTGATTTACTTTAACTTGCAGGTAATGTGGCTGACAGACACGATAGGCTGACGCACGGGAGAATTGTACAACATACATCAGTGCGGCAAGAGAAGAGTCAGGTTTTAGAGGCTCTTATTCCCTTTGGACATGCAGAGCCATCTACTTCTGGGGCTCATGTTTCTCCTTATGCTTCTACATCTTCTTATTTCCATAGGAGACAGGTTTCACCTACCGACGAATCACTCCCACCATCCTTCCGCAGACGCCAGGGTTTACCTATTCAGACGCTTAAGATACCCGAGTCAACGATGGTACCTCTTACTGCTGATGTTCCTGAGCCAATGCTACCTCATAGTGAGCCAGTGGCACCTTTTGCCGCTGATGCTGCTGTTGAGCCAGTGCCACCTCCGGTGAGGCTGCTGAGGATTCTATGCCAGAGGCATTTGGAAGAGGCCATGTAGACTTGTCACACTGCCTCTGTATCCAGACCATACTGTCAGACATATCTGGTACGGAGAGGTAACATTAGTTGGATTCATTCTTTTAATTTACGTTTATTTTAATTTACAAGTTTCTTAAATTGATTTATTTTTTGCAGAACCGTGATCCGCTGTAGTTTATTAACCACTGGCGAAAGATTATTGGCTTGCCTCAGCCAAATGAGGAGTGGTTTCAGACAGCTTTGTCCCTATCTGGGATGAAGGACTTGTGCATGACTGAAATATTACGGTCAACCACGGGATGCTTAATGCATTCGTGGAGAGATGGCACTCGGAGACCTCATTATTTCATCTCCCGCTTGGTGAGATGTCTATCACACTCGATGATGTGTCGTGTTTGCTACATCTTTCGATTATGGTGAGACTTCTAGATCATGTGAGGATTACCAAAGACGAGGCACTCGAGATGTTGGTAGACTATCTAGGGGTTGACCCAGGGGAGGCGAATGCGGAGTTGTATAGAACCAAGGGGGATCATGCTAGATTTGAATACCTTAAAAAGGTATATATATATAAGCTCTAGAGAGCACATCAGGCCACAGGTGTTAATGAACAGGTGGGGCTCCACATAGCGCATGCTCTGAGAGCATACATGCTATATTTGGTTGGCACTGCGATTTTTTGGGACAAGAGAGTCATTTATACAGATGTCGTCTACTTACGGTACTTTGAGGATTTTGAGCGGATCCATGAGTATAATTAGGGGACTGTTTGTTTGGTCTACTTGTACTTGAAGTTACCAGAGGGCTGTAGGTGGAAGACGAAGCAGGTCATAAGCAGCATCACACTACTGACGATAATATTTATTGGTCTTCTAATATTTCTATGTCATTTTCATTTCATCTTTACGACGTCATTACTTATGATTCGTGTGTTACAACTTTTCAAACTTGGATCCTCCAGAACTTCCCGCACATCTCCGGCTAGGCGATTCTACCAACTTACACTGAGGATATGCCACGTGCTATTGCATTTGCCCCGCTCAGAGGGAACCACATGAGGCAGAGGGGGCAGAGGAGATGTAGTCCGACATACACAGTAGTGCATTAATATATATTAGTAGTACTATGAATTGTATTTTATTTTCATATCATGCTACTTTATCGTTGTTTTCGACATTATTTATATCTGACATTTTTTGACCATCTGAATTTATGTACGTTTTTTTTGCATTGCGATTGTATGGTTTAAATTAGAGGATAGATAACGCTTATAACATGGTACATAACACTTATAAATCTTCATTTGGGTGCACGTAAATAAAGAATAACATGAATTATTTTGTTATGATAGGTTACGGAGATGTATCTCCGTAAATTAAACGAAGATGCATCTCCGGTAAAATAAACTTATGAAATGACTTGAGTTTGATGCATGGTATACATTTTAAATTTTTATCGAGATGCATCTCCAGAATATTTTCAACGTTTCATCAGAATTTGGTGCGTCCGGAGATGCATCTCCGAAATATGAGGGGCATTTTGGTATTTTATCGTGGTGCGTAAATAACATATATGGTGTGTTAAAAATCCACTTTTTTTTGGAGCATTTGGCGTTCACCGTGGGAGCTGGTAAAACTTATCTAGACTACACAAAATCATTGAACTTCATTGATCTCGTCACTTCATCGTGGCCGATTTTGGGTCCGTGTAACATGGTCCATTGCATAGGGCCTAAAAAAATCAAAGCCTCAAATTTTAATCTGTATGGTTTATAAAGGAAGAAGTATGTAAGAACAACAATGCACGTCGCCAAGGCCACGCCTATCGAGTTCAGGAAAACGCCCCCTATTAGTTTTTCTTGATGGTGTCGCTACTCGAAAAATAGTCGACCGGAGGCGAGAAGAAGAAAACAAAAGAGTCGCCATCGAACTTTATTTATCCCATGAGGGGAAGGGAAAACATCGAGAAAACCCAAAGGAGAAAAGGATAAGATGGTCTCGCAACCAAATTACGGGTTCGGAAGCCGGTTATGCGGAGGAAAGGTATTAGCACCCTCCACATCCATCGTACTCGATGGGAACCATTTGCTTGTCTATGTGTAAGGATGTTTGATAAAAATATTGCTTACTAAGAGTGTTCTAAGAGGGAGAGAAAAGGTGAGGACCGAAGAATGTGAAAGAAAAAGATAAAGGAAAAGGTGGGGAAAAGAAAAAGGAGACTCGATAAGACTTCGCGGTCCTATGCCTACGTATTCCCTCATGCAATGGGAAAGTCAGAGCCAACGTAGTCGGAGGACTACGGGTGAAGAAAATGGAAGGGGGTGGAAAACGGAAGATGGATAAAAGGTGGCTCGCCAAGATCATCACAATCTTGTGCCTACGTATCTTACATTCGGACTAGAATGAAGAATCAGAGCAATCATAGTTCGACCTACGATTTGTTGGTGTTTTTTTTGGACGATGCTAACGTGCGGGTTCTAGCAGTTAGGTGTTTTGCGGCTCGCTCGTGGAGTCTTATGTGTTACCTGTTTGCGGTAGAACGGACGCAACATGTCCTTTTTGAAAAGGTTGATTTTCGCCATCAAGGCAAGATGTCACATTTGATTTGTTGAGATTGTTTTTAGGGGTGAAATAAGTCCTCGGATAGTAACCCCTTTGGGTAGTACCCAATTCTTTATCTCAAAAGATTTATAATGAAAGTGGTGTGGCGAATATAGTTATGTCTTCGTATTGAAAGACAAGTATCGAGACCACACACTCTAAAGTGAGCATCCTAATACTCGAAGAGGAAGAGGTCTTCACCCAATCCTTTCTCTTTAGTTCAATACAAAGAGAACTTTATTCTCTTATTAAAGGTGTTTTGAGTTAGGTGGTAAATGCTTTACGACAGTGAACCCTAAAGGTAATGTCAAGCACTCGGGATAGGAGAAGACCTTCGCGTAACCACTCCACGACCATCTAAGTTTATTAAGAAAAGAGTTTAAAAATGCAATTGGTACAAGACCAAGGTTTTTAGACACAAGGAGATAAAATAAAGAGAGAAAAAGGTTTTCGAAAGAAATGGGTGGTGAATATAGTCACGTCTTCGTATTGAAAGATGAATATCGAGACCACACACTCTAAAGTGAGCATCTTAATACTCGAAGAGGAATAGGTCTTCACCCAATCCTCTCTTTTTAGTTCAATACAAAAAGAAGTTTTGAAAATGAGCACTTGGTACTAGACCAAGGTTTTTTGGCTTTAGAAGAGAATGAAAATGAGAAATGAAATAGAAACCGAAATGAAATCGAAAAGAAAATGGCCTCATATTGATCAAGATTTTGAATCGATTGAAGGAAATCAAGTAATCATGATTTTTGTTATATCATTGGCCACTAATAATAAAATGAGAAATAAAATTGAAATTCATGTGAGTTATTAGAATCAGCCAACTTACTCATTTAAAAGGTTCACATTATTTTTTTTAAAAAAGAAAACTTCTAAAAATCTAAAAGAGAAAACAAGACATAAGAGGATATTAAATTTCTTTAAAGCAAGTGAGAAATAGTGAGGGGTGGATGTATAGAAACAGATTGGAGGGGTATAACGAAACAAAACTTAGGAATCACGTGGGCCCAAAGCCCATCATCCTAGACTCGCGAACCACAAAGCATGATTTGTTTTTTTTTTTTTTAAAACTGAATCCAGATAGTCCTGGCCATGCTTTCTATTCCACTCTTTAAAACAAAACAAAATATAAAAAAAGAAAAACAAGTTATATCGAATAGACAAACACCAAACAACATCAGATCCCTCATCTCAATCATATGAATCTTCGTTTTTCAAGAACAAGGTCAAAGAAGAAAAAAACATGGTCAAATCAAAGAAAACAAACATGTGCGTAGCCGCTTTAGTTACCGAACAACATCAACATCCATTAGAAGGAATGCCATGGAAAATCGAACTGAAGAACAAACGCCGGAACTTTCGCCATCCTCACTCGATTCAAACTCTCTTCCACTCACCTACCTTTAATTTCTTCTACTCAAGCTCTCATGGACTCTCGTTTGGATTCGCTCAGGTTTGTGGTTCAATCGTTTGGGTTTCGATTGGGTGTTTAAGGTTGAAAGGGATTTGGGTTTGTTGTTGAACGTTTCTGAGTTGTTGTTGATTTGGATTGGGAAGAGGAAACCTGGTCGCGAGGGAAAGGTTTTCAAGTTTGGGGTGAGGCGTTGTTGCTGTTGTGATGGTTTATTATGGAAGAAGAAAAAGGTCAGATGGTTTGAGGGATGGAGGATGTACGTGATTCTGAAAGAGAAGTTTGGAGGGTTTGCGAATGGGTTTGGAATGACGAAGGGATTTGTGTTAAGTGGCGGAAGATTTGAAGTGAAGAAGGTCTTGTGGTGTTTGAAGGTGAGTTTGATGGAGGAGGGCGACCAAATGAAGGTTGTTTCAATTGAGGGTTATGTATTGAAGGCTGAAACGTGGGTTTGCTGAAGATTGCAGAGAGCCTTTTTGGGCGTGATTTTGTTGATATTTTAAAAGAGTATGAAGGTGATGGATGGTTATTGTTGGGTTCAGAAGGTTTTTGTTGTTGTTTGAATCTAAGTCACTCTTTCTCTCTTTTCTGCTGATTTTGGGTCCCCGATGGAGTTGAGGCTCTCGTTGTTTTTTTCCCCTTATATTTCTCTTCCTCTCCTCTTTATCATTCTGTTCTTCCTCTCCTTTTTTTTTCAAAACCAAACTTGCTGAATAAGTTTAAAGGTACAATTGGTTTGTCTTGTTATTGAGAGGTCCTTTTCAAGGCAGGTTTTGGCTTTTGTGTGCAGTTTTGGTCGCGCATGGCTGCTGCTGCAAAGTGGAATGGGTACAAAGTTTATGGTATTAGCTCATAAAGTGTGAGGCTTGTAGCAGGTTGTTTGTCTTGGAGTGTCGTTGTCTTGCACAAGTTGATAAAAGCATGTCGGCTTGCTGCAAATTAGATTTGTGGTTTTTGTGTACATGTTGCTTGTGTTGGTCTAGTAGTAGCAAAGACTCTGTTGCTTGCTTTTCCATTCCCACCTTTTTTCTTTTTTTTGTTGTAATTTTATTGATTGTAAAAATGGGCTTGGCATGAAAATGAATGGGCTTAACAAATAAAATAAAAAAATAGGATTAGAAATTAAATGATTTTTTTATTATGAGAAGGAATTATTTGGTTGTAGAATAAAAATGGATTTTGGAATATTTGGATAATTAAAAGGTGAAATGGATAATTGGTTTGAATAGAAAAGTGGATGAAAAATGATGTATAATAAATGGATAAAATAGCTATAAATGTTGATTAGGGAATTTGGTTTGAAAACGGATATGGATATGGATATGGATATGGACCAATATTTCCAACAACATGGCCATGAAATCTCGACTTTCAACTCAAACTCAATCTTGTCTTCTTCCGTAAATCTCTGATCAAATGAACACAGCTACTATGAAAAACTAGCAACCACCATCTGAATCAATTTGAAACCCTGCGTTGATTATTGAATCAACACTTAGGAAAATAAATCCACAGATGAACCACCAATGAACTAATGAGCCATGATGAACCACTGCCCTGATAGTCTCAATGAATCCCTAACAACAAGCGGTAAGCAACTGAGTGAGCAACAATGACTTGATTACCATATGGGTCCACAATTGGATCTCTTGTACCATGAATACCAAGATGCCTTTGACATGAAACCCTAAACTCCATGCTTCGAGTGCATACTGATGAAGAAAATAGCCTGAGATGCTGACAACCAACAAAACGCTATTTCCTCAGTCTCCACTGGAACCATGATGAAACCTTAATCACTTGATGCCTCTTGAGAAATCCTCAACGCAAATAAGAACCCTGATTCAAAGAGTCTCTCGATCTTGTGCCTTAGGAGCTCAATGCAAATGAATGCAAAGTTATGACCTAATGGAATGCGTAGATGAAGAAAATGATATGATATGCATGGATAGGGTTAGGGTGAAAATGAGGGTGTGATAGATGCCCCTATTTAATCTTCTTGGACTTGAAGGTGAGAGTTGCGAAAACTTTCTTACAGTCAAGGTACAAGGGGATTAAATATAAGAATACCCAGAATTTTCAGCCGAAAAGGGTGGAATGGAAGTGATGAATAAGTGGGATGGCATGAAAAAGGCATTTGTTAGTGGGAAATGGTAATTGGTTATGAGGGATATGACAATGCTTGAAATGCAATGCGGGATGAACATGAGTGCTTATGATGCGGAGATGTATGCAAAATGCTAGGGATATGAGGATATGAGAGTCTGGACCTTGCTGGGAATAATGGCATATCAACTCAGGGATTGAAAAAAGCAAATATACCATCGACTCGGGGGTCCTGAACAAATCAAAACAACAAGTCAACTCAGGGGTTGAAGAAACAAAGAGATAAACTGTCATCAACTCGGGGATTGAAAAAAAAGGTAAAGGTAACAACATCGGCTCGGGGGTCAGAAAGATAAAGACAATATCGACTCAGGGGTCAAGAACAAAAATAAGGTATCAACTCAGGGGTTGTGAAAATAGTAACACTGATATCGACTCGGGGGTCAAGAATGTAAAGACAACATTGACTCAGGGAAGAAAACAAATCAGAGTATCAACGCAGGGGTTGAGGGAGGACAAAGACAATGATATCGACTCGGGGGTCAAGAAAATAGTAACACTGATATCGACTCGGGGGTCAAGAAAATAAAGACAACATTGACTCAGGGGTCAAGAGAATAAAGACAACATTGACTCAGGGGTCAAAAACAAATCAAAATATCAACGCAGGGGTTAAGGAAGGAAATTGATTGGGTTATATATGCATATGGGTCATGTTAATTGTATGCGATGCATATGTGGATGCAAGCAGGTGATCGGTTTTATGAAGGTGCCAATGGGGTGGGCTTTTGGTAGGTGGCCAAGCAGGGTTGGACTTTGGTTTTGGGGTGCCAGGGAAGGTTGGGCTTTTGGTAGGTTGCCAAGCAGGGTTGGACTTTTGGTGAAAGGATTTGACTTCCCGACACTCGGTATTTGACGGTGCGATGATCAGAAGACAGATGTGGATGCTTTTGGTGCTCCAAGCTTGATTATTTGCAACAGTTGCGTGCTTGTTCTTGAGAGAACCTCGCTTCTAGCTAGTGTTTCATAATGGCTTGCAAAAAGTAGTGTGAGCGTAGCGACTTATCTAATGCATCTTGATCGTGCTTTTGCTCTGCCCCAAGGCTTTTTGACACTTGTTGAACTCCAAGGTTGCTTAGTGTATGACATGGTCAGCTTGACCAACTTGAAAGTATGAAGGGAATTTAATCCTTCGCAAAATGTTTGCCCCAGCCCGTAGGGTCTCTGAAGGAGTTCTTCCTGGACAGGTTTGTGCCATGACATAGTCTGAGAAGATTTGCCCTAGTGTCTGAATCTTGCAGTGGTCTGCCCCCATTCTTGGCCTTTGAAAAACTTGCCCCAGATCCACAAGGTCACGAGAAAGTCTTGATTCATGTCAGCACCAACAGATGTTCAAGTTCCTCTTTGATTTCTCTTGGTTGGAATTTCCATAATGTCAAGTACTAATTTGCAGTTAAAATTGATCATTCGGAAATGGTAATTTTAATGCGACATTCATGCAAGTTTTGAAAAGTCATTTATTGAAATGATGTGAAAATGTGTGACAAGTGGACCATTAGTCCAAACGTAGTGCTGGTTTACTGGTGTGAAAGGTTTAGCAAGAAGAGTGACACCAGTGCTGAAGATTAGAAAACCTTTGGGGAGTCAGTTTACGCAACCTTGCTGTAGTATGCTTTCAGAATAAACCCTGCCTCAATTAGGTCTTTCGAGGGTCGTAACGTGGCCTGGCTCACAGTTATTGAAACAAAGGATATTAGGCTCAAAACTTATTTTGGTACCCACCCCTTCTTCATGATGATTCTCCAGTCCTACGTTCAGTTAAATTGAAACACACATCTAGAGTCTGACGGTGTAAGAGTGAAGATGATGATTCAAGATTTTCGAAACAACAGTCACCTTAATTTATTTTTGTGGATGGATATCAGTGACTTTTTGATGGTGATCACTGAATTTTATTCTGTTCTGCTCGAGGATTTGAGGACCTCTTTTGCTTTATTCATTTTCGGATCCTTAACTTTTGCCTAAGTCGCCTCTTTGGGGTGGTGGACTTAGCAGGCTTTTTCTCTTTTTCTTTTTTTTTTTGTTTTGGAAAGGCTTGTGACTGCCAAGTCTCTGGTCATTGAATAACAACAACCATAACAGGAGGTTTCATCTTGAAAATATGTGTAATCAGGATAACTGAACACTACCCATGCCCCAGGTTAAGCGTAAGGGTTTAGAAATCCGAAGGAAACTCCTACTTCTAGGCTCGAAGTGGTTGACTAGGGACTAACTCCTTATCTCTCCGATGTTTAGGAGATTTAAAATAATGCCTGTACATCATTAGCAGGATTTTATCCGAAAGCATACAGTTCGCAATTATGGGTATTTAGTTTTCAGCATCCTCCCTCCAATCTTTGCTAAAACGACAGTTGATAAAGGGAGTGAAATGTAGAAATATTTTTGTGGTTTTTTTTTTAAAATAAATGAGAAAAGACGAGTGAATACGAATGGACTTGTTCAAAACATGCATGATCATTACATTAACAATACCATTAATAAAGCACAATGTCTTAAAAGCAAATAGCACTGAACAAAAGAAACTACAAATGCATAGTAAAGACATGATCTAAAATTGCCAACATTGAGGAATTGGGCCTTTTTCTTTTGAGTTGCTGCTGGGCTAGCTCTCTTGTTCATCGAGACCAGTATTGTAGCCTTCTTCATACCTGCTCTCAGCAACTTCTTCCATAACATGGACGGATGACGGACCTGCCTGACCAGATGAAGAATTGATATTGATTTGAAGACCTTGAGGTGTAAATGAGATTAGCTTGGACTCAATCAAATCTTGGATCTTGTTTCAGAGTTGTTTGCAATCTTCGGTTGAATGCCCCATCGCGCCAGCATGGTAACCACATCGTGCATTGGCGTCAAAGCCTGGTGGGTATGGAGGGATCACAGGGTCCAAGTCCTTTGTCACTATCAGTCCACTATTGATTAAGCGTGGTAGTATATGACTGAATGGCATTGGCAACGAATCAAAATGCCTTTTTGGATTTTTATTATAGTAGCGTTGGCGTTGCAGAGCATGCTTCCGTGCAATCTGTTGTTGATGAGGGAGACCACTATTGACAGGAGGATATTGACCATGTGGAAAGGATGGAGTCACACAGGTAGACCCATAGGATTGCTGACTTTGAACAGATGAGATGCTTGTGTGATAAGGTAATGGAGGTGGGACATGTGGAGCTTCCCAAATGGAGTTAATTTCACCATCCTCTTCTTCCTCTTGGGAGTTGACAACTTATTCACTTTCGCTAGCTGGGATGTTCAAGGAGCCTTGGATCTTTCCACTCTTGAGGATGCACTCGAGGCGTTCTCCAGCTATTACCAGATCAGAAAAGTTTGATGTCCCAGTGCCAGCCATCTTTTCCAAGTATGGACCTTGCAAGGTATTCAAGAACAGATCAACCAATTCTCTATCTAAGATTGGTGGTTGAACATGAGCAGCTACCTCTCTCCATCTCTGAGCATATCCTCTGAAGGATTCATCGTTCTCTTGAGATAAGCCTTGCAATTGCATGCGACTGGGAGCCATATCAAGATTGTATTGGTACTGCTTCACAAAGGCGTTAGCTAAGTCTGTCCATGATTTGATGTGGTTGCTCTCTAGATGCATATACCAACTCAGTGATGCCCCACTCAGACTGTCTTGGAAATAGTGAATCATAAGTTTGTCGTCGTGGACATGCGAGGTCATTCTTCTGCAAAACATCACCAAATGTTGCTTTGGACAACTATCCCCTTTATACTTCTCAAAATTCGGTGTGTTGAACTTTGGAGGTATTACAAGGTTGGGTACCAAAGACATGCTTGAAGCATTCAGATCCAAATTATCACAGCTCTTTATGGCGTTAAGCTTCTCTTCCAGCACTCGACACTTTTCCATAAGCTCAACAGCTTGCGGATCCTTGGTTTTCATCACAGGGACTGCCCCTTGGGGATTTGACTCAGAGAATGCAAACCTATGATATTCCATGGCATCAAGAGAAGAAGAATGTCTATCTCGGACAATGGTACGTTCGCAAATAATAGGATCCTCAACGGAGATTTGCACAGGCTGAGCTTGAGCAACATTGTTCACTTGAGGTGAAACGACATTCTCAGTGGCTGAAGTTCTTTGAATGTTGTCATCTCTCCTTGCCAAGGCTGTCATAGCTTCCACAAGTTGGCCTAATTGGCTCTTCATCGAATCTACATCTGCTCTTATCACAAACTGGTTCTGCTCTTCGGAGGCCATGATCCTTCAAAAGCTACTTCAAGTCCAATACGGGCTTGAGGAAGTCAACTGCGGGTTATGGGCAAAGGATGGATGAGCTATCTGGTTCGAGGTTGGAGAATGATATGTAAAATGATGCAAAAGATGCTGATGCAAATGAAATGTTATGAATGCAATAAGACATGGGATCAAAGATCGCTGAATCAAGGGTTCGCAATAGCTATCACGGTCACAGATTCTGCCGGACAACACAATAAGATATCCCTCACCTCGGGTAGGTTTTCTATTGGTTTATAACAGGGCATTCCACGGGCTTTCAAACAAGGTCTCATGCACTAACCCTCAAAAGTTTTCCATTATAACGACGATTCGTAAGACGGTAATCCCTTCAAAGGATGAGCACAGAGTTATGCCTTAGTAACCTTTGGAATAGGGTTCTAAAGGTCCTCAGAATCACGGACTCCCAGGTCGGAAACAAAGACACCATTACGACTAATCGTAAGACATAATCATTCCCAAAGGGGCCTTATCTGAGCGGTGGAAGTCAAACCGACTCGACGAGTCCTAAGTCTTGCAAATCAGTAAGCAACCACCTCCTAGCTTAGTGTATACTCGAAAAGCTCGGGTAGAAAGCCTTTCTCCTCACAAACCATCCCCAATAAACCCAACAAATAAGAGGAACACAAAATAATAAAGCAAACAAAAATACACATATGATAAACAAACTAGGCTTGGCTTGCTAGGGTGAACCACTTTCCCCAGCAGAGTCGCCAGCTGTCGCTACTCGAAAAATAGTCGACCGGAGGCGAGAAGAAGAAAACAAAAGAGTCGCCATCGAACTTTATTTATCCCATGAGGGGAAGGGAAAACATCGAGAAAACCAAAAGGAGAAAAGGATAAGATGGTCTCGCAACCAAATTACGGGTTCGGAAGCCAGTTATGCAGAGGGAAGGTATTAGCACCCTCCACATCCATCGTACTCGATGGGAACCATTTGCTTGTCTATGTGTAAGGATGTTTGCTAAAAATATTGCTTACTAAGAGTGTTCTAAGAGGGAGAGAGAAGGTGAGGACCGAAGAATGTGAAAGAAAAAGATAAAGGAAAAGGTGGGGAAAAGAAAAAGGAGACTCGATAGGACTTCACGGTCCTATGCCTACGTATTCCCTCGTGCAATGGGAAAGTCAGAGCCAACGTAGTTCGGAGGACTATGGGTGAAGAAAATGGAAGGGGGTGGAAAACGGAAGATGGATAAAAGGTGGCTCGCCAAGATCATCACAATCTTGTGCCTACGTATCTTACATTTGGACTAGAATGAAGAATCAGAGCAATCGTAGTTTGACCTACGATTTGTTGGTGTTTTTTATGGACGATGCTAACGTGCGGGTTCTAGCAGTTAGGTGTTTTGCGGCTCGCTCGTGGAGTCTTATGCGTTACCTGTTTGCGGTAGAACGGACGCAACATGTCCTTTTTGAAAAGGTTGATTTTCGCCATTAAGGCAAGATGTCACATTTGATTTGTTAAGATTGTTTTTAGGGGTGAAATAAGTCCTCGGATAGTAACCCCTTTGGGTAGTACCCAATTCTTTATCTCAAAAGATTTATAATGAAAGTGGTGTGGCGAATATAGTTATGTCTTCGTATTGAAAGACAAGTATCGAGACCACACACTCTAAAGTGAGCATCCTAATACTCGAAGAGGAAGAGGTCTTCACCCAATCCCCTCTCTTTAGTTCAATACAAAGAGAACTTTATTCTCTTATTAAAGGTGTTTTGAGTTAGGTAGTAAATGCTTTACGACAGTGAACCCTAAAGATAATGTCAAGCACTCGGGATAGGAGAAGGCCTTCGCCTAACCACTCCACGACCATCTAAGTTTATTAAGAAAAGAGTTTGAAAATGCACTTGGTACAAGACCAAGGTTTTTAGACACAAGGATATAAAATAAAGAGAGAAAAAGGTTTTCGAAAGAAACGGGTGGTGAATATAGTCACGTCTTCGTATTGAAAGACGAATATCGAGACCACACACTCTAAAGTGAGCATCTTAATACTCGAAGAGGAATAGGTCTTCACCCAATCCTCTCTTTTTAGTTCAATACAAAAAGAAGTTTTGAAAATGAGCACTTGGTACTAGACCAAGGTTTTTTGGCTTTAGAAGAGAATGAAAATGAGAAATGAAATAGAGACCGAAATGAAATCGAAAAGAAAATGGCCTCATATTGATCAAGATTTTGAATCGATTGAAGGAAATCAAGTAATCATGATTTTTGTTATATCATTGGCCACTAATAATAAAATGAGAAATAAAATTGAAATTCATGTGAGTTATTAGAATCAGCCAACTTACTCATTTAAAAGGTTCACATTATTTTTTTTTAAAAAGAAAACTTTTAAAAATCTAAAAGAGAAAACAAGACATAAGAGGATATTAAATTTCTTTAAAGCAAGTGAGAAATGGTGAGGGGTGGATGTATAGAAACCGATTGGAGGGGTATAACGAAACAAAACTTAGGAATCACGTGGGCCCAAAGCCCATCATCCTAGACTCGCGAACCACAAAGCATGATTTGTTTTTTTATAAAAAAAACTGAATCCAGATAGTCCTGGCCATGCTTTCTATTCCACTCTTTAAAACAAAACAAAATATATAAAAAGAAAAACAAGTTATATCGAATAGACAAACACCAAACAGCATCAGATCCCTCATCTCAATCATATGAATCTTCGTTTTTCAAGAACGAGGTCAAAGAAGAAAAAAACATGGTCAAATCAAAGAAAACAAACATGTGCGCAGCCGCTTTAGTTACCGAACAACATCAACATCCATTAGAAGGAATGCCATGGAAAATCGAACTGAAGAACAAATGCCGGAACGTTCGCCATCCTACCCGATTCAAACTCTCTTCCACTCACCTACCTTCAATTTCTTCTACTCAAGCTCTCATGGACTCTCGTTTGGATCCGCTCAGGTTTGTGGTTCAATCGTTTGGGTTTCGATTGGGTGTTTAAGGTTGAAAGGGATTTGGGTTTGTTGTTGAACGTTTCTGAGTTGTTGTTGATTTGGATTGGGAAGAGGAAACCTGGTGGCGAGGGAAAGGTTTTCAAGTTTGGGGTGAGGCGTTGTTGCTGTTGTGATGGTTTATTGTGGAAGAAGAAAAAGGTCGGATGGTTTGACGGATGGAGGATGTACGTGATTCTGAAAGAGAAGTTTGGAGGGTTTGCGAATGGGTTTGGAATGATGAAGGGATTTGTGTTAAGTGGTGGAAGATTTGAAGTGAAGAAGGTCTTGTGGTGTTTGAAGGTGAGTTTGATGGAGGAGGGCGACCAAATGAAGGTTGTTTCAATGGAGGGTTATGTATTAAAGGCTGAAACGTGGGTTTGCTGAAGATTGCAGAGAGCCTTTTTGGGCGTGATTTTGTTGATATTTTAAAAGAGTATGAAGGTGATGGATGGTTATTGTTGGGTTCAGAAGGTTTTTGTTGTTGTTTGAATCTAAGTCACTCTTTCTCTCTTTTCTGCTGATTTTGGGTCCCCGATGGAGTTGAGGCTCTCGTTGTTTTTTCCCCTTATATTTCTCTTCCTCTCCTCTTTATCATTCTGTTATTCCTCTCCTTTTTTTTTTCAAAACCAAACTTGCTGAATAAGTTTAAAGGTACAATTGGTTTGTCTTGTTATTGAGAGGTCCTTTTCAAGGCAGGTTTTGGCTTTTGTGTGCAATTTTGGTCGCGCATGGCTGCTGCTGCAAAGTGGAATGGGTACAAAGTTTATGGTATTAGCTCATAAAGTGTGAGGCTTGTAGCAGGTTGTTTGTCTTGGAGTGTCGTTGTCTTGCACAAGTTGATAAAAGCATGCTGGCTTGCTGCAAAATTAGATTTGTGGTTTTTGTGTACATGTTGCTTGTGTTGGTCTAGTAGTAGCAAAGACTCCGTTGCTTGCTTTTCCATTCCCACCTTTTTTGTTTTTTTTGTTGTAATTTTATTGATTGTAAAAATGGGCTTGGCATGAAAATGAATGGGCTTAACAAATAAAATAAAAAAATAGGATTAGAAATTAAATGATTTTTTTATTATGAGAAGGAATTATTTGGTTGTAGAATAAAAATGGATTTTGGAATATTTGGATAATTAAAAGGTGAAATGGATAATTGGTTTGAATAGAAAAGTGGATGAAAAAAGATGTATAATAAATGGATAAAATAGCTATAAATGTTGATTAGGGAATTTGGTTTGAAAACGGATATGGATATGGACCAATATTTCCAACTACACGGCCATGAAATCTCGACTTTCAACTCAAACTCAATCTTATCTTCTTCCGTAAATCTATGATCAAATGAACACAACTACTATGAAAAACTAACAACCACTGAATCAATTTGAAACCCTGCGTTGATTATTGAATCAACACTTAGGAAAATAAATCCACAGATGAACCACCAATGAACTAATGAGCCATGATGAACCACTGCCCTGATAGTCTCAATGAATCCCTATCAACAAGCGGTAAGCAACTAAGTGAGCAACAATGACTTGATTACCATATGGGTCCACAATTGGATCTCTTGTACCATGAATACCAAGATGCCTTTGACATGAAACCCTAAACTCCATGCTTCGGGTGCATACTGATGAAGAAATAGCCTGAGATGCTGACAACCAACAAAACGCTATTTCCTCAGTCTCCACTAGAACCATGATGAAACCTTAATCACTTGATGCCTCTTGAGAAATCCTCAACGCAAATAAGAACCCTGATTCAAAGAGTCTCTCGATCTTGTGCCTTAGGAGCTCAATGCAAATGAATGCAAAGTTATGACCTAATGGAATGCGTAGATGAAGAAAATGATATGATATGCATGGATAGGGTTAGGGTGAAAATGAGGGTGTGACAGATGGGACACTGAAGGAGTATTATCATATGAGGATGAACTAATGGTGATTAATCTCTAGATCCATGACTGGAGCGCGAAAAGGGTTTTGATCGATCTTGGGAGCTCGGTCGACATAATTTATTGGGACATTTTCCAAGGAACAGAAGATGGACGCCGACTGAAGGTGAGAAAAATACACAAGAAGAGGGTTGAATTGTGTATGCCAAATCGTTTTTACTTCTGAACCAGAGTTCAAAATCTAAACAGAAGTTCAGAATCTAATTAAAAAGTTGCAGCAGATAAAATAACATAAGAAAATAAATAGGCAGAGAACACACAAAAGTTATCTTGGTTCCTGTCCAACTGAGAATAGTCCAGTCCCCTTGCAGCACAAGAGATTTCCACTATAATCAAACTGATTACAACTGCTTATACCCTCAAGTATAAGACTTTCTCCTGGTCAGACCTACAGCTTATGTCTTGCTTGCTTAGATTCCACGAATTCAATACTTCCTAGCTTTAACCCCTCGGATTCAAGACTTTCTTGCTTAGACCTACAGTCTAAGACTTCCTTGCTTAGAATTCTCGAATCTAAGACTTCAATGCTCAATCACGCAGCAAGAGACTTTATCTAAACTGACTGTTTCGATAAGGAATAACTTACAATAACACATGATAAACAATCAGAGGTGTTCAAATATAATACAACACACTTTAAAACTTAAGACTCTTAAGCTATACAAGAATAAGAACTCTTAAAGGATTAACTACTCTTGAGCTGATACAAATGGTGTGGAGTGCGTGTATATTTCAGTTGTAGTTGTAGTGTTATTTTCTTGGTTGGTGTTCTATCCTTCTGCTCCTTTTATAGCTGAAGAAATAGAGTTTTTGAAGCAACCTAACGACTACTTTCAAATAAAATCTTTTTGCACGTCTTCTTTTCCAATAAAGCAGGTGTTGGAACTCTTAGCCAAGGAATTACCCACTGAACAATGCCTTTGTCCAGAGAACTCTTCTATGAAACATGTACAACACAGTCTTTTAGAGATAATGTCAACTACTCTCGAGTCCCGTGATTTCTGAGCTTGAGTTGTTATCCATCAATTTCAGAGGTAGGGTTAGCATGCTTTTGATTCTGAAATATGCAAAAGATGTCTTTAGGGTTAGACTCTCTCACAAGAACCTAATATGAATCGAACCATAGCTTCTTCCGTGACAGAACCTAATCCATCAAGAAAATTGGATTCTATACACATGAACCAGCTAGTTAGAAGTCATAATTGTTATTCAAATACTTTGTTATCATCGACACCTTAGAGGATACATGATATAAACCAAATTTGTTTCAACAATCTCCCTTTTTATTATGATAATAAACTTAAATATTTTAAAACAATCAGTTGCAGATTAACTACTCAACAACTTTCAGGGTTTGATGTTTGTAAGCTCCCCCTGTGTCGAACACTCTTAGAGGTAAGGTTTGTAAGCTCCCCTTGAGTCTTATCTGTGAAGTCTAAGAGGTGAGGTTTGTAAGCTCCCCCTATATAGAATAATCATATACACTCCAAGATTAATCTTGTAGAATACTTAATCCATTTCTCCCCCTTTGCATCAACAAAAAGATAACTGAAATTCTGGCATGCAGATCACAGATGTCCTCTTAGATATCGAGACATTTATGTTTGCTAAAAACTGAACAAGGATAGAACATAAACATTCAAAAATACTTCAGGTTAAAACAATGTCGTGACAGATGTTTCAACATCAGTCAAGACATACACTTCTGAGCAAGAGATCAGATTGAATAGAACATAACAGAATGATAAATAACACAAAGATATGATGACCCAATTCAGTGCAATTCACCTACATCTGGGGGATACCAAGCCAGAAATGAAATCCACTAATAGTATTAGTTCAAAGCTAAACTCCCCCGTTTACAACTTTTCACCTAATCACTACTCATGCAAACTTCTACCTAAGACACTCTTAGCTATGAGAAATCACCATCTCAATTCCTAAATCACCTCAGTGATATCTAACAATTACAACCTCTGGTAACTACACCAATATATTCAATTGAAAGACACTCCTTCCAATACAATATTCAGTCAAGACTCTTGACTAACAAATAATGCTTGGATTTGCTTCAAAGCTTCATCCAAGAACAATACACAATTCATTACCTACAGGTTTCTGAATCTATAAACGTATGTCTACCACAATGCATCAAACGATACAAAGGGTGACTTACAACACAAGAAAGTACAAGACTCTCAAAACCCTAAATCCTTATTTTCTAATTTACAAAAGTCTTAATAAGAATTCTTATTTTTCCATAGGTCTTGGTCTTCCTTTTATAATCTTCAGCTGTCCATGGGCTTCGAAATATTTGTTTAATCATCCCTTGATCCATGTTCTGATTGCTTCTTAAATCTTGGACCAGATCTGCAACAACCTGCTATATCAGACCAAGATGTCGAGTCCACAAGCTAGGACATCTTGTTTGACATGTCTTCTTTCAGCAAATTTCATCATGTTGGAACATCTTGTTCAACACCTTGTTTTACCAAAATTTAGTCAAATATTTTAGAGCCTTCAATCTCCCCCTTTTGACAAATTTTGGCTAAAACACCTTTTGCACAATAAACCCAGGATGCTAAGGAGAGAGGGAATAGAAAGTCCTAAAGTCATTTCAGCCGGATGACTCATGTCTCCCTTATGTTGAAAGCTTTCATTCTTCCTGTACATGAGGAAGAAGATACACACAGCTCCCCCTCAAACCCAGAACCAATAGAAGTTTCCCCGGAGCAACTAAACACCAACCTGAATTATCCCGACGAGGACTCAGGGAAGCATCCTGCAACTCCAGGTAACTCAGAACACAAGACACAATTGTGTTCTTAACTCAGATCACAAGACACAAAAGAAAGACCCAGAAACGAAACTGAGACTTAGACATGATCTTAGAACATCCCATCAAACATCCTTGCAAACCAACTGCGAAAATGGACTTCACACCAAAAATGATATCAGTTATATGTTGTAAGGACCAACCCACAACTAAGATGAATACACACCCATTCTCCCCCTTTTTAGCCAAAAATTGGTAAAAGAAACCAACACAGTTCCATACCCACATGGTACTTACCCAAACCCAGACAAAAAGCCATGAAGACACAACACAGCAAAAGAAACACAACCTGAGAACCAAGAAGCAGCAACCCCCTTTAAATACCCAAGCAGTTTCTCTAGGAATTAACGGTCCATAAAAGTTACCAAAGAACAATTCAATGAAGAAATAAACTTAGGTAGGTAACTTCAACATAAATGACTGTGCACCATCCAACTAGGATTTGATTGTTTCAACTTTAGGGTAAACCGTTCAAAGAATGCTCATGTACCAAGACACGTGTTTAACACGCCTTCTCTTAGGCACACTCTCCATTGTCCAAGGAACACCGTCCAAATAAACCTACTTGGAAATAACCACAAGTCCTAAACAATGTCCTGACATCTGGTCAAACTTTGTCTAGTCTCTCTTATAGCCTCTGAGGCATAGTCACAGATTCTTAAAAAGAAATCCCTTCCTGCTCCTTTCCAACCAAGAGCTGACTAAGATGTTAGGACATCCTGTCCAACATCTTCTAACAAGGACTCCCATGATCCTTAACTCATTCTACAGAGAAAAATAAATTCTCCCAGACAAAATCCAATCTTATTTCTCAAGTCTCTCCTAAGAATTAAGAACACAATTGATATCATTCGGTAGCCTTAGCAGCTTAACCTTCCATGCAGAGCTGACAAAGCCACAAAATCAACACACCACGATGTCAAGACATCTTGCATGTCATCACATCCTCATAAGAATCACATGATCATCTTTATTCTAATAAGTGAGAAAAATACCAGTACCACACTCCTTGTATCATAATCAAAGAACTTTGGATTGAGACCAAATAACACCATTGATCACTCTCCCCATGAACACATCCATAAACTGTACAAATTCCTCTTGAATTTTACAGCCATAGACGACCCTGTTCTTGAGAATAAATCCAATCACCCCTTGAATGCTCACATCCCAGAGAGAGACATACAAGTTCTCTTAGCTTCTTGGTTAGACAGAATGTCATCCACACTTGGAAGACACCAGACCCCTTCTCCATAAAAAGAGTGACACAACTTCAGCCTGATATAATCTCTCCTAGTGATACTTCTAGCAGAACCTATCACCAGAATCCACACAGTCTTACCAGTAGCTCTCCACCATACTCAACCATGAATAGATATAGCTCCAAGACTGAAAGTCAACCTCAGTTATGACCAAAACTAGGAATGATGTTGCAACATCATTTAGGACATCAGGTTCAATCAGAGAAGACATGACTTTGATTCTTGAACCAATAAACACTGAACTTACCATTCTCACATGAGAATCACAATAGGTCATAGCTGTAGTAGATCATAAACCATCACAAAAATCAGAATACCACAAAGAGAAATAAACTCTCACGAGCCTCATGAAGCTTCAACCCAGAAGCACAAAGCTTATATATCCCAATATAAACAGGCTCCTCAGCAATGTCTGCTTACCCTCTGCCCTACAATCTTCTTTCCTACAAAACTCCACCTTGCACAGTCCAACACAAGACACAGTACATCAGTTCAACAGGTGATGACATCATAAGCCTAGAGCAACAGGCTTGAGCAGATAGTTTCTTGAGTCACACTCAAAAACCACCTTCCACCATAAGTGACCAATCAAAATGTCTTCCACCAAGTCCTTGATCATGAGGGAACATAGTTGAAACTTCCATTAATAAAATCCCCTTACCCCGGACATAACTCTAGAACACTAATATCCAATCATCTTAGATGAGACTCCAAAAAGAAGATATGAAAACACCACGCAATTAGCAACTCCCTTGAGCTTTTAGCTATTGCATGATCCTAACAGGTTGAGATAGGCTTTGGAAATAACCGTATAGTTGGAGAGCAACCACTCCTAAGAAGACCATCATATACAAGATGGTACAACCCCAATGCACACAAAAGACTACATCATGAGCATCCTGATGTTCAGTCCAATGTCAGAACATTTGATCACTGACTTGACTAGCCAATTGATGAAACCACACATGCCTGAAACAGTCTTGAAGATCTAACCCTTAGACTTCCAAATAATATCCCACCTTGAGTGACCTTTCAACCATATCAAAACAAGAGTTCCATATTCTCATAGACTTGATCATGACATCAAGTTTGAGTAAACAACCTCCATCCTGATCATAAGACAGAAAATCAACAACCAGTCTTTTTCAGGGAAGGAACAAATACCCTGATGACAACCTCCATAATTCTCCAAGGGAATCATCCACACATGATTAGATTCCACACCAGAACCAGACCAAATAGACATAACTATCTGCATGATCATTCAGATTGAGCTTTAAAAGACCAGAAAAGTCTCCAAGATACCAGGGCATATGTCCTAGACATTTACCTTTGAATTCCATGTGCACAGACTCTTGTAGAGATGTCTTTACAGTCCTCCACTAGTAGTTTGAACCCAAACTCCTATACAGAAACATAGCTTCTGCATCCCTATACGCTTAGATCAGAAATAAACTGACCCAACAAATGGTCATCTGGATGGTCATGTGATAATCTTCACTCCTATCATCCTTCCTATCCATACCAAGATGATTGGATAGAGCCTTCCTAGGCTGCATACCAAATGTCTCTTCAAGACTAGTCTGAAAAAGATTCCAAACAAATTTGGTCATCACACATTTGTTTAGCAACCAGAACATATGCCATAATGCTCCTTTGTCCACGCAGTTCACTCCTTGGACCAACATAATTATGCACACAATCTTCTGGAAAGATGTCCTAACATTTGGTTGAACATCAGTTCCTTTTCCAGTGAACAGATCATTGAAGTTAGTTCTGAGTTCTAGCAGTCATCAAAAGCTACGCCTTCATCATCTTTCTTGAACACTAGGCAATAGGATAATCAATTAAATACTTGCTAAGGCCACAAATAATAATTGATCTTAAATCCCAACTATGTATTCTTCCTTACTCTAGCTACCAAAACCACAAATAAGACTTCCAGCCTAACCTTAGGAAGAAATCTTCAAAGCATAAATCTTCCTGACAAGACCATCTTCAGACAACTAGTGACATCCTTGGATAAGACACATATCCAATGTCTTAACACTCATGAGACTGCTTCAACATTGATCAGCAATTACTCCAGTTCCAGCCTAGTTGAATGTCAGAACACTTGTGCAGTTCCTCCTGTCTATTACTCCCAGCTAGAGGTGCCAAGAACAACTATGGAAATTGATATAATCTTCAACATGCACCAGGTAAGATGTTAGAACATCTTATAAGGCACCATGCGTAATAGTAGCAACATTAGCAACATCAGCGGTAGAATCTTCACAAAGTATTAGTCAACCATCAATAGTTGTTTGTCTGAAACAAACTATCCCAAGACACTAGTGGATGGTCTGATCATGCAACCTCCTTCCTTGTTTAAAGACCAGAAAGTATCTTCCCTAGAACTCGTCTAGAAATAGACCACGATGCCTGCTCTGATACCAATTGAAATTCTGGCATGCAGATCACAGATGTCCTCTTAGATGTCGAGACATTTATATCTGCTAAAAACTGAACAAGGACAGAACAGAAACATTCAAAAACACTTCAGGTTAAAACAATGTCGTGACAGATGTTTCAACATCAGTCAAGACATACACTTTTGAGCAAGAGATCAGACTGAATAAAACATAACAGAATGATAAATAACACAAAGATATGATGACCCAGTTCGGTGTAATTCACCTACATCTGGGGGCTACCAAGCCAGGAATGAAATCCACTAATAGTATTAGTTCAAAGCTAAACTCCCTCATTTACAACTTTTCACCTAATCACTACCCGTGCAAACTTCTACCTAAGACACTCTTAGATATAAGAAATCACCATCTCAATTCCTAAATCACCTCAGTGATATCTAACAGTTACAACCTCTGGTAACTGCACCAATCTATTCAATTGAAAGACACTTCTTCCAATACAATATTCAGTCTAGACACTTGACTAACAAACAATGCTTGGATTTGCTTCAAAGCTTCATCTAAGAGCAATACACAATTCATTACCTACAGGTTTCTGAATCTATAAATCTATGTCTACCACAATGCATCAAACGATACAAAGGGTGACTTCCAACACAAGAAAGTACACGACTCTCAAAACCCTAAATCCTTATTTTCTACTTTACAAAAGTCTTAATAAGAATTATTATTCTGCCATAGGTCTTGGTCTTCCCTTTATAATCTTCAGCTATCCATAGGCTTCGAAATATTTGTTTAATCATCCCTTGATCCATGTTCTGATTGCTCCTTAAATCTTGGACCAGATCTGCAACAACCTGCTATATCAAACTAAGATGTTGAGTCCACAAGGTAGGACATCTTGTTTGACATGTCTTCTTTAAGCAGATTTCATCATGTTGGAACATCTTGTTCAACACCTTGTTTTTACCAAAATTTAGTCAAATCTGTTAGAGCTTTCAATAACAAAACACAGGAAAAACAGACAAGTGGACTCCAGCGATTAATAAGGGTTCTTGAATAATTCATTTTTGGACACCAGTCAGGAATAAGTTTGTCTATTAACCCAGCTCATTGTACATGTGCAACAACACCTTGTTCAACATGAATCATAGAAAGGGTCCTACCAAAAGGAATGAGAAATGATAATTCTTCACGAGATTCTATCATCTCTTCTTTTAGATAATTGAACATGGTTTGAGGCAAGTTAATTTTCATCCTTAAGACTAGGAAAAAAATGAAATGTTTATCCTCAAAAGAAATCCATCCTAATCCCTTTTATCTAGGCCTTAGATTGCTCCCTATAATTTGGTACCATACTTTTGCTGTAGGAGTAATAGTAGAAAGACTTGCAGCATGGCCTTCACTACCATCGATGTTGTTAATGAGATTCAAAAACCTATTGTCATGTCCGTGTTCTTCAATACTAACTCAATCCTCTTCACAATTTATTGCTCGAGAAATAAGTTTAGAGTTGATCACAACAGGAAAGCCATAGACAATAGATAGAACCTGACAAACATCTAAGTCACTATGATGAACATGAGCATTTGTCCAAAATTCTTTCACAAGATCTGGATAGATTGGTCAGTTAAGCATTGCAAAATATCCATCCCATTTCTGAAAATGAATATTTGAGATTATCCGAGAAAATTTAATACTCGTCAATTCATTAAGGTCAACAGTATATTCCTTCAGAATATCTAGATTATAGATTTCTCCTTTAATGGTCTTTGAAGACATATTGAAAGAGAAATAAATTCAAGTAGAAAACAATGATTTTACAATATTATCTTATATAGAAGATTATACATAAAAATTGAGTAAATCTTAGATACAATCACATAGCACATAGAATGCTAATTTATGATAATTAAGCAAGCATGTATTTAATGTTTAGACGGTAATGAGTCTGATTAAAAACAAATCAGAATATTTGTCAGTACATTCCTTTTAAGAACCAAATTTCAAGACAGTTTTTGAAAATTGGCAAGAGTGGTAAAAATGTCCCTTCAGTCTCGAGAACAACTATTTTTGAGAAAACACAACAACCAAGGTTAATTACTTAAGATACTTTTGTTTATAAAAGCAAGTATATTTCAAATAAATCATTCCATAGTCATGGAAAACACACAGAAATCCAAAGGTCATTCGTCTAAGAAAGTTTCCAACACAAAGAGTCCAAGCACTTCTGAGAGAGATTCTCTTCCCAAGAATGACAAAGATAAATCTATAAAAAAAGAAAGCACCACTACAAGAACTTCAAGGATTGACAAAGTTTCAGAAAGAGGAATGAAGAAACCAAAGGAGAATGCGAAACCAATATATGAAAGTGATTCCTCAACATATGAAGATGAAGACTATATGAAGTTTCTTAGCATATATCATTCAGATGAATATCAAGATTAAGTAATGTAAAAGAAGCTCATGAAGAAACTTGCATGTATTAGCTTTTATGTATTTCTCCTTTTCTTCAAATGAATTTTGAGTTTGCCTTGTTGAATGTATTTAACAATTTCACTAGAAAAAGAGTTTCTGAGACTACTTTCCACCATCAAGACAATATTTTACAAAACTTGTTTTTTTAACAAATCAATTTTCAGACAAAATATAACCAAGATTCTTATTTTATCAGAACTCAAAATTAGTCAAATTGTTAATTCAAAGCAAAAAACATATAATCAAACAATTACTATCTGCTTAAATAATAAAGCAACAAGAATGAAAGATATTCAGCAAACTCTACAATCAAAGCTTATAGAACACACTAAGAAAATTTTCAGACTTAATGATATACTCTATTCCAACTGAGTGCTATTAGAATCCAAGTTTCCATTAGAGTTTCAAAAATGGATGTCCCTCAGAACTCGTCTATCATTAGAATATGGTTTATCAGATTCTAATTCAGACTACTTCAGATTATCAACAGGTTTTGATACTCCATTCAGACTTTAAGCATTATTCATCAACAAAAACCATGGGATGCGTCGACGCATGCATGGGATGCGTCGACGTATGCATGTTAAAAGTTCAAAATTCAAAAGCGTTCAGTATGAGTCGACGCATGAGGGTCTCTCAGGTCGACGCATACATGGAAGAATCAAATATTGTTGAATTGGGAAGAGCATGAGTCGACCTATACCCTGTTCAGGTCAACGCATGCAGTACAAACATGAAAAAAATGAAGAATCATGTTATGAATGCATCACACAAAGATAAATAGCAAGCCCACACATATTCAAAACATCAAAATGGACTAAAAAGAGGATCTAAACAATCAATAAACACTAAGATAACACACTAACCATAGTATAAACACACACACACACACACACACACACACACACACATATATATATATAATCAAGATAAGTCAAATGGATAGGAACGATATTACCTCCAATGAAGATGAACGATGAATGCCTTCATATAGCTTGAGCTTTTCAATATTGTTAATCAAAGTATAAACAAGCATAGATATAGAGCATACAACTATTTCATTTAAACACAATCCGAGATATCGAGAACGCCAAGTTCCCTATGAATGTTAAAGAAGGGTTCTATTGCAAGTGGTTTTATAAAAATGTCGGCAAGTTAATTCTTCCTATCAACATGCTCGAATATGACATCACCTTTCTCTACATGATCCCTAAGGAAATGATGGCGAATTTCAATATCTTTCGTGCGTGAATGTAGTACTGGATTTTTAGTTAGGTTAATGGCACTCGTGTTGTCACACAAAATGGGAACATGATCAAGTTTAACATTAAAGTCGAGCAATTGTTGCTTGAGCCACAAGATTTGGGCACAACAACTATCGGCTGCGACGTATTCCGCCTCGGCTATTGACAAAACAATGAAAACTTACTTTTTGCTATGCCAACTCACTAAGGAATTTGAGAAGAAATGACAAGTGTCACTAGTGCTCTTCCTATCTGATTTACAACCGGTAAAGTCAGAATCAGAATGGTTAACCAAAGTACAATCACTTCCCTTGGAAAACCAAAGCCCATACTTTGGAGTACCACATAGGTATCTAAGTATGCGCTTGACAGCTTTTAAATGTGATTCCTTGGGACATGATTGATATCTAGCACACATACATACACTAAACATGATATCCGATCGAGATACGGTGAGATAGAGAAGAGAACCTATCATACCTCTATACTTCTTTACATCAACAACCTTACCATTCTCATCTCTATCCAAGTTTACACATGTAGGCATTGGAGTGTCAATTGCTTTTGAGTTATCCATATCAAAGCACTTGAGTAGCTCATAGGAATACTTCATCTAGCTCACAAAAATTCCTTCTTCGAGTTATTTGATTTGGAGTCTGAGGAAGTAGTTTAGCTCCCCTATCATGCTCATCTCAAACGCACCACGCATCAACTTACAAAATTCCTTGACCAAATACATGTTAGTATATCCAAATATAATGTCATCTACATAAACTTGTACTAAAATGAAGTGTTTTCCTTGACGCATAATAAAGAGGGTTGTATCAACCTTCCCTCTTGAGTATCCATGGTCTAGTAAAAATTTGCTAAGACGTTCATACCAAGCCCTAGGGGCTTGTTTGAGACCGTACAAAGCACGTTTAAACTTATAAACATGATTAGGATACTCATGACTTTCAAAACCGGGAGTTTGAGATACATAGACCTCCTTATTAATGTATCTGTTTAGGAAAGCACTCTTAACATCCATTTGAAATAATTTGAAATTCTTAGAACAAGCATAGGCAAGCAAAAGGCGTATAGCCTCAAGTCGGGCAACAAGAGCATAAGTTTCCTCATAGTCTATGCCCTCCTCTTGGTTATAGCATTGCGCTACTAAGCGCACCTTGTTCCTTGTTATAACTCCGTTTTCGTCAAGTTTGTTCCTAAACACCCATTTGGTGCCAATTACTCGAAGGCCTCGCGGAGGGGGGACAATGTCCCAAACCTCATTTCTTTTGAATTGATTTAATTCCTCTTGCATTGATAAAAACCAATGTTCATCGAGTAAGGCTTCTTTGGAGTTTTTAGGCTCAATTTGAGAGACGAAAGCAAAGTGATAACAAAAGTTACTTAGCTTGGATCTTGTAGTTACTCCTTTTGATATGTCTCCGAGTATGTTGTCGATGGGAAGATCCTTAGAGGATTTCCAAGCTAGAGGAAGATCATAGTTGCTAATTAGATGATCCTCCTCAATCTTTTCAGAGTTGTGATCTTCTTCCTCCTCAACTTTCACTTATTCAGGTTGATCAGTCCCTTTTTTAGTGTCTTTGAGTATGTCTTCTGAAGATACACCTACACCATGAAAAGAAATACCTTTTCCGACATTTTTAGGATAAGATTCATCAAAATTAACATGTACATATTCTTCTACATTAAGTAATCTTTTATTGTATATACTATATGCCTTACTAGTTTGAGAGTATCCAAGAAAGATACCTTCATCGGCCTTTGAATCAAATTTACCAAGGTTCTCCTTACCATTATTCAACACAAATCATTTACAATAAAAAACATGAAGATATGATACGTTAGGCTTCCTTCCTTTCAAAAGCTCATATGGAGTTTTGTTGAGAATAGGACGGATAAACACTCTATTCAAAACATAACATGTCGTACTAATAGCATCGACCCAAAAGTATTTAGGAAGGTCACTCTCATTGATCATAGTTCTTCCTAATTTTTCCAAAATGCGATTTTTATGTTCCATTACTCCATTTTGTTGAGGAATACGTGGTGTAGAAAAATTATGATCAATGTCATGCTTATCACAAAATTCTTCAAAGAGGTGGTTTTCAAATTCACCTCCATGATCGCTTCGGATTTTTACAATGCTTGTATTTAATTTGTTTTGAGAGAGCTTGGCAAACTTCTCAAATGCTGAAAAAGTATCACTCTTGCTTGCTAAGAAAATAGTCCAACAAAACCTAGAGTAGTCGTCTACAATCACAAAGCCATAGTAGTTACAACCCAAGCTTTTAATCCTAGATGGTCCAAAAAGGTCCATATGGAGGAGTTCAAAAGGTCTCGTTCTAGAAACAATATTTTTAGATTTAAACGAGATCCTTGTTTGCTTCCCCATTTGGCATGCATCACATAAGTGATCTTTTGAAAAATTGATTTTGGGTAGGCCGACAACTAGATCCTTAGAGACTACTTTATTTAGAAAATCGAAGTTGACATGCGCTAAGCACCTATGCCATAGCCATGAGTCTTCACTCATGGTGACAAGACATTTAGTGCTAGTCAAAGATACCCCACTTAAGTCAAACATATAGACATTGTTAACCCTCAGGCCTTTAAACACATCATCCTTCTTATCATTATTTTCAATAAAGCAACAATCTTTTGAAAATGAAACATTATAACCTTTGTAACATAATTGACTAATGCTAATAAGATTGTGTTTAAGACCCTCAATTAATAGGACGTCTGAGATAGTAGTAGAAGAGGGATTACCTACACTACCTTTGCTGAGTATAGCTCCCTTGTTATTGTCACCGTAGGTCACAAATTCTTTCTTCTTTGCCACAAAGTCAATGAACAAGGAAATGTCTCCCGTCATGTGTCTTGAGCATCCACTATCGAGAACCCATCTTCTCTCCGTAGACTTAAGACATTGTACCTTCTTCTTCTTCTTTTGATGAGCCGAGAGACAAAAGTTGACGAATTCGTCTTCATCACTTGAGCTATCTTCATTAGATGACTCACTATCACTTTCCAAAGCAATGTATGCCTTCTAGGTTTGCTCGTTTTCTTCTATTGATGATACTTTTCCTTTCCCTTGTATTTCTTCATCAATGGATAATCCAGCTTGTAATGACCTACCTTTCCACAATTGTAGCATGAATCTTTTGATTTACCACTCTTGTTTCCTTCATGCTTAGAGGGCTTTGTTTGTCGTTGAAAGTGGATGAGATTCTTGTCCGAATGTTGAATTCTGTTTTTCCTTATATATCGATTATATCGTCTAACGAACAGCCCCATGTCTTCATTTGTATCTTCATCATCATCACTTGATTCACTATCACTTAGCTCTTTTGCGAAGGACTTTGAGCTAGAAGCCTTTAGAGCTATAGACTTATTGTCCGTGTCATTCGACTTTTCTTTCTTTTCCTTTTTCTCGTGTTGGTCGAGACTAATGAGCACTTGCTCATGTTCCTCAAGCTTGCCAATCAAAGTTGTGATGTCCAAAGTCATAAGGTCATTAGCTTCCTTTATGGCCATGACCTTAGGTTTCCATTCCCTAGTAAGACATCTCAAAATTTTATTAGTAGCAACATCGTTGGAAATAGGTCTATGAAGTGAGTTTAACCGATTGATTAGATGAGTAAATCTCTTTCGCATTCAGCAATGGTTTCACCATGCCTCATGTGAAAGAGATCAAACTCTTGTGTCAAAGTGTTGATTCGAGCTAGTTTGACATCATTAGTTCCCTCATGGGCAACTTGTAATGCGTCCCACATAGCCTTACCAGTAGTACAATGGGAAACTCTATAATATTCATCAAATCCTAAAGAGGATATGAGAATATTTCTAGCTTTCCAATCATAATTATACTTTTTCTCATCTTCTTCGTTCCATTGTGCTTCTAGCTTAGGCACAACAACGTTATCCGCATTGGTCATAGTTATTTCAATAGGACCATTTTGTATAACGCTCCATACCTTTCTATCAATAGAATTGATATGCACGCGCATACAATCTTTCCAATAACCATAATTTTCACCATTAAAAACCGGTGCTTTATTGTACGCCCCTTTTGGTTCGTTAGCCATTTTCTAAAAAGTTATATGCGAAGCACTAGATGAACCGGTGCTCATGATACCACTTGTTAGATGATGGTAATGATCTAGAAAGGGGGGGTTGAATAGATCACTAATTTTTAACAAAAATCGGCGCTTAAAAATGTTCTAAAAAATGTGCGGAAGCGGCCGTGGATTTTAAATCGTATAAACGAACCATTATTGGTAAGATCTGATATGCGAAACCGAATGGAATAGAATCAATGAGAAAACAAATCAATACATTTCTAATCAACCAATACAAATAATGATCACTTTGTATTGACTGGTTTCCAATGAATTATAGAATGTAAAATTAAATTGACAATTTCACAAACAGTTTGTGTGCGATCAATACGTCGAACACTTGGTGTGCACAACACCCCAAGTTGAATTTCCTATGAAATGATAGTGCATAATTTTTTCACAATTACAATCCAAGTGATTGTAATGAGTTTTCAAAATAGAATTTCAGCACTACACAACAGTGGAAATTTATCGAACAATTGATATCACACAAATGTTAACAACACAAATTAAAGAGATAGAGAAAGAGAGAACGACACCCGATTTGTTTAGGCAGTTCCTCTTTTGTCCTCGCTTTGAGTACGTCTGCCCCTCAATTCTAAAACTAGAACTGAGATATGTACTATCAGGTTGCAAAGTTTTGTACAAGAGAAGTTATAGTCACCACACACTCAAGCCTAAATGTTGATGTTGATTCTATCCACTTCTCTCCCATTAATTCAAGTCGAATCAAGTGCATTAAACGCTTCGAACAAACCCCCGGTTACCGCTACTCACTTAAATCTTCAAGTCTTTCGCTCGGCTGATTTTGACCGCCAGACGTTTGACCCCAAATCTTTCGACCCAATCCTCCGATTACCGCTACTTGCTTGAACGAACGCACCGTTTTTCAAGCCTTTCACTCGGCTGAATCTGTGAAGCAAAGATTTGAGCAAAAACCCCCAAATCCCTCAAGATCTTGGAGGACAAAACCCTAACGGTTTTATTCAAGAAATCCCACTAAAATCTCAACCCAAACTGGATACACAAATCCTACTTTTGGACGATATCACCTCGACAATGTACATCTCAACAAAAATGATTATGTGTAATTGTTGAAGAATACAAGTGCGAGAATGAAGATGATGAGAAAATGCAGTGTATATTTTCAATTTTCTTGTTAGTTCATACAAAAGATGATGCATATGAATATATATGAGACTAAGACCACATAACTGAAATAACAACTTTTTGAAACACAAAGAATCAGAAAAATGGACTTAAGTGAGCGAGAGGTCGACCTCAGCACTCTATTAGTCAACCTGAACACTCTATAATGCAAATCTGCGCAAAAATTCAAGCCATGTGTCGACCTGAACTAAGCCATGCGTCGACGCATGGGCACCCGATAGCAGAAAATTGTTTTTCTTTTAGTGTGCGTCGACCTCCACACATTTGTGGGTCGACGCAAGGACACCCGAGAGTAGAAAGTGTTTTATCCAACAGTATGCGTCGACCTCCACACATCTGTGAGTCAACGCAAAGCCACCAGAATGCTACAAACACATTTTTGTAAGTTTTTGAGTCGACCTAAAGCCCTGTATGGCTTGACATAATGTATCCAAACTGATCCAATGCATAATTTTCATATAAGGGATAATCCTATATGCATAGACACACACATGTGGATTATTATATGCATATTAAAGGATGAATGCAATCTAAGACGCGATGATATCATCCAAAGTACACAAATACAAGATATTACTAGTTTTGACATCATTAAAACAAAGCACTAATGAACCTTGCCCTCACATACTCCCCCTTTTTTATGATGGCAAAACTTTTGCAAAACCTTCAACACATTGAGTACTTTGTGAAGCATTCTCCCCCTGATTGTATGCATTTCTCTTTGTAAAATTCTGAGCTATCTTTGTGAAGCACCTGCTTTTGTATTCTCCCCATTTGACAACATCAAAAAGAGTGAAGCAAGAGGTCATTCGTAATCAAAATATATTCGTATGTACGCGATCATACTCTTTGAAACAGATAAAACATCAACAAACATTCACATATAATATTGTTAATGCAAGAGATATAGACTTAAATAAGACATGAAACATAAAGAAGTAAACTTAGTTCATTACACATCAAAAGTAGTTCATTACAAGTTTCAAGTCAAACACAAAACAAATAACAAAACAAAACACACAACAACATGCTAAATGAAATGCACAACACCAACACAACTCAACAATCTACGGTCTCCTCCCTCTATGTGGGTGACCTCTCCCTCTGAAGGAATAATCCTGATGTGGTGCTCTTTGCTCCTCTTGTCATTCAGTGAAGTCAAGAATAGTCTTGTTTAGCGTATTGAAGTAAACAGAAAGAGATTGATATTGATTTGCAGCTGTCTCAGCCATAACATTAAACCTACGTAAAACTGTGGAAGCAAACAAATCAAAATTATCACTTTGGGTTTGAATCTGACCCTGCATAGTTGTAAACCTTTCTTCTTGAAGAGTCTCAAAATTCTGTTTTTAATCTGCATATTCCGCAACATCCCAAGGACTTTAGAATTGTCTGGTTGATATTGAGGTGGAGACGGAGGCATATAAGATGTGCCTTGGTTAGTATATTTTGCATAGCTTATGTTTTGAATAATACAATGACATATATGGGACTCAATTTTTTTGTAGAACCTACATGGACAGTGTATTTGTCCAAATGTTATACATTTTTTTTGAAAAAAATTGCAGAACTACAACATATTACTTAGATTTACCAAGTTTCTTATTTTTAATATACATGTTTAAACAAAATTGTATTAGTGATCTTTACAATGCTTGAATGGGTTCATATTTTTTTAATGTAATATAGTTTGTTTTACAAGTAATATCCATTGTAAACATTACGGTTATGTAATATTTGTAAACCTTATGCTTTTGAAATATTTTTTTAAAACATTTCTTCCAACTCTTTCTTACACCATATCAATGCTTTGCTTCATGCCGTTTGAATTTAACGTGTTCGCAAAAGTTTTAACTTTTGTGCTATATTGATAACAAGTCCTTCAAATTTACTGCAAACAGAACCATATTACCATTCATAATACTATTTCAAACATGTCCTACTTTTAGATCTTTTAACCGTTACACCAAATGATATAGACATATCATTCTTTATACATAATCATTATCCATAAACTGCATACTCATTAACACAGATAGTTTAAACACAAAACACAAAATACACCAAAAGAGTTTTCATCATACTACAACCAACAGACCCTTTCACAAATGTTGCTCAACGATTAAGCAATGACACATACATCTCCCACATCGGATAACTTATGCAAAATCCTAGCTTATCCCCTCTTTTAAGCTTCTTAGCTTTGGCGTATTCATACCAGCCACGTCCAACATGCTTTTCTTTCTTAAATATTTTTTTGTTTCTTTTTGTGAAATGCACCGCTCTGTAGTAGCTCTTACCAGTGTCATCATCAATAAACTTTATTGCGGTTTGATTTTAGTACATATATTTTTTCGTAACTTCTCTAGGGAAATGCTGTGAACATTGAAACAACAATTTATTTTCTAAGGTTTCTTCTCACACTTTAACAAATAATATATTCTTATGTATTAAAACTTACCAACACTTGGTTTTTAGCTATGTCGCCATCAGTGATTTCTTTCTCCCAAAAATACTCATCTTTTGAAACAACTTCATCTTCATTTTCAGAAGAACTAATGTGCTTATTAATGTTGGGATCCTTGAAGGCTTCCGTCAATCTAATATGTATGTCCCTCAGTTCTTCTTGTTTAGCTGCTCCGAGTTTTTCTTGCCTACATTATATTAATAAACAGAAAATCATTTACTACCCCTTTGGCAAACAGTTAACATACCGCATTGTGCATCACATAATGTTGATCAATGTCGTCTTTTCCATAATGACTCAAACCACAATTCACACACTAAAGTTTTACACAAAACATTCCTTACTTCTGTAATAATTTAAACACATACAACCATAGTAACCAATCTTATTGTAGGAGATTTCTTATAACATTTATATAACACAACAACTTCTAATTGTAACATTTCTTATAACATACAACCATAATAATTTAAATACATACAACCATAGTAACCAATATTATTGTAACATTTCTTATAACATTTATATAACACAACAACTTCTAAGGATACCAAGTACCATGCCCGGAGACTTTCATATAATTGACCTCACTCTGCGTTTTTCATATAGTTCTGCCAGGCTCGAACATTGGCTGGCTAACTTAGAATGAGTTTTTGCTACAACCTTCAAACCATTTTGTGGTGGTGACGTGTTTTTTCCAGCTCCAACAACCTCTTTCCTGCATTACAATGATTTATCATGTTTATTAGCAACCTCCTCACTGGTAATTATCTCTATTATTCAAAAACATTACAATGCAAACTATTCAAATAATCATTACTTCAAAATTTATCCAACATCACTTAACACCAGCAAATATTACATAACACACTCTCAAATATGAAATATCAAGTATTTGAAATATTTGTAAAACAATATCTGTCATTACGAAACATAATTAATACCTACAACTTTATGAGTTGTATCATATATTTGTGATACAATATTATGCTAACCTATGTTTGAAACAAAGTTATTGCAATCAACCATAATCACTATCATCTAAAGTGACACAAAATACAACATAAACCTAATTGAAATGCAACAACATAGATATATTTTACCCTTTTTCAGCTTTTTGCTTTTACTTCTTGGATGCTAGAACTTTCTCTAACAACTTTGGATTTGCAAGTTCCACCAACACTCAAAGACTTCTTTGGTGGCAATGAATGTTTGACATAAACTCCAATGTTTTCCTTACTGCATTTGGATGATAAACATTAAAATATTATAACCTAAATCTATACAACAATACTTACCAAACATGCAACACATAATGGTAGAAATCTATTTAAACCCGTTATTCCATTAAATACAAACCCAATTTATCAATGACTGCATGTTTAATTTCTGAAAGTGAAACCATCAACCTAATTACCTTGATTGTTTTTGGCAGAAAATTCATGAACTTTTGAACTTTGACACACGAATCTTTGTGGAAAAGTGACAACTTCCTTCGATGGTTGTTTTGCTTTACCTTTTTTTTTTCATTCTTGCAGCGTATTCTTTCGACATACCACCAGCTTCGGCGTAAAAAGTGTCCAACTTTTCCACAATCCATTCATCATTCTTATCTAATTCTGAAGATGATCTGCAACATTTGAATTGGTGAGGTTACAAATTTGTATTCTAATTTGAAGATTTTGAAAAATAAACGCAAAGAACAATACATGCTAAACTGTTTCATATTTTCTTACCCGCTTGACAAGTCGATCACTTTTCCGGATGCCATATTCGAAGTTGTAGCTTGAGTAACATTGCCAAATATTTATGCCATTTCTTTGTTTTTGTTTCTGATAAACTATCTTTGTCGTGTTTATGTGAACCGATTTGGGCTGCATTGAATGATAGGGCCATACCCACTCATACTATTCATGTTTGGTAAGAGTAAAATAACCTTCTTAAGTTACAATTTCTTAAAATCAATTAAATATGTACTTTACATTAAATATTAATTTTTATTTATGTTATACTATTTGTTATATATGCTTAATTTAAATGGTTTACAAAACATAATTTCCAATATTAATTTTATTTTCAATTTATAAAACTTTGTAACATTTTTTTGTGTAATTTTTCATTTTATTTTACTGTCAACAATTTTTTGTGTTATTTTTCATATTATTTTTTTAATTTAATTTTTCAATTTACAATACATTTTTTTTTTTTGCAATTTTTACAAATTACAATATTATTTTTATTTTCAATTTATAATATTAATTTTTTGTTTTATGTTTTTTTGGTGTAACATCTACTAAAATTTTTGTTCTATTAGACTATTCTTTTCCTTCAAGATCTGACTTATCTGATTAACATTTAAGTGGTAAGTTATGTAATCCTTTATAACAGTATCTCCCGTGCGTCCGCATGAGTTTTTTACTAGTTAAAATGAAAAAAAAATGAGAGACAAATGAATATATAATAATGCATGCAATAAAACTTAAATATTGTTATGATAACTATAAATCAATGAAATATATACATAATTGGTATGTAGTCAATCCAATTGTGTACTAGAAAATTAATATTAGAAATTCAATTTGTTATGGAGATGCAGAACAAAACATATAAAAACAATGATAATTTCTCTATAGATCCTAAAACTGATAAATACATTTTTTCACATGTAAGTATTGATAGAAACTCCATAAATTTGTTCCGTATGGTTAAATTGAATCTCCACAAACTTATCAAAACAACGACAAAAATACCAAGTAACAATGAAAAAATAGTAGACAGAGCAAATTATCATATAGTAGTTGACCAAAATTTACCAATATTACCATATAGTAGTTGACCATAATTTTCATTCTTGGATAAAATTAGAGCAATTGAGAAGCTGACATCTCTCGCGGAACTCTAAAATATTGGATCACCAAAAACTCTGTATTGAGTGATTCAAATGGCATGCATTGATCTATTAAATAAATTATAAAATTCATTAATTTTGTGCATAAAATTGTATATATAAAGTTATAAAAATCATTTCAATTAATTAACTTACAACGAAATCATGAGCGTCCATCTTGTTGGAATTGAACCCAAGACTTTGAGTAATTCTGAATCAATCTTGATGAAAAGGATTCAATCACATCGATCGAATTCCCTCTTGTTCTTTAGTCTTCACTCGAGTGAATCAACCAACCTTAGTTGCAAGATTGTATTGCTGCACAATGGTGATGAAAATAAGAAAAGAAAATTGAATTGGGGAAGAAGAAGAGGTTTAGGGTTTTCACGAAAATAGGGAAGAAGAAGAATTTTTACAAAGTAACTCTCTGCTCTCAAAACTGCAATTTTATTCAAGTGAATCATTTTACAATAATATGGTTACTCCCTATTTATAGATTTAGCTTGCTTGCTCCCTAAGCAAAGCCCAAAATACCTAATTCTGCCTGTTTTAGCCAAAAATGGTTAGATCACCAAAAGTGCTAGTCTTCTACCTTAGGGCAGAGAAGACTACGCTGTCTATACTGTTTGAGTATATTTGGGGATTTGGGAGCTATACAAGCGTATATATGTTATCCCAAGATGTTGGTCTTGCTTAACCCTTATGCGGGAGCCCCTTAGTATATACTATGTATACCTGCTTTATGAACGCCGCAGAGCCCTCCTTTTCTAGATTCCTAGAGGACCCTTTATGTAGTGTTCTATGGCCTAATGACCATTAATCCGCTTTCATAACATTTATAATCGTCCATAAGTACTGTAACGTCTTTATTAATCATGTGTAATCGCATGTTTAATGGTTTGTAACCGCCGACCATTGAGTTCCATAGTAACTGAACAGGATAACCAACCAACTCGTCTGGTTCAGCTCGGCCAGGTACAACTCGTCCAATACAGCTCGGCCAGGTACAACTCGGCCAGGTACAACTCGTTCAGTACAACTCGGCCAAGTATAACTCAGCCAGGTACAACTCGGCTAACACAACTAGGCCAGGTACAACTCCGCCAAATAGCTAGGCCTGGCACACAACTCGGCCGGATAGCTAGGCCTGGTACACAACTCGACCAGATAGCTAGGCCTGGTACACAACTCGGCCAGATAGCCAGGCCAGGTACTCAACTCGGCCAGATAGCTAGGCCAGGTACTCAACTCGGCCAGATAGCTAGGCCAGGTACTCAATCTAGATTTATACCCGGTCTTGGTAGACTATACAGCTCGATTAGGAAAATATATTTGGCATGTACATAAGCCCCCCGAATACGAATTTTGATCTAGGAATGTAGTATTTGGTCATCGGGAAATTCTGGATATATTTGAAATGTGTCGTGCTGTAACCCAGTCTTCTTCCCATACCTAACGTGGTAAAAGTTTTTTTGTATTCCCATAGCTATTCACTTATGGCCTCATGCGAGTTTAGTACCTTATATGTATGCTTTATGCCCAAGTCGGAGATACATCTTACCCAACTTTTGTATATGTAGAGGGCCCGACTACCCTGATTATACTTATGCTTACCGAGATTTTTCATTTTGTTTGGTCAGACACTGACTAGACTATCTTCGGTAGTATCACAAAGTAGTGAGATTAATGTTTGTTTATCCTTGACTTTTGAGTCAATTGGACAAAGGTCTTTGTTTTAACCCGGAATTTTGCCATACTTGAGGGTTTTCAATATGCGTCTGGAGCCCCTTGGGGCTTTATCCAAGTTCATATCCTGGTTTAAATACAATATCCAGGGGTGTATATGCTAAGTCTCTCTGAGCATGAAATTGACTGGTACGACAATATTCTTGGTTGTCCACATAGAAGTTTTTATTGAGTTTAATATATTTGGTTGGTGATTTTTTCTCAAACATCTTTATTTAGAGCCCCAAGCAGCTTTTAGACTCGGTTCACTTATCTTTATCCTTGGGTGTTTATCTCAGGATATAGGCGGAGTCTTTCGGGTACAAAGTTCACTGAAGTGAAGTACTTTGTCCGGGTTGTGACGTAACTGAGAGAGTTCGTCTGCTAATTTCTCGGGTTTTGTTGTAAGCACCTGAATACTTACGGCGTGATCGATTCCAATCTGGATCTCCTGGGTATAAAGCTGTTCACCGGCGCGAACAACCGCTGGCCTTCCGTCACAGGTTTACTCACGGGATCGGCCACACAAATCCCATAACAAGGAATTGAAAACGTATGTTAATGTTATATTACAGTTTCTTGCTTTTTGGGAAAAGTTGTAAAGGTTTGAATGATCAACTGGGTTTGGAACAAAACGAGAATAAAAGAAAGGAAAGGCAAAACGGAAAGCAAAAAAGACAATAACTTAAATTCTAAAAATAAATTGCATTAAGTAAAGGTGGACGCAATTATACATTTTTGCGGGATTGAACTCGTTTCTCTCTAAGCTTGGTACTTTGAGTGTTTTCCCTTTACAATGTGAAAAAATGCGACCCCCAAAAATAGAAAATACACTGCTTTATATAGGCCTAGAGAATAACCGTTCATCTGCCCAGATGCCCTTTGGTGCTGACACGTGGAACCCCACTCTCTTTTCAACTTCCCATATTCATGGAACTTTCAAACTTTTCCCGCCCAAGCACTTAACCTCGAATTTGGGACTTGTCCTTCGCCTGACTTTCCTCCGACGCTATGGCTTGTCGCCCTCTCTCTGACGCATCTTTCTGGCCTGTGTCGGATCGACACCTTGAGAATCCATTGGCGTCGATTAGCCATTGAATTTCTTCTTGTCTTTCACCTTTGGTCAAAATCCCCTGTCAAAAATTGCCCCCCCCCCAAAGGCCAGTTTCGACTAAGCACTACGTCGATTGAGAAGTCTGGCTTTTTAGTTTCTTGCGATATTTCGACGGCTCTTTCTTCGACACGTTCGCCAATGTTTTGTTTTCTCCTAAAACACGTGTCAAGCGCCGTCTGACATGATGATGGCAATCCCATACCACGATTTCCAAGAAAAACACCATGATGGCTAGTCTCGTCTGAGTTATGGGCCTCGAAACCAACTCCTACTTACTCTCAGAAGTTGAAAAGTTTTGGTGATCTTTCGCCTTTTGCATGCGTCTTATAAATAGTCTCTCCCAAACCACTCTTACCATTTCTCCATAACTCCTTCGTCAAAACATGTCATTTGTTCTTGAAATCAAAACTTTGCTCTTTTCTTCCCAAAACGCTCACTTTCTCAGAACACCTTATGCATTCCTTTCTATTTAATGGCTTCGTCAAACACTGCTACTACTTCCATTCCTCAAACCACCTGTAACAATCCAGTTGCGTATGTGCTCTCTGAAGCAGAAACCCTCCGTCCTCTTCCTCAACCGTCATCAGCTGACGAGATGGTGGTAGACAACTGGCGCCGCCAGATGGTTATCCCCTTCGCGGTGGAGAACAAACTTCACGGCTTCCATGGCCCTCTTCCGGACAAAAGACTTAATCCACAAGAACTCCAAAAGTTCTTTCCTTGCTTCGACCAAACAATTCCACCAGCTTTCGAGAATGGCGGCACCTTGGATCTCAAATTTATGGCGCCTAAATCTCTAGTTTTCAGATCCATGCCTACCCTAGAAAACAAAGATTATATTGCTTGGCTCGACAGAGTCGAAAGTCAACGTAACAAGCAATGGAAAGAATATGGCATTTTTGACGCCATCCAACTCTCCAGAACTGCTCACAGGGTCAACCCTTGTTTGCTACTTGAATCCATGTACTTACGGGAAGGATCGACTAATACCTTCCACCTCCCATGTGGCATGTTCACACCAACACTTTTTGATGTGGCGGCCATTACCGGCCTTTTGCCACTGGGTGAAACGTTCGACCCAACCCTGGAGACCAATAATGCTTTCGACTTCGAACGTGCCAGCTTTCAGAACTATATTAAAGACCATCATGACAAGCGCTCCAAAGAAGTCTCTGATGAGGAACACATTGCCTTCTTGACATTATGGCTGTCGTACTATATGTTTTGCCCTGGCTCCTTACAAATAGCCAAAAGTTTTATCAGTCTGGCCATTCAGATCCATGAAGGTCGACATATATCTTTAGCCAAACTTCTGCTAGCCTCTCTCTACCATTCTCTTGGCCTGTCGGCCATGAGGTTGAAACTCCTCCATCAGACCACCAAGGCTCTAAACGTCTCAGGGCCTATGTGGCTGTTGCAGCATTGGCTCAACGCCACTTTTGGACACAAGTTCGGATATCCAGCTTCTGCAATAATGGAGCGTCTGAACAGAGAACGCTCTGTCGAAGGAATGTGACTTGCTCTGATGACTACCCAAGAGGCTCCGAAGAAAACCCTATATATGAGGTATCTCAATATGTTTGTCGAGACCACTTCTTTTGTCCCCGACATGGCGCCGTTTGTGGAACGTAAGTTTGGCCCTGAATGGTTTAGAAATCCGTTTCCTGGGGTTTCCCCCAAAGCTACTGCGGAGTCGAATTCTATATGGCAGGCGTTTCTTACTCCTACCATGATATCTTTCCGGATCGACCCGGGTAGCAATGGCTATGGTTTTATGAACTATCAGCCAAATTTGGTAGCCCGACAATTTGGCTTGAGCCAAATGTTGCCAAAGTCTCTTGTAAAACATGCTGACGATATAGTCCGATCTGGCAGACGCTTGACCCAGGTGGGTCATAGAGCTTGTATGAGGTTCGTCAGAGCCACTCAACATCTTGAATTGCTGGTATTTGTATTCCAGCCTTCGTTTTTCACCAATCAAGAATTTGACGCCTGATGGTCGGAGTATCAGGCTCAAACCTTCACTCCAAACCTTTTCTTGGAGAACATGGTCGACACTTTTGCTTCTTTGGCTGGTGGAGTTCCTAAATCATCGACCGCGGCCTCTGTTACTGACGTCGACACCACAGAAGACCCCTCCCCAAAGGTGGATTCTGGACTTTGATTTTGTTTCGCCTGTGGGTTCAAACTAAACCGTTTCAGCTTTGTTTTCAGGGACACAAATGCGTCAACCTCCACTAGGCCTGCTAAGAAATCCAGGACCACGACTTCACAGGTATATTTTATTTCCTTACCCTGCTTCTATGTCTCTTCTCTGTCTGACGGTATTTCTGCACAGGCTTCAGAGAAAGTACCTTCTCCTGAAAGAACTGAGTCGAATGAGAGTACTCACTCCCGAGTTTTTACTGAAAAAGCTCCAGCACCCCCTCCATCCACACCTTTGGTGAGGAAGAAAAAAGCTTTGACAAGGAGAACACCTTCAAGAACCGGCGTTTCGACAGTGGCCCCGGTTGTCCCCAAAAATCTTGAAGACATATTTGACCCAATCCCTACTGTCATCCCTCCCAAGACAACAACTTCTCAACCTGCGCAGGTACCTCTCTTCTCCGTCTTAGTACCTTAGATTACCTTTAGGTGAAAAATCTCACTTGCATTTTGCTTTGTAGGAAAATATGGTCACTTCGACCACTGTCGGCATTGGCGACACTAAACTGGCAGCCGACGCCACTACTGCTGGCATCACTATCACGCCAAGTCCTCAGAAGGTCGATGAATTCTAAATACCCGTGTCAGAGGAAAACTTGGTGGCGAAGACGCCTCCTTCCCAACCTGACCACCTTAAGAATGATGTTGCAACTCTTGGGGAGAATATCAATCCTTCACCTGTCGTCACCACTACTGAAGTCGAAGAGAACTTTCAAGCCCCTGAACATGGCCCAAAGAGAACCTCACCTACTGTCGACAAAACCCATACTTTAGAGGAACTCTTGGCAGCCAAGAAAATAGATCCAGCAGCGACCCTGAAGGCGCTACATAAACTTCGTAAATAGACTGAAGAGATTCATCCCACCAGTTCAACAACCATCCCAACTCTGGAATTAGACGCGTCCTTCAATCTCAAACTTCAACAGTTGCGGTCCAATCTTTTTGAAGAATAGTTCCTGGCGGCTGTTGCCGAAGAAGCTGCCATAGCCAACGACGTCTTTAAGCTTTTGGATGAACTTTCCGAATTCCAGCTTCCTGCCTCCATGGCCATGTACCTGATCGAGTTCGAAGCCTTCTTCACTCAATTGGCCAAAGATATTTCTATGAGTCATCAGGCTGACGCTCAAATTTGGTTTCGACATAATGATATGAAACGTGAGTGGTACCTTAGCTCAGTTTGTGAACAGAAGCTTGGAGACTTTGAAACCAAAAAACAGGAGCGCTCCGATAAGCGTCAAGCCTTCGACTAGCAGATATCTGAATATCAAGCTCAGATAACAGAGCTAACAAAAAAGATTGCTGAGGTCGAACAACAGAAAGCCTCCTTAGACTCAGCTGAGTCTCTGCCCTCTCAAGAAGCCATCGACCATGAGGTAGCCCAAGGAATCGCTCATGTCGAAGCAGCTATGAAGATCAAGGATGCTATTAGCCGCATGCAGAGAAGAAAAGTGCTCCTCGAGAGCAAGATTGTTCACGAGAAGACCTTCTTTGAAGACTTTAAGTCTAGATTCCCTGAGTTTCCTTAACTTGTATGTCGAACTGATGTAACAACATTTTGTAAGCCATTTTTGGCCCCTTAGCCTATCTTGGCCTTTAATCAATGAGAAAAATATATTTTGATGTGAATCTCTTGTAGCATAGGTCTATATTTCTTTAAATATTTCCCATTCACTCTTAAGATTCGTTGGTCCATTCCCAACTCTTGCACTTCGTACGCGTTATTACTAAACACTCGAGTCACCTTAAATGGTCCCTCCTAGTTAGGTGACCATTTTCCCATCGTCCGATCCAGTCGATCCATGGGCAACACCGTTTTCCAAACATAGTCATTTACAGCGAAGGTTTTCTCTTGGACCCTTTTGTTGTATGCCTTGGCGACTCGTGCCTTTTGGCGCAACAAGACATTTAAAGCTACCATCCTTTCCTCGTCTAAGTCCACGAGTTCATCTAGCATCATTTCCCAATATTGTTCTGACGGAATCTCGTATTGTCATTGTACTCTAACTGATTGCAGCCATACTTCTGCTGGTAGCACGACGTCATGCCCGAAGGTTAAACGGAATGGAGTCGAATTGGTCGACTCCTTGGGTGACGTCCGACAAGCCCACAAAACTTGACTGAATGTCTTATGCCACTTCTTTGGCTTTTTCTCAACGTGCTTCTTGATTAGCCCAATTATCACCTTATTAGCTGCTTCGACCTGACCATTCGCATGAGCATAGTATGGCGTCGAAGTAACCAACTTGAAACCTGTTTCTGCCGCAAATTCTTGCATTTTCTTCCCCACAAACACAGAGCCTTGATCTGTCGTGATTGTCTCAGGTATCCCGAATATATACAAGATATGATTCTGGATGAAGTCTATCACGGTCTCTTGATCCACCTTCACCAGAGGCACAACCTCTATCCACTTTGTGAAATAGTCTATTCCCACGAGGATGAATCTTTGCTGCTTCGCCGAAGCTGGCCGAATCTCTCCTATCACATCCAAAGCCCAACTTCGAAATGGCCATGGTTTGACTATAACGTGCAACTCACTGGCTGGTACATGCTGAATATTTGCATGTCTTTGGCAATCCTGGCACCCTTTCGCGAAATCTATGCAATCCTTGAGCATGCTCGGCCAATAGACACCTTGTCGAAACAAAAGCCATTTCATTTTGTGGCCGACTTGGTGAGCCCTACAAGTCCCACTATGAACCTCAAAAATTGCCAAATAGGCATCAGTATCTCCTAAGCATTTGAGCAATACTCCCTCTGGGGTTTTCTTCAATAACTCATTTCCCATAAGGACATAACTCATTGCTCCGTACTTAGTCTTTCTATCAGTACTGCCTGACGGATTCTCCAAATACTCCATGATTGGTCTTCGCCAATCTCTTGGTGACATATTGTTAACAAAAACCTCATAACTTCCTAAACCTTCGACCAAAATCTTCGAGTCCTTGGATATCGACCAACTTGATAGTGAACGTATGTTCGACACCATCTTCTCCCTAGTTTCGATGAAATCTTTCAGCCTACCTTCTGACACTTTATAACCAGAGGCAATTTGTGCTAATTCATTAGCTTTATGGTTTTCTACCCCCGGCACATGCGAAATGTTGACGACTTCAAAATGCTCTAACAAACGTTTCGCCAATGAGAAGTAACTCAAAAGATGCTCTTTCACGCACTTGTATTCCCTTGTGATTTGTTTAATCACCAATTCTGAGTCTCCTCTTATCTCGACCTCTTTGGCTCCCAAATCCTAAAGTATTTTGAGACCAGTGATTAAGGCTTCATACTCCGCCTCATTATTTGAGCATTTGCCATCAACTTTGCATTTAAATGTAGTTGGAATGCCTTGTGGGGATATTATTAGGATTCCAACACCTGCCCCATTTTTATGGCTTGATCCATCGAAGTACAACATCCACGGAGCGATGTCGATACTGTGTATCGACGTTTCGACTAAAGCGTGGTCGACAATAAAGTCTGCCACTATTTGACCCTTCATCGCCCTTAAAGGAATGTATGTCAGGGAGAACTCAGTTAATGCTAGTGCCCATTTTCCAATTCGACTATGCAAAATAGGCTTGGACAACATATGCTTGATAACATCAAAATGCGACGAAACATAAATATCAACTGGTTTAATATATTGCTTTAATTTCATACATGAGAAGTACAAGCATAGGCACAACTTTTCAATCATAGTGTACCTAGTTTCAGCATCTATCAACATCCTACTAAGGTAATAAATGGGTCTTTCAATGCCACTACTATCCTCTTGTGCTAACATGCTGCCTATGGTCGTATCCGACGCTGCAATGTACAACTTCATGCTTTTATTTATACTAGGTGGTAATAGGATCAGAGGCTTTGTAAGGTACTCCTTAATTGCGCCGAAAGCCTCTTGCTGCTCCTATCCCCAACATAACTCACTTTCCTTCTTGGTCTTGAGCAGTGGTGAAAACACTTTCGTCTTGCTACTTAGGTTCGAGATAAACCTCCTCAAGAAATTTATCTTCCCCAACAAAGACTGGAGCTGTTTCTTTGTCGTCGGAGGCTTGAGATCCAAGATTGCCTTTGTCTTATTCAGGTTGATCTCGATGCCTCTCTTATGGACCACGAATCCCAGAAAGTCCCCTGCATGAACACCAAAGGCACATTTTAGTGGATTCATTTTTAATCCATATTTCCTCATTCTCTCAAATGAGTGTCGAAGGTGGTTGAGGTGACCATCTTCTGATGATGATTTTATGACTATGTCATCAATGTATACCTACATAAAATTCTCAATAAAGTCATGGAATATAGCATTCATAGCCCTTTGATATATCGCCCCAGCATTTTTCAACCCAAAAGGCATCACAACCCATTCATATGTCCCCAAAGCTCCAGGGCATCGAAACGCAGTTTTGGGGACATCCTTTTCGGCTATGAGAATTTGATTGTAGCCGGAGTAGCCGTCGAGCATGCTCAAATATTCGAATCCTGTGGCCGAGTCGACCAGCATCTCTACCACAGGCATCGAATATTTGTCTTTAGGGGTAGCGTTGTTCAAATCCCTAAAGTCGATGCAAACTCGAAGGGTTCCATTTTTCTTAATAACGGGTACTATGTTTGCTATCCATTCTACATACCTTGCAGTTCTGATGAACTGACATTTGAGCAGTCTTTCAATTTCTTGCTTGATCTTCGACGTGACTTCTGGGGCGAAGCGTCGAGGTTGTTGCTTTACCGGCCTCTTACCTGGCTAGATTGGAAGTCGATGCTCCACTACGCTCCGACTCAAACCAGGCATTTCGCTATAATCCCAGGCAAAGCAACCTTGTACTCTTTTAATACTTTAACCAGCTTGGCCTTCATTTCTGGCCCCACTTTGGCACTCACATATGTGGGTCTTTTGGTTGTCCTATCCCCTAAGTCAACCTCTTCAAGTGGGTCCTGCGCCTGCATTTTCTGCAGCTCATGATTTGGGTCTTTCTCAAACCCTAAAGGCTCGTTGTCGTAAATACAATCAAGCCTCCGGATTTCTAAAGCTGTTTCTTGGCCCTGTAGGCCACTTGTTTGTGTATCACAGTCGGCTCCCTTAACTATTTGTGGTGATTTGTCTTTTTCAAGTGCCGACATCCTTCTGTTTTCAGCCAAATAGGCCGAAATTCAAGTCATGCTTTCTAACTTAGCAGTCATTTTCACCAACTGTGGGCCACCCCGTTGGTGGCATTTCCATAGATTCCATGGCTTCGTCGGCAACATCCTAGATGAACCCATAGTCGGGGTCTAGGTTCAGGACGCGACCCGTGTCGACAGAGGTGTAGGAACCTGACCCGTCATCACAAGGAGCCACATTTGCTAAGTGTTGGTCAAAAGGATTCTTGTTACCCTTCGCTTCATTGACTTTGTAGTAACTTTGATCTGCCTCAATATTTTCGACGATGCCATCTTTTCTCCAAATGGTCAATCTCTGGTGCATTGTCGACGGTACTGCCCCAATTCCATGGATCCACTCCCGTCCCAGCAACAGATTGAAATTTGCTTTCGAATTGATGACCATGAAGAGTGTTAGCCAGTTGGTTGTACCTACTGCCAAGTCCACTTGGACAACCCCCAGGATGTTACTGGTCTTGCCTTCATAGTTGGACAAAACCATGTTATGCTGTCGGAGGTCAGCCTCCGTTTTTCCAATTTTCTTAAATAAATTATGGGGCATCAGATTTATAGTTGCTCCACCATCCACAAACACTTTGTTGACCGCCACTCCGTCAACTTTCGCCTTTATGAATAACGACTTCAAGTGGTACATCATCCCAGGATTAGGACGTTCAAACATAATCGTTTGCTCTTCGACCACACCACTATTCATCACATAATAACATAGCAGCTTGTCATCCGTATTTTCATCAGGGACGAAATCTTCTTCTGCCTCATAGATCTCCGACACCACGTCATACTCAACTGGTAGGACCGATACGATACCACAATTCAGCACGAAATCTTTTCCATATGTGTCGTCGTTGGTGTCGTCGTACATCTCCTCGTCAAAATCTCCCTCAGGTGATGGATCATACTCGTCATCCGACTGAGGAGAGTATTTTGGCTCCTCTTCATCCGACTGAGGAGTATATTTTGGCTCCTTTTTGCTTTCAACCAGCGAAGTACATTTTGAGCTTTGGGTCGACACCACCCCTTTCTCTCCTGATGTGTCCACGGTTACTGCCATGGTCTGGTTTGTCACCACTCTGTCTTTTTCTACCCATTTTCCTCTTGGATGTTGGCGTTTTTTTCCAGACATTTCGACAGGCTTCAATTGTGAAGTTGCAGCCTCTCTCTCAGCCTTCTTATTACGCTGATAGCGCCTCCACTGAGTCCTAGTCATGGGGTTTTTTCCCTTGTAGTTAGGGGACACCCTATAGCCTGTTGGCTCGACTCTTTTGTCGGCGACATTCGCATCTTTTTCCAAATCTAGAGCCTTGCATTTTGGTCTTTTACTTCCTTTCTGACTGACTGGTGCCATCCATCTTTCTTGTGGGGTGTCTGACGGAGGCACAAAAGTTTTGGGTCGTGCCTCTTGGAACAGCTTTCTGTACACCTCATTTCGACGAGGAGCCCCACTCTTGTCAAACACAAACCTTGGGACATGTGGCTTGTTTTCTGGCAGTACTTCTCTCTTTCTTTTCTCATACCTCTCAGCAGCTTTCTCGTCGAACACAGCGTTTCACCTAGGGAATAATGCGGCCTTCGACCCGCTTATCCTGCACTTTTCCTGAAAATCTTCCAAACTTTCACCAGCCTGGGGATACACTGCTTCGAGTTTGTCTTCAGCTCTCTCGTCGGAAACCTCAGTAGTTTCGACCATCATGCACTCCACCACTCTAGTCATTGGTTGTTTGTCAAGACCTTTAGTAGCCTCGACCATCATACATTCGTACACCTCTGAGTACAAAGCCTCTTCGACCTTCAGTGGGTCGGTGTCAACCTGTATCTTCGGCTTCTCGCCAAATTGAAGTCGACCCTCCTTCAAAGCCTTCTTCACAAAATCCCTGAAAAGAACACATTAAGCCGTTTTATGACCATGGAAATTATGAAATTTACAAAATCCCCTCTTTTTCTTTTGTTCTAGAGAAGGGTCTTTTAAACTAGGAGGAATAATTATTTGACCATCTTTACCCAGTAAATCAAATATTTCATCACATTTGGAAACATCAAAAGTATAAGTTTTAGCAACGTATTTATCCATTTTTCCAATTTCGGCGGGACTTTTCCCGTTTGATGGTTTCAACAATTTGCACGTATAGGGAGGTCCCGGCTTAAGTTCAGCCATATGGACCTCAATTTCATCGACGAGTTCTTCGTCGTCGGATGAATACTCGTCAGCAGCCACATAAGACACTTTTTCTTTTTTACGATATCTGTTAGACTGAGTTTTCTCGACTTTTAATCGTTTGACCTGGCGAACTCGGTCAGCCAGCTGCGCCATGTCTCTAAGATACTGCGTGTCCAGCTTCTTTCTGATTGAATAATCCAGCCCACCAGCTGCCATTTCGACTAATTCGTGCTCAGGGACTTGAGTAAAGCACCGTAGTTTCAAAAGTCTAAACCTGTTCAAGTACTGGTCTACTGACTCTGTGACCATGCGTTTGACACTTGCCAACTCTTTCAGGCTTATTTTCGACTGCCCCATGTAAAATTGTTCATGAAACAGTCTCTCCAACTGTGCCCACGTATGGATGGATTGAGGGGGCAACGTGGTGAACCACGTAAATGCATTTTTCGTGAGGGAACTTGGGAAATATTTCATTTTTAAGTCCTCATTGTTTGCTATGTCGCCTGCTTCGGTTTAATACCTAGCGACGTGTTCGACAGTGGACTCCTCAGTCTCACCAGCGAACTTGGTGAACTTTGGAACCTTCCAACCTCTGGGTAACTCTGTTTGTAATACAAAATCTGGTAATGGGGACGTGTATGTTGGCCGTCGAAGGCCTGGATTTGCCCCATTACAAACCATGATACGTTCGACCACGGCCTCCAAATTATGTTCCCCAGCAAAGGCATCCTGTCGAACTTGTCGGACAACAAAGTCTAGATCTTGGTTCCTATGGACTATCACAGGAGGCCTCTGGGCCATCCTAGGGATCTCTTCGAATTCACGGGGTTGTTTAATTGTTTCGTCGAAGACCTCATCCTAACGAATGGGAGTCTCCAGTCGAGGCGGAGGGGTCTGTCGACCCTGAGCCCTAGGAGCGCCTAGAAAGTCACCTATACGTGTCATTTGAGTCGCCAGTTGTTGGTAACTCTGAGTTGACTCTTGTATTAGTGGTCTCAATATTGTACCCATCTGTTGAGTCAACATATGGACCATCTCATGATTACTCTCATCCATCTGTTGCCTCATGACCGTGATGGAACTAGAGGTAAATGTCGGTATGGATTAAGAAAAAAGATTAAAACCAGGGGGTCGAACCATCTGGTTCGACAGATGCCCTGCCCCCGGATAAGGTGAAAATACTGGGGACGAACTTTCCCCAAACAAAGGGCCGGCAGAGTGCAAACTTGACATGAACTCTGTTGGCATCCCATAAGATCGAGGAATAGGCATGGTGATACTAGGCATATACTGCCATGTAGTCCCTGCCATTGTTGATTTTAGGTCATGTCGACGTGGCATCGCGGTTGGTCCACTAGGGGTAGTTGAAACCGCTGACACGGTACCGGAGCCAACATCAGTTGTTTGTGTCACAATCGTACTTTCCATCGAAGGCGGTTCGTCGTTCGAACGTGGTATTACAATCTTACCACTACGCAAAAATATACACTCAATTCATACGGGTCCCACTGGGCGTGCCAATTTGTTCGCCGGCGCGAATAACCGCTGGCCTTCCGTCGCAGGTTTACTCGCGGGATCGGCCACACAAATCCCAGAACAAGGAATTGAAAATGTATGTTTATGTTATATTACAGTTTCTTGCTTTTTGGGAAAAGTTGTAAGGTTTGAATTATCAACCGGGTTTGGAACAAAACGAGAATAAAAGAAAGGAAAGGCAAAACGGAAAGCAAAAAAGACAATAACATAAATTCTGAAAATAAATTGTATTAAGTAAAGGTGGACGCAATTATACATTTTCGCGGGATTGAACTCGTTTCTCTCTAATCTTGGTACTTTGAGTGTTTTCCCTTTACAATGTGAAAAAATGCGACCCCCAAAAATAGAAAATACACTGCTTTATATAGGCCTAGAGAATAACCGTTCATCTGCCCAGATGCCCTTTGGTGCTAACACGTGGCACCCCACTCTCTTTTCAACTTCCCATATTCTTGGAACTTTCAAAATTTTCCCGCCCAAGCACTTATCCTTGAATTTGGGACTTGTCCTTCGCCTGACTTTCCTCTAACGCTATGGCTTGTTGCCCTCTCTCCGACGCACCTTTCTGGCCTGTGTCAGATCGACACCTTGAGAATCCATTGGCTTCGATTAGCCATTGAATTTCTTCTTGTCTTTCACCTTTGGTCGAAATCGCCTGTCAACAGAAGCCCCCAAGAGTAAATGTCCGGATAAGATACCTGACTTTATGTCACCTTTGGCTGATTTATGAAATCAACAATGGTGTTTCTTTTAAGCGCCCCAAGTCTGTCTAAGGTTGGGAGATCATCCACTTGTTCATGTCTTCGAGCTAATGAGCCTCAAGCAAACTTCGTTGAGTCTGACAGTTACCACAATGGGTTTGTCCGTTTGGTTTAAAAGACTTTTTGCATCAAGGTGGGTATTATTTTACTGGAAATCAAATAAAAGCCCCAGATTTTATTAGATAATGGTCAAAGGCTTATTAACTTGATCGGGCCCAAAGTATACCAACGTATCCGAGGATCTGTGGTATTTGACCATTTTGTAGAACTCGACTCTTATATAAGGAGTGTCATTAGTGTCGGATAGAGGCCCTAAGGCGTATGACTTATGACTTTTGCCTGCGGGCTTCGTACTTTGAACTGCCCTTTGTGGTCTTCATAATCTTATTATCATTTTGCTTTTGACAATATCGTTTTGCTTTCTTCATTCTTAAAATAATCTTGCATATACCTTAGCCCCTCGGGCACTAAGTCGATTAGACTTTAAGTGTCTGATTATAAAGTGTCGGGTATTATTTTCGCCTATTTTGCTTATGTTTGATTTCCAAGACTTTTTGAATAGCTCATAGCGAAGCTAATTATTATTTAATAAGCCTTTAACTATCGCATGCGTATAGCCTTGGCACTTTTGAGAGTCCCGGACTCTTATAAGCTTAGGCACCAATTATGGTATGGACTCGGGTGTCTCTTTTACCAGAGACTTACTCCTAGTTCTTTATAAACCTTTGGCAGTTTTCCATGTATGACTTTTTTACTTACAAGCCCCAAGTATCTTTTGATGTGTTTTGGGCTTGGATGTTTCATCATTTTTATATTTGATTGTCCGGCCTGTGCGTACGGAACTAGTAGACATGTTTGTTCAACCCGTGTACGCGGAGCGTTTGTGGGCAACCTATGTACGCAGAGCAAGTTAACACGTTTATAGGAGTTTAATTAACCCGTTCATGGGCGACCTATGTACGCGGAGCAAGTCAACATGTTTATAGGAGTTTAATCAACCCGTTCATGGGCGACCTATGTACGCGGAGCAAGTCAACACATTTATAAGAGTTTAATCAACCCTTGTACGTGGAGCATTTATGGGCGACCTATGTACGCGGAACAAGTCAACACGTTTATAGGATTTTAATCAACCCTTGTACGCGGAGAGTTTATGGGCGACCTATGTACGCAGAGCAAGTCGACACGTTTATAGGGGTTTAATCAACCCATTCATGGGAGACCTATGTACGCGGAGCAAGTCGACACATTTATAGGAGTTTAATCAACCCATATACGCGGAGCATTTATGAACGACCTATGTACGCAGAGCAAGTCAACACGTTTATAGGAGTTTATTCAACCCGTTCATAGGCGAAAGTTGTTTATGGGGAGTTCCAAACTTCATCCCGTCTTTGCGCCTGAAAAATAGTTTGAGAGTTTTCAGTTAGTAATAATTTTTCTATCTTTGTGTTACATTCTTTCTCATGTGAGACAAGTGGTCTTTGTCTTCCATGATTTTGACTTCTAGCATCTTGGTTTCTTCTTAATATAATGTGTGTCAGGGTGCCGGATTTTCTTGAGAGTTTAGTTTCTTCCATATAAGACCTCCCCCTGTTCCGAGCTCATCCTATTTTATTTAAAAACTAAACACGGGTAGGGTGACTCTTGCCCACGCAGGGGAGAAAGGATGACGCCCGTTGCTTAAAGTAAGCTCTAATTATTTCCTAGAAGTGATTACAAATGGTGGAGAAATTGGTTCTCCTTATCCGACCAATAGTAATATTTAAGGTACACATTTGTTACTTATCCATATGAAATTTCGAGATATCAAGGTGCAAACATAGTATGATATAATATAAGGAGGCTTTAATTTCTCCTATAGTTAAAAACCAGTCCACCCAGTAGGTTGAGAATTTGATTTCTCTCAAAACGTTTTGCTTTGCCTCGTCAAGAACTTGAGCTTTTCATACTCTGCAGTTTATTTCAGAATTCTTGCTGCAAATGTTACTTTCCTTTTAATGCCAGTTTTATCGCTGCAGCTGTTCAACTTGGTGCTCCCGTTAGTGAAATTGGCATAGTGTAAAGAAAACAACTATTTGTACTCACAATCCACATTAACACCCCCTTTGAATCTACCTTTAATTTGATAAAATTACTTTTGGAAGGCATACTAGAGCATTTCCAACGTGGGGACAACACCAAGGGGATTAACTATTCATTACCACCTTGCAACATATATAATATATTTTGACATAAACTACCTGATAGTAACATTTGAAATATGATTATTGTGTATATATACACCTCTGATTTCAGGGTTATCTCAAGTAATAACCAAACTTAATTAGGGCCAGTACAATATCCGTAATAAGTATATATTATATATTGGTTTTGTACGCAGACCATTCAAATTCCTATTGCTGGATGTGTGCGTCCGTTTCCATGTGATACGAGCATTCAAGTTGGAATGGCAATGGTTGTGGTGGAAATTTCCATTACCTCCACATATATCTGTTATGCCGAAGAGTTATTATTGACCATGACATTTTCAACCATATTTTTGAGACACTGCGCCAGTAACTTCTACACAAGAATTCACATGCAAGGAAGACATTGGCTTATAATCATCTTATATCTAACGTCCTATATAACTCGGCCATGCACAACTCTGCAAGATAGCCAGGCCTAGTACACAACTCGGCCAGATAGCTAGGCCTGATACATAACTCGGCCAGATAGCTAGGTCTGGTACACAACTCGGCCAGATAGCTAGGCCTGGTTGACAACTCGGCCAGATAGCTAGGCCTGGTACACAACTCGGCCAGATAGCTAGGCCAGGTATTTTATAGAAAAACATCAAATGTAACTGATCGATACCAAATTAACCATCCGAGTTATCAGTAGATTAAGGATGTTTCCAATTAATCAAAACAACAAAAACAACTAGAATGATTATGTGAAACTTATCTGAGTAAAAGTCGTGGTTATAGACTAAAATTAAATTGGATCACAGCCTGAGCGTTGTCGCGGCGATTCAAGGAATCTTGCTAGAACGCCGGAAGGAATGACGTGCGATACTGAGGTTGTTGACGGACGATCTTATATCAACATTGGTGGTCCAACGTTGCAAGTCTCACCCTAAATAGGCGAAATCATACTTCTCGTACTGTGATGGTATAATCTCCTTCGTCATTGTGACTCCTAGATCATTTAAGGATTTCAAGCCCCGGTGTTGAGGACATTTCGTCGATGTCCGTTGCGTTTTAACTGATCGATTCCCTAGTAATTTTCATGGCAGAATCATTACTTTTTGAATTCTTCACAAAGCGCAAATGAAGGGGGCTTCCTCATTGTTGTGGCGGTGACCTCGTAGAGATTGTAATGGATACATCAGATTTGGAAGCTCTGCTGCCTTCATAAACTCTATGACCTTTGCCATGGCGGCGACCTTTGCCATGGTACTTTGCTCATAACATGAATATGGGTATAGAAACTGGAACATGACTTTGCTCATTCATCCTGAATATCTTGTGTGGCCCGAGAAAGTTTTACCGGAGCCCCAAGGTGGGCGCCAAATGTTCTAGCCAAAAATGGTTAGATCACCAAAAGTGCTAGTCTTCTATCTTAGGGCAGAGAAGACTACACTGTCTATACTGTTTGAGTATATTTGGGGATTTGGGAGCTATACAAGCGTATGTATGCTGTCCCAAGATGTTGGTCTTGCTTAACCCTCATGCGGGAGCCCCTTAGTATATACTATGTATGTCTACTTTATGAACGTCGCAGAGCCCCCATTTTCTGGATTCCTAGAGGACCCTTTATATAGTGATCTCTGGCCTAATGACCATTAATCCGCTTTCATAACGTTTATAACCGTCCATAAATATTGTAATGTCTTTATTAATCATGTGTAACTGCCTGTTTAATGGTTTTTAATCGCCGACCATTGAGTTCCGTAGTAACTGAACAGGATAACCAACCAACTCGTCCGGTACAACTCGGCCAGGTACAACTCGGCCAGGTACAACTCGTCCAGTGTAGCTCGGCCAAGTATAACTCGACCATTTGGCATGTACACTGCCAACACTACAAAATTAGATTTGGCATGTACACTGCCAACACTACAAAATTAGATTTAAGACAAAATCCATGTCGAGGCTAACCCCTCCACACTTTGACAACAGGTGTTTCACACACTCACTAGGCTATTCGAAAACTTCCTTGTCCCTGTCGAGCAACCTGCTTTGACACAAGGAATTACAATTCAACACACCATATTCATCATAGATCTTAATTTCTTGAACACTTTGACCCGCACTCCCTTCGTCATGATATCTGCAATCTGATTCTCAGTTCTATAGTGTTCCAAGTTCATCTTCCCATATGCTACATGTTCTCGAAGATAATGTAACCTCATTTTTATGTGCTTGCTTCATCAATGCACTATCAGATTCTTTGGCAGATTGATAGCAGACATGTTGTCGATCTTCATGGTAATTGCTCCATGATTCTTTCCTGTAATCTCTTCAACCATATTCACCATTCATGTTGGTTGACATGCACAAAGAGAAGCAGCTATGTATTCTGCTTCACATAATGACAATGCCACTACTGACTCCTTTCTTGAACTCCAATCAACTGGTGCACTGCCTAGCATAAACACATAGCCAGCTGTGGATTTTCTATCCTTGGCATCACAACACCAACTTGAGTCGGTGTATCCCACTTACTTACATTCTTTTCTTTCATCAGTTGTAGGAAATAAAATTCCATAGTCGAGAGTTCCTTTCAAATACCTTAGTATCCTCTTCGTCGCTGCTAGGTGTGATACCTTTGGCTTCTGCATGAACTTACTTACCATACCTACATTGAATGCTAGATCAGGCCTTGTGTGATAAAGGTATCGAAGTGATCCAATGAGTCTTATGTATTGTGTTGGATCGACATCATCTTCATTTGTGTCTTTCAACAGTTGTAGTCAGGGCTCAGCTGGAGTCGAAGTTAGGTTGCAATCTTGCATCTCAAATCTCTTGAGTATTTCACATTTATATCTCCTTTGGTTCATCATCAAACCTCTACCACTATTGTAGAATTTGATGCCAAGGAAATATGAGAGATTTCCCATGTCTGACATTTCAAACTCCTCACTTAGGTCATGTTTGAAATCTTCGATCTCCTTCTTGCAACTTCCTATTATCAACAGGTCATCGACATAGAGACATAGTATAAGAAATTCATTATTGCTTCTTCTTACATATACTCCATGCTCACTTATGCACTTCACAAATTCGTTTCCTTTAGAAAGATACATATCTTCTTATTGCAGCCTGTACACCTTTCTTTCTTTGCCTTATTTCACAAACCCAGCTGGTTGTGCAACATAAACTTCTTCACCTAAGGGGCCATTCAGGAATGCACATTTCACATCCATCTGACACATCTTCCAGTTGTTCATGTTTGTTAGGCCAACAACCAACCGAATTGTTTCGATCCTAGCAATGGGAGAAAGTCGAATTCGATTCCTTCTTTCTGAAGAAATCCTTTTTCCACAAGTCTCGCCTTGTGTCGAGTTAATTATCCTTTGGGATTTAACTTCACCTTGTATACCCACTTAACATTGATTGCCTTCTTGTCTTGAGGCAATTAGACAAGTGACCAAGTGTTATTGACTTCGATGGACTACAATACCTCATTGATTACTTTCACCCACTTCGAATCCATTAATGCCTCAGCTGCATTGACTGGTTTGACATCTGCATAGAAATCATAGTGTACCAGCTCACCTTCATCATCGACCACATCATCTGATGTAATACACATTCTTACAACCTTGCAGGTATGTGTCTCGTTCTTGGACGCCTGCTTGTGTTTGATTGACCTCTGACTTCTTCATGTCGAACTTCTCTTTCAACTTCACTTGTTGGTTCTTCACATAATATTCTCATTGAATCCTTCTTTACATTTCCATTCCAATCCCATTCCTTAAGCTCATCTATGATCACGTCTCTGCTGATCACTATTTTCCTGTTCACTGGGTCGAACAACTTGTATCCTCCAGTCGAATGATATCCTATTAGGATAATTTGACTCGACTTGTCATCAAGTTTTCTTCTCAACTGATCTGGCACATGTCTATGGGCTATAGATCTAAATACCTTCAGATAACTCAATTTAGGCTTGACACTGGACCAACATTTTTCTGGCGGGATTCCTTCTAGTCTTTTTGTCAGACATCTGTTTAGTATGTATATTGCAGTCGACACAACTTCTCCGTATAATTATTTAGGTAGATGCTTTCCTTTCAACATACTTCTCAGCATATTCATGATGGTTCTATTCTTCCTTTCTGCAGTTCCATTCTGTTGTGGAGTGTAGGGTGGCACCACCTCATGCACAATCCCTTCTTTCTCACATAATTTGTCGAAGTCTTTCAAAATATATTCTCCATCACCATCAGATCTTAAAATCTTGAGCTTTTGACTACTTTGTCTTTCAACCATAGATTTAAACTTGGCGAATACCTCAACCACTTCCCTTTTCTTCTTGATCGGGTAAATTCACAGTTTTCGATTGAAATCATCTTTGAATGTTACAAAGTATATGATACCTCCAATTGAATCTACCTGGATAGAACCATATACATCAGAGTATATGCTTTCGAGAATTGCCTTCGACTTGCTTCCTACATCCTTGTTGAAGTTCTTCATGTGTTGTTTTGCCTGCACACATTCTTCACTCACTTCGTTTGGAATGTCGATTTTTGGTAACCCTGAAACCATATTTCTTCTCTTTAGATCTCTGATGTCTTTGAAGTTGAGATGACCAAGTATATAGTGCCATATCCATTCATCCATGCTAGCTACAGTTGCAAGGAACTTGTGCTCTATCACATTAAGTTCAATCATGAAGGTTCTATTTTGAGACATGAGAGCCTTCAAGATTAACCTTCCACCTGAGTCGAGAACTCTCGTCATCATGTCTTCAATTGACACTTTGTAGTTCTTTTCTACCAACTGCCATATGTTGAGCAAATTACTCTTCATGTCTAGTATGTACAATATATTGGAAATTACTGACCTCTTGCCATCTTTCCTCATAATCAGAACATCACCAATATCTTCAGCTGCTAGAGTATTGTCATTTGCAAATTTTACCATGTTATTTAATGAGGGTTTTATATTGACAAACCAATCCTTCCTACCAGTCATGTGTGATGAGCATCCTGAGTCCAAGTACCATTGGTCCTGGAATCTTTCTTCATCTCTTGTTGTGACCATCAACAACATCTCTTCTTCTTCATCCTTTACAAACTTTGCATCATTTTCTTGGTTCTTTTGTTTTTTAGGACAATCACTAGAATAGTGACCATACTTCTGACAATTGAAACACTAAATGTGACTTTTGTCAGATTTTAGACCACCACCTCTTCCTCTACCTGTTGCACCACCTCTTTGGTTGCTTTGGTATGAGGATTTTCTTTGATTCGACCAACCGTTTTCTTGCTGACTTCGACCAGTCGAATTATTGTAGCCTTTACCTTTCAACCTTCTTTTGCCCTTCTTTTCTTTTACTGATTGCGCCTGCAGAGCCACATCATTCTTTGACTTGCCTGCAACTCTTTCAGTCGTCCTTTGTTCATGAGATTCAAGCGTCCCTTAAAGTTCTTTCTTTGTCAAACTTGACAAATCTTTCGAATCTTCTATGTCTACTATCATGTGGTCTAACTTTAGAGCCAATGACCTCAAGATCTTTGCAATAACTGATCTTGATGTCAACACTTCTTCACATACCTTGATTTGATTCACCAGTTTTGTAACCTTAGTGAAAAATATGTTATGCTTTTATTGTCTTCCATCTGAAGCAATTCATGCATTCTTTTGTGAGTTTGTAACCTCACCTATTTCACCTTCTCAGCGCCTTCAAACGATTTCTCCAAGATCTCTCATGCTTCTTTTGCTGATTCTACATCACTGACCTTTTTGAAATTATTTAGATCAACACATTGATGAATTATAAAGAGAGCTTTATAATCTTTCTTCTTCAATTCTTTGTATGCAGCCTTTTCTTGATCCGACGTGTTTTGTGCAAGTGGTGTTACTCTTTCCTTCACAAGATCCCAAAGATCTTGACAACAAAAAACTACCTTCTTATGTTTACACCAATTTTCATAATTCCGACCCTTCAGAATTGGGAGACTCGCCATAAAATGCCCATTTGGATGATTCATCGCCATTTCCATTGTGTTTTGCTTCCCATAAATCGCTTAGCCAGTGCTCTGATACTATATGTTAGAATTAAACCCAAGACTTTGAGTAATTCCAAATCAATCTTAATGAACAAGATTCAATCACACCGATCTAATTCCCTCTTGTTCTTCACTCTTCACTCGAGTGAATTAACCAGCCTTAGTTGCAAGATTGTATTACTGCACAATGGTGATGAAAACAAGAAAAGAAAAGTGAATTGGGGAAGAAGAAGAGGTTTAGGATTTTCACAAAAATAGGGAAGAAGAAGAAGACTTTATGCAGAGTAACTATATGCTCTAAAAACTGCAATTTTATTCAAGTGAATCACTTTACACTAATAGGGTTACTCCCTATTTATAAATTTAGCTTGCTTGCTCCCTAAGTAAAGCTAAAAAAAAAGCCCAAAATATTTATTTCTGCCAACACTACACAATTAGGTTTAAGACAAAATCCATGTCAAGGCTAACTCCTCGACACTTCGACAACATGTGTTTTGACACACACACACTAGGCTATTCGACAACTTCCTTGTCCCTGTCGAGCAACCTGATTCGACACAAGAAATTATAATTCAACACATCAACTATCTTTATTCTCTTCAAAGGCAAGTTAAATATGTTTGTACTCATTTTTAATCTGTATAAAATCATTGCATTATAATAATGATTTTATAGTATAAGTGGTACAAAATAATACTAATATTTTATCATAAATTTAATTTTTAATATTATAAATTATATTTAATGTGTAATAAGAATATTTTTAATTGTAATTAATGTATTATATTTTTTTAAAAGAAATGTCATCTAAACAAATATCAATAACTTTTATCCATTTATAAGGTTTAATCAAATCCAAATATACAAAACAATTATTATAAATTAAATATCTTTTCACTTAATCACAACTTTGCTAAAAAAACAATACTCAAAGATAAACATCTTCTCATCTCTCATAAAAGAATAACTTTACTTATTTCATTAAATTGAGCTTTACATTCTTTTAGATTTGAATATTGTTAATATTTAAAAAATATTTTTTTTATACATGCAACAAAATGATTTTTTTCTGCCTTTTCCTTTATGATATGTGACATTATCACTTTATCTTTTTATGGTATTATTAAGAGCAAGATATTATGATTTTCTTTCACGTTTGCATATATTTGCATATCTTTCCTTATCTCCTTCCATGCATTATCTTCTCATTAGGTACCTTTTCTCAATTTTCTGTCAGATAAATGTAACATTTTATTATTATAAGGCTATGAGGCTATTGTGTGGGAGTGTGATGAATAGAATCGGCATTTTATCATTAATTTGACTTTCTCGTAAACCCTTTATATAGTTTCTCGTCAAATCCTTCTATATATTTATAATTTATTATCCTATTTTTATTAATTTATTCCTCAATAAAAAAAATATTTATTTTCCTCTTCTATTAATTTTTATTTTGATATATTAAAAAATATTATTAGAAACAACTCATGAATTTATTATTAGAAATAAATTAGAGGACGTAATTGTATACACATAATAAATAAAAAATAACATAATTAATATTGTTGTGATAACAAAAATTAATGGCCAAATGAGATATTATTTAACAAAAACGTAAAAATTATTATTATTATTATTTTTAAGATAACAATTATATAAAATATTGATAGTCATTAAATGATAATGTAGGCTGCCTTCTGCATATTCAACTTTTATCATCAATTTTTATCGGGTTTTATTATAAGCAATTAATTCATATAATTACTATGAATATAGAAAGTCAAATATAAAAGCATATACATTTATTATATTTACTATTTTCTTTGAAAGAAATCGCTTTCTCTCTCTTCCTTTTCAATTTTATCTTCTTCAATGTCTGAGTTGTTTATTTTTATAGAGTAACCAAACAAGAAAATAATTGAACCAAACACACAAAATAATAAAGACAATAAATGCATAAAAATTACTATAATTAAGCCAAAATAAATTCATAAATAATTTGCAGCAAAGAGTTATGATTTTGTGATTTGCAGCACCTGAAATAAAGTGCAAACACCACAGGTTATACCAGCATTAAAATTGTGGATTAGTTTAATTTCTTTCACAATCTTATCACCAGATAAAAGCTCAAGTTATTATGTAAATATGAAAGCAAAAAGTTTGGTTTGTAGTTTTTCTGTGAAAATATGAAAGATTTTGACTTGGTCGAAACAATTGAGAAAAAAGATATATAACGTAATTTTGACAATGATTAAAAGCTAAAAGTTTACAAAACAAAGGTAAAATGACAATGCAGCTAAAAGAGAGATGGAAGTAAATTAGCAAAAGGACGTAAACTGAAATGAATAAAACTTTTCATTTAAATGAAAATGGTGTTTCAAGATTCATAAATTCTCTTAGTGAAACTCGTTTCTCTAACGTTGATACTTGAGTATTTGTGAGATTTTGTAGTGAAATCAAATGGACACCCCGAATCCTAACACTAGAATCCCTATGAGATATAAAATAACTGCTTTCTAACGTTTGTTTCTTCAGCTTTCGCCACTTAGACTCTTGCATGCACTTCGCTTATGAATTCTCTCCACGTATCCTTTGAGATGAGACTTAGAAGTAGTTATTTATTTTGAATAAAACGTCTCTTCACACCCAAATAACTGTTGATTTAATACACATTATTGTCGTTGAAACCTCACACTACTATGTCAAAAACTTGAATCATCATGTCATTGAAATGTCAAATGAGATACTTCTTTTTTCCTAAAAAAAATACTAAGTCCCATTTTTCTCTCCTTTTGAGACTTCAACCATAACACATGAGCAAACGTCTAGTTGACCTTAACTTTTCCCAAACCTCTCAATTGTATTGAGACTTTCCCTTGTCGAAAATCCCGGTTAACAAATTTTCCCTTCAAAAAGGCCTCTTTCGATGAAAAGGAGATAAGGGCCTTTTTGACTTTCTCGGACACTATTCAACTAGTGGGATGACGCACGCACATCATGACCTTTCTATCAACCGTCACCTCGAAAACATGCCTTTTCCCACTAACCCATAACTTCTCATCATGGTCCCGTCTTCATAGGGTGGTGTGGCTAGGTGTGCAAAATTGTTTTGATTTCTCCTCTAAGAGGATGGCTCGTGTCAATAAAGTTCACGCCATTTGTCAAGCATAAACTGAAGAGTTTTTTCTGCTTCGTTATAAATACATCTTCCTTCATTATAAAAACATCTTCCTTCATTCTTCTTCTCTTTTCCATCTATTTCATTAGAAACTTCTTCTTTGAAATTTATCCTTCTCAGACCTTCAAATCAACACTCACAACAATGGTCTCCAGAACAAAGAACACCAAAGCTAACAAAGAGTCTCTCACGTTATGTAACATGATCCCATCTGCCAATATCATTAAAAATCAAGAATATGTTCTAGAACCACCCAACCATGAAGAAAAACTCTGCATATACAAGTCTCAGGTAATCATCCCTTACTCCATTTCTAGAAAAACCCATGCACTCATGGGTACAATGCATAATCCCTCACTAGATATTACTGAGATTAGGGACTTTTTCTCGTCTTATCATATGACTAATGTAACGCCCCAAATTCTTGAGAAGTATTTATTTAATTTATTTAAATACAATATTTGTGAATTTTCGGTGAATTTTGGTGGTTTGTGTCGGTGTCGGTATTTTTGTGGAGTTTGGTTATTTATTTAAATAATAGTATATAATATCTAATATATTGTATTATTATTTATTTAAATAATATTAGAGGAATCATGGGTAAGATAGACTTTTGAGGAGGATTAGTGAGGGTATTATTGGGAAAGCCCATTTTAGAAGCCCAAAGGTTAGGTTTAACAAAAAGGAGAATTTGAGAATATGATTCATTTTGTTAGACCGTGAAAAAGAAGGAAAGAAGTGAGAGCTCTAAGGAAAAAGGAAAAGACGAGGATTCGAGAAGGTTTCCAAAGACTCAATAGGGAAAGGCTTGAAATAGACAATCTAAGGTATGGGGAGTATTGCCTTTCATTATTTTCAATATAAGAATTCGATGTGTTTAAAGCTGATTTTGAGGTTTTTGGGGTTTTTGAAGGGTTTATGAGTTATTGATGATTTAAGGGTATTTCTGAGGATCGATGATGGATTATTAAGGGTTTAATTGATTCGGGTAAAAATAAGCCTTCGAGGCTAAACCTTTTTTATGATATGTGGGATCTTGTATGAGAAAGGGATTTAGGGGGTTTATGAGAATCTTGAGGTTTTGTGAAGGTTTAGGTAATTTTGAGTTAGGATAGTGGAATTAATCGACCTAAATGTCGTAGGTTTTGTGTCCTTGATTTCCATGATGCGTTAGGAATGTTTTAGGGATGTTTTTGGGGTAATTAGGGTTGAAACCGTAAGAGCTTTTGGGTCTGATATGCTACTGATGTGTAGTAGCGATTTCCTGAAATCGCATGTTCGCAAAGCGAGTGAACCATTCGCAAAGCGAATACTCGCCCCAGACTCGCAAAGCAAGCAGCGCAGCGAATGCGCAATTATGTTATTTGATGATACTGAGATGAAGTTGAGAGCGGTCTTTGAGTTTGCAAGGCGAACGTTCTAGCGAGTATGTTCGCAAAGCGAATGGAGTGGCGAAGAGAGGCCGAATTGGGGCTTTGTTGGGATTCTGGGATTCGCTGGAGGTTCGCAAAGCAAACATCCCAGCGAATGAGTTTGCACAGCAAACTTTGTAGCGAATGTCTGTTGTCTGCGAATTTGTGTGTGATTTCAGTGTTGTCTTGATGTTTTGAGCTGTGATTATTTTGATGAAACACCATGATGTATATTGATGATTATGAGCTGTGGATATATGGTGTTTGATGATTAATGGATGATATGGATTACCATGACGTTATTGATGATTATGAGATTGATGACGTCGTAATGTTTTGATGAATAATTGATGATCTGAATTACTATGAGTTTATTGGTGATTATGAACCGTTTATACATTATTTTGAAGGTTAATTGACGATATGAATTACCATGATGTATATTGACGTTATGAACTGCGTATATGTGATGTTCGATGATTAAATGACGATGTGAATGACCATGAGTTATATTAAGTGTGAGATGATGATGCATGACTATTTTGATGTGAATTTCCATGAGTTGCATTGATAATTATAAGATGATGATGCATGGTGTTTTGATGAATGAATGACGATATGATGAGATTTTGATGAATGATGATGCACGTAATGACTTTTGTTAATGACGATGATATTGACGTTGTGCATCATGCATTCATAGCATTATAGGACTTTGGTCCTGTGGGTTAGACTTCGGTCTATTGATGATTATAGGACTTCGGTCCAGTGAGTTAGGCTTCGGTCTATTGTGGCTTCAATCCCATTGTGTGGATGTGAGGTATTTTGACGTGCTCCAGTTCTTGTGTAGAATCGATCCTATTGATGGGGATCTTTGGAGGGTGATGGCCCAATGTTCATCGATTTTGATGAATTGGTACCACATGCATGAATCTTGTTGTGCATTGCATATATTTGGCATTGATGTGATTTATGATATCGTGATTTGATGTTTTCCTTTGATGACCCTGATGTTGTTATATATGATAATGACGCCAATTTTATGCATATCTTGTTTTTATATTGATTATAATGATTTGTGATTACTCACCCTGCCTGTTTGAATGTTGCCTCCGAGGACTTTTGTAGTCTATTTTGCTTTTGGTCGATGTAGAGGGTCATTGCTCTGATATTGTAACATCGGGTTGGGTCGTTGAGTCAAACCATGTTGAGTTGTTATTTTTGTTGTTATTTGATTTGTATGGCTTTTAGTGAAAACTCTTTTGTTTTGGGTTAGTGTGGTTATGGTGGTTCCGCTGCTGTAATTGATGGTTTTTGAATATAATTGATGACCTTTGAGTATTTTGAGGAAAACCCATTGTTTATAGAGCAATTTTGTTTAATTGAATTTATTGAGAAATGTGCACCCTTTGAGGTGGTTCTGATGTTCACTCTGATTTTTGTGTATTTTTGCCGTGTTTATTCCTAGGGTAGAAAAGGGTGTTATATTAGTGGTATCAGAGCAGGTCGGTCCGGCTAGGTTGTCTAATGTTGTCTATTCCCTAGTGTGTGACATGTGTGTGAAAACACCGTCGATGCTTGTTTTGTTTTCTATTTGTAGGTTGGGAATGAAACAAGTGGGGGAGAAGATGGTGCTTCTCCAAGATGCTTCGAGGGTGGAGCAATGGCTAAGTGTGGTGTTGGATGCTACAATAGTTTAGTAAGATAGTTTGTACCGCCTCATGATAGTCGGCTGTTATTAACAAATTGAGGAACTGATCACCCTTAATCTATTGTTGATAATAGACGGGATCATGTTGGATGGGATAGACGTGTCTTGCGAGCTTAAATGGTGTGCGCAGTGAATTGTTTGAAGTCAAGCCAAGTGCTTACAGATGGTTTTGATGAGTCGATGCAGGATGGTGCCAAGACGTTTATGTTGAGGGTAATTTTGAGTTTTAGTGAAGGTGGAGAAGTTGGTGTTTTGCTTTTGTTTGTGAAATTTCGGAAGTGTTTCCTGATGGCGTAAGTGATTGGCCTCTAGAGCGTGAGGTAGAGGTTGTGGCAGATTTGATACCAGGTATGAGTCCGGTGTCAATGGCTCCTTATCGGATGTCTGCATCCGAGTTAGGACAATTGAAGAGACAATTGGAAGAGTTGCTTGGGATGAAGTTTGTTCGACCGAGTGTTTCTCTGTGGGGTGCTCATGTGTTGCCGGTGAAGAAGAAAAGATGGTATTATGATATGGTGCGTGGATTATAGATAGTTGATTAAAGTGACGATCAAGAATAAGTATCCACTTCTGAGGATTGTCGATTTGATGGATTAATTGGTAGGTGCCTGTGTGTTTAGCAAGATAGATTTGAGGTCTGGTTATCATAAGATTCGTGTTAAGCCTGATGATATTCCGAAGACAGCTTTCAGGACGAGGTATGATGACTATGAGTATGCTGTAATGTCGGTTGGCGTATCTAATGCACCTGGTGTTCGTGGAGTATATGAATCAGATTTTTCATGAGTATTTGGATAAGTTTGTGGTGGTGTTTATTAATGATATCTTGATATATTCTAGATCTGAAGAAGAGCATGCTGAGCATTTGAGAACTATGTTGCGAGTGTTGAAAGAGAAGAAGTTGTATGTGAAACTGTCAAAGTGTGAGTTTTAGTTGAAGGAAGTGGGTTTACTTGGCCATGTGCTTTCAAGTGGCTGGATTGTTGTTGGTCCTTCTAAAATTGATGTTGTGTTACAGTGGGAGACTCCGAAGTCTGCTACTGAGATACGAAGTTTTTGGGGATTGGCGGGTTATTACCGCAAGTTTATCGAAGGCTTTTCTAAGTTGGCACTACCTTTGACTCAGTTGACTTGAAAGGGTCAAGCTTTTGTGTGGGATGTAGCTTGTGAGGAGAGTTTTGTGGAATTGAAGAAGAGGTTGACGACCGCCCCAGTGTTGATTTTGCCTAATCCGAGTGAATCTTTTGTGGTGTATTGCGATGCGTCGAAGATGGGTCTTGGAGGAGTATTAATGCAGAATGGACAAGTTGTTGCCTATGCTTTGAAATAATTGAGAGTTCATGAAAGGAATTATCCTACGCATGACTTAGAGTTAGTCGCTGTGGTGTTCGTGGTGAAGATTTGGAGACTTATCTGTTTGGTTCTAAGTTTGAAGTGTTCAGTGATCATAAAAGTCTGAAGTACTTATTTGATCAGAAAGAATTGAATATGAGGCAGAGAAGGTGGTTAGAGCTGTTGAAGGATTTTGATTTTGATTTGAGTTACCATCCGGGCAAAGCAAATGTAGTGGCTGATGCATTGAGTAGAAAGTCATTGCATATGTCGATGCTTATGGTGAAGGAGATGAAGTTACTTGAATAATTCCGAGATTTGAGTTTGGTGTGTGAAGCGACTTCTGACAGTGTGAAGTTAGGAATGTTGAAGCTGATAAGTGATATTTTGGAGGAAATCAGAGTGGGTCAACAAGTGGATTTGAAGTTGGTGGACCAATTGACGTTAATTAACCAAGGTAACAGAGGTGAATTCCGGATTGATGAGAATGGTGTGATGAGGTTTCGAGATAGAGTGTGTGTTCTAGATGTTCCAGAGATCAAGAAAAGTATTTTATGAAGAAGGATCTTGCCGAGTTTAGTTGTGCATGTTTGACTTGTCAGAAGTCGAAGATCGGACATCAGAAGCTGTTGGGTATGATGCAACCGTTGAATATTCTAGAATGGAAATGGGATAGTATTTCCATGGATTTTGTGTTGGGATTTCCAAAAACTGAGAAAGGGAATGATTCTATTTGGGTGATTGTGGATAGATTAACTAAATCGGCTCATTTCTTGCCGATGAAGATTAATCATTCTATGCAAAAGTTAGCTGAGATGTACATTGAGGAGATTGTGAAGTTGCATGGGATACTTTAGAGTATTGTGTTGGATAGAGATCCGAGATTTACATCTAGGTTCTGGAAGAGTTTCCAAGATGCTTTGGGTACTAAGTTGAGGATGTGTTCTGCCTATCATCTGCAGACGGACGGTCAGACAGAAAGGACTATCCAATCTTTAAAGGATTTGCTGAGGGCTTGCGTGTTAGGTCACAGAGGATCTTAGGATAGCCATTTACCATTTATTGAGTTCACGTACAATAATAGTTTTCATGCTAGTATTGGAATGGCTCCCTATGAAGTTTTGTATGGGAGAAGGTGTAGGACTTCTTTGTGTTGGTATGAGTCGGGCGAGAGTACTGTACTCGGACCTGAGATTGTGCAAGAGACGACTGAGGAGACTAAGATGATCCAAGAAAGGATGAAAGCTTCGCAGAGTCGTCAGAAGAGTTACCATGATAAGAGGAGGAAAGCACTTGAATTCCAAGAGGGAGATCACGTGTTTTTGAGGGTGACGCCGGTGACTGGCGTGGGTCGAGCTTTGAAGTCTAGGAAGCTTACTCCATGTTTTGTTGGTCCTTATTAAATTTCACAGAGGGTGGGAGAAGTAGCCTATCAGATTGCTTTTCTACCGTCACTTGCGAATTTGCATGACGTGTTCCATGTGTCTCAGTTGAGGAAGTACATTCCGGATCCGTCGCATGTGATACAGATGGATGATGTACAAGTGAGGGATAATCTGACAGTGGAAGCATTACCTGTGCAGATTGATGGTCGAGAGATGAAGTAACTGCGGGGTAAGGACATAACTCTGGTGAAGGTGTTGTAGGGAGGACCAGCTGGAGAAAGATGGACTTGGGAACGTGAAGATCAGATGAGGGAGTCGTATCCGACTCTATTTCTTTGAGGTAATTTTCGAGGGCAAAAATTCTTTAAGTGGGGGAGAGTTGTAACGCCCCAAATTCTTGATAAGTATTTATTTAATTTATTTAAATACAATATTTGTGAATTTTCGGTGAATTTTGGTGGTTTGTGTCGGTGTCGGTATTTTTGTGGAGTTTGGTTATTTATTTAAATAATAGTATATAATATCTAATATATTGTATTATTATTATTATTTAAATAATATTAGAGGAATCAAGGGTAAGATGGACTTTTGAGGAGGATTAGTGAGGGTATTATTGGGAAAGCCCATTTTAGAAGCCCAAAGGTTAGGTTTAACAAAAAGGAGAATTTGAGAATAGGATTCATTTTGTTAAACCGTGAAAAAGAAGGAAAGAAGTGAGAGCTCTGAGGAAAAAGGAAACGGCGAGGATTCGAGAAGGTTTCCAAAGACTCAATAGAGAAAGGCTTGGAATCGACAATCTAAGGTATGGGGAGTATTGCCTTTCATTGTTTTCGATATAAGAATTCGATGTGTTTAAAGCTGATTTTGAGGTTTTTGGGGTTTTTGAAGGGTTTATGAGTTATTGATGATTTAGGGGTATTTCTGAGGATCGATGATGGATTATTAAGGGTTTAATTGATTCGGGTAAAAATAAGCCTTCGAGGCTAAACCTTTTTTATGATATGTGGGATCTTGTATGAGAAAGGGATTTAGGGGGTTTATGAGAATCTTGAGGTTTTGTGAAGGTTTAGGTAATTTTGAGTTAGGATAGTGGAATTAATCGACCTAAATGTCGTAGGTTTTGTGTCCTTGATTTCCATGATGCCTTAGGAATGTTTTGGTGATGTTTTTGGGGTAATTGGGGTTGAACCGTAAGAGCTTTTGGGTCTGATATGCTACTGATGTGTAGTAGCGATTTCCTGAAATCGCATCTTCGCAAAGCGAGTGAACCATTCGCAAAGCGAATACTCGCCCCAGACTCGCAAAGCAAGCAACGCAGCGAATGCGCAATTATGTTATTTGATGATACTGAGATGAAGTTGAGAGCGGTCTTTGAGTTCGCAAGGCGAACGTTCTAGCGAGTATGTTTGCAAAGGGAATGGAGTGGCGAAGAGAGGCCGAATTGGGGCTTTGTTGGGATTCTGGGATTCGCTGGAGGTTCGCAAAGCGAACTTCCCAGCGAATGAGTTTGCACAACAAACTTTGTAGCGAACGTCTGTTGTTCGCGAACTTGTGTGTGATTTCAGTGTTGACTTGATGTTTTGAGCTGTGATTATTTTGATGAAACACCATGATGTATATTGATGATTATGAGCTGTGTATATATGATGTTTGACGATTAATGGATGATATGGATTACCATGACGTTATTGATGATTATGAGATTGATGACGTCATGATGTTTTGATGAATAATTGATGATCTGAATTACTATGAGTTTATTGGTGATTATCAACCGTTTATACATGATTTTGAAGGTTAATTGATGATATGAATTACCATGATGTATATTGACGTTATGAGCTGCGTATATGTGATGTTCGATGATAAATGACGATGTGAATGACCATGAGTTATATTGAGTGTGAGATGATGATGCATGACTATTTTGATGAGAATTTCCATGAGTTGCATTGATAATTATAAGATGATGATGCATGGTGTTTTGATGAATGAATGACGATATGATGAGATTTTGATGAATGATGATGCACGTAATGACTTTTGTTAATGACGATGATATTGACGTTGTGTATCATGCATTCATAGCATTATAGGACTTTGGTCCTGTGGGTTAGACTTCGGTCTATTAATGATTATAGGACTTCGGTCCAGTGAGTTAGGCTTCGGTCTAATGTGGCTTCAATCCCATTGTGTGGATGTGAGGTATTTTGATGTGCTATGGTTCTTGTATAGAATCTATCCTATTGATGGGGATCTTTGGAGGGTGATGGCCCAATGTCCATCGATTTTGATGAATTGGTACCACATGCATGAATCTTGTTCTCCATTGCATATATTTGGCATTGATGTGATTTATGATATCGTGATTTGATGTTTTCCTTTGATGACCCTGATGTTGTTATATATGATAATGACGCCAATTTTATGCATATCTTGTTTTTATATTGATTATAATGATTTGTGATTACTCACCCTGCCTGTTTGAATGTTGCCTCCACGTGAGTAACATGCAGGTGATTAGGATTAGCTGTGTGGATGCCTCCGAGGACTTTTGGAGTCTATTTTGCTTTTGGTCGATGTAGAGGGTCATTGCTCTGATATTGTAACATCGGGTTGGGTCGTTGAGTCAAACCATGTTGAGTTGTTATTTTTGTTGTTATTTGATTTGTATGGCTTTTAGTGAAAACTCTTTTGTTTTGGGTTAGTGTGGTTATGGTTGTTCCGCTGCTGTAATTGATGGTTTTTTAATATAATTGATGACCTTTGAGTATTTTGAGGAAAACCCATTGTTTACAGAGCAATTTTGTTTAATTGAATTTATTGAGAAATGTGCACCCTTTGAGGTGGTTCTGATGTTCACTCTGATTTTTGTGTACTTTTGCCGTGTTTATTCCTGGGGTAGAAAAGGGTGTTATATTAGTGGTATCAGAGCAGGTCGGTCCGTCCGGCCAGGTTGTCTAATGTTGTCTATTCCCTAGTGTGTGACATGTGTGTGAAAACACTGTCGATGCTTGTTTTGTTTTCCATTTGTAGGTTGGGAATGAAACAAGTGGGGGAGAAGATGGTGCTTCTCCAAGATGCTTCGAGGGTGGAGCAATGGCTAAGTGTGGTGTTGGATGCTACAATAGTTTAGTAAGATTGTTTGTACTGCCTCATGATAGTCGGCTGTTATTAACAAATTTTTGGAACTGATCACCCTTAATCTATTGTTGATAATAGACGGGATCATGTTGGATGGGATAGACGTGTCTTGCGAGCTTAAATGGTGTGCGCAGTGAATTGTTTGAAGTCAAGCCAAGTGCTTACAGATGGTTTTGATGAGTCGATGCAGGATGGTGCCGAGACGTTTATGTTGAGGGTAATTTTGAGTATTAGTGAAGGTGGTGAAGTTGGTGTTTTGCTTTTGTTTGTGAAATTTCGGAAGTGTTTCCTGATGGCGTAAGTGATTGGCCTCTAGAGCGTGAGGTAGAGGTTGTGGCGGATTTAATACCGGGTATGAGTCCGGTGTCAATGGCTCCTTATCGGATGTCTGCATCCGAGTTAGGACAATTGAAGAGACAATTGGAAGAGTTGCTTGGGATGAAGTTTGTTCGACCGAGTGTTTCTCTGTGGGTGCTCCTGTGTTGTCGGTGAAGAAGAAAAGATGGTATTATAATATGGTGTGTGGATTATAGATAGTTGAATAAAGTGACGATCAAGAATAAGTATCCACTTCTGAGGATTGTCGATTTGATGGATTAATTGGTAGGTGCCTGTGTGTTTAGCAAGATAGATTTGAGGTCTGGTTATCATAAGATTCGTGTTAAGCCTGATGATATTCCGAAGACAGCTTTCAGGACGAGGTATGATGACTATGAGTATGCTGTGATGTCGGTTGGCGTATCTAATGCACCTGGTGTTCGTGGAGTATATGATTCAGATTTTTCATGAGTATTTGGATAAGTTTATGGTGGTGTTTATTGATGATATCTTGATATATTCTAGATCTGAAGAAGAGAATGCTGAGCATTTGAGAACTGTGTTGCGAGTGTTGAAAGAGAAGAAGTTGTATGTGAAACTGTCAAAGTGTGAGTTTTAGTTGAAGGAAGTGGGTTTCCTTGGCCATGTGCTTTCAAGTGGCTGGATTGTTGTTGGTCCTTCTAAAATTGATGTTGTGTTACAGTGGGAGACTCCGAAGTCTGCTACTGAGATACGAAGTTTTTGGGGATTGGCGGGTTATTACCGCAAGTTTATCGAAGGCTTTTCTAAGTTGGCACTACCTTTGACTCAGTTGACTTGAAAGGGTCAAGCTTTTGTGCGGGATGTAGCTTATGAGGAGAGTTTTGTGGAATTGAAGAAGAGGTTGACGAATGCTCCAGTGTTGATTTTTCCTAATCCGAGTGAATCTTTTGTGGTGTATTGCGATGCGTCGAAGATGGGTCTTGGAGGAGTATTAATAAAGAATGGACAAGTTGTTGCCTATGCTTCGAAATAATTGAGAGTTCATGAAAGGAATTATCCTACGCATGATTTAGAGTTGGTCGCTGTGGTGTTCGTGGTGAAGATTTGGAGACTTATCTGTTTGGTTCTAAGTTTGAAGTGTTCAGTGATCATAAAAGTCTGAAGTACTTATTTGATCAGAAAGAATTGAATATGAGGCAGAGAAGGTGGTTAGAGCTGTTGAAGGATTTCGATTTTGATTTAAGTTACCATCCGGGCAAAGCAAATGTAGTGGCTGATGCATTGAGTAGAAAGTCATTGCATATGTCGATGCTTATGGTGAAGGAGATGAAGTTACTTGAATAATTCCGAGATTTGAGTTTGGTGTGTGAAGCGACTTCTGACAGTGTGAAGTTAGGAATGTTGAAGCTGATAAGTGATATTTTGGAGGAAATCAGAGTGGGTCAGCAAGTGGATTTAAAGTTGGTGGACCAATTGACGTTAATTAACCAAGGTAACAGAGGTGAATTCCGGATCGATGAGAATGGTGTGATGAGTTTTCGAGATAGAGTGTGTGTTCTAGATGTTCCAGAGATCGAGAAAAGTATTCTATGAAGAAGGATCTTGCCGAGTTTGGTTGTGCTTGTTTGACTTGTCAAAAGTCGAAGATCAAACATCAGAAGCCGTTGGGTATGATGCAACCATTGAATATTCTAGAATGGAAATAGGATAGTATTTCCATGGATTTTGTGTCGGGATTGCCAAAGACTGAGAAAGGGAATGATTCTATTTGGGTGATTGTGGATAGATTAACTAAATCGGCTCATTTCTTGCCGATGAAGATTAATCATTCTATGCAGAAGTTAGCCGAGATGTACATTGAGGAGATTGTGAAGTTGCATGGGATACTTTCGAGTATTGTGTTAGATAGAGATCCGAGATTTACATCTAGGTTCTGGAAGAGTTTCCAAGATGCTTGGGGTACTAAGTTGAGGATGAGTTCTGCCTATCATCTGCAGACGGACGGTTAGATAGAAAGGACTATCCAATCTTTAAAGGATTTACTGAGGGATTACGTGTTAGGTCCCAGAGGATCTTAGGATAGCCATTTACCATTTATTGAGTTCACGTACAATAATAGTTTTCATGCTAGTATTGGAATGGCTCCCTATGAAGTTTTGTATGGGAGAAGGTGTAGGACTCCTTTGTGTTGGTATGAGTCGGGCAAGAGTGCTGTACTCGGACCTGAGATTGTGCAAGAGACGACTGAGGAGACTAAGATGATCCAAGAAAGGATCAAAGCTTCGCAGAGTCGTCAGAAGAGTTACCATGATAAGAGGAGGAAAGCACTTGAATTCCAAGAGGGAGATCACATGTTTTTGAGGGTGACGCCGGTGACTGGCGTGGGCCGAGCTTTGAAGTCTAGGAAGCTTACTCCATGTTTTGTTGGTCCTTATCAAATTTCACAGAGGGTGGGAGAAGTAGCCTATCGGATTGCTTTTCTGCCGTCGCTTGCGAATTTGCATGACGTGTTCAATGTGTCTTAGTTGAGGAAGTACATTCCGGATCCGTCGCATGTGATACAGATGGATGATGTACAAGTGAGGGATAACCTGACAGTGGAAGCATTACCTGTGCAGATTGTTGGTCGAGAGATGAAGCAACTGCGGGGTAAGGACATAACTCTGGTGAAGGTGTTGTGGGGAGGACCAGCTGGAGAAATATGGACTTGGGAACGTGAAGATCAGATGAGGGAGTCGTATCCGACTCTATTTCTTTGAGGTAATTTTCGAGGGCAAAAATTCTTTAAGTGGGGGAGAGTTGTAACGCCCCAAATTCTTGATAAGTATTTATTTAATTTATTTAAATACAATATTTGTGAATTTTCGGTGAATTTTGGTGGTTTGTGTCGGTGTCGGTATTTTTGTGGAGTTTGGTTATTTATTTAAATAATAGTATATAATATCTAATATATTGTATTATTATTATTATTTAAATAATATTAGAGGAATCAAGGGTAAGATGGACTTTTGAGGAGGATTAGTGAGGGTATTATTGGGAAAGCCCATTTTAGAAGCCCAAAGGTTAGGTTTAACAAAAAGGAGAATTTGAGAATAGGATTCATTTTGTTAGACCGTGAAAAAGAAGGAAAGAAGTGAGAGCTCTGAGGAAAAAGGAAACGGCGAGGATTCGAGAAGGTTTCCAAAGACTCAATAGAGAAAGGCTTGGAATCGACAATCTAAGATATGGGGAGTATTGCCTTTCATTGTTTTCGATATAAGAATTCGATGTGTTTAAAGCTGATTTTGAGGTTTTTGGGGTTTTTGAAGGGTTTATGAGTTATTGATGATTTAGGGGTATTTCTGAGGATCGATGATGGATTATTAAGGGTTTAATTGATTCGGGTAAAAATAAGCCTTCGAGGCTAAACCTTTTTTATGATATGTGGGATCTTGTATGAGAAAGGGATTTAGGGGGTTTATGAGAATCTTGAGGTTTTGTGAAGGTTTAGGTAATTTTGAGTTAGGATAGTGGAATTAATCGACCTAAATGTCGTAGGTTTTGTGTCCTTGATTTCCATGATGCCTTAGGAATGTTTTGGTGATGTTTTTGGGGTAATTGGGGTTGAAACCGTAAGAGCTTTTGGGTCTGATATGCTACTGATGTGTAGTAGCGATTTCCTGAAATCGCATGTTCGCAAAGCGAGTGAACCATTCGCAAAGCGAATACTCGCCCCAGACTCGCAAAGCAAGCAGCGCAGTGAATGCGCAATTATGTTATTTGATGATACTGAGATGAAGTTGAGAGCGGTCTTTGAGTTCGCAAGGCGAACGTTCTAGCGAGTATGTTTGCAAAACGAACGGAGTGGCGAAGAGAGGCCGAATTGGGGCTTTGTTGGGATTCTGGGATTCGCTGGAGGTTCGCAAAGCAAACTTCCCAGCGGATGAGTTTGCACAGCAAACTTTGTAGCAAACGTCTGTTGTTCGCGAATTTGTGTGTGATTTCAGTGTTGTCTTGATGTTTTGAGCTGTGATTATTTTGATGAAACACCATGATGTATATTGATGATTATGAGCTGTGTATATATGATGTTTGACGATTAATGGATGATATGGATTACCATGACGTTATTGATGATTATGAGATTGATGACGTCGTGATGTTTTGATGAATAATTGATGATCTGAATTACTATGAGTTTATTGGTGATTATGAACCGTTTATACATGATTTTGAAGGTTAATTGATGATATGAATTACCATGATGTATATTGACGTTATGAGCTGCGTATATGTGATGTTCGATGATAAATGACGATGTGAATGACCATGAGTTATATTGAGTGTGAGATGATGATGCATGACTATTTTGATGTGAATTTCCATGAGTTGCATTGATAATTATAAGATGATGATGCATGGTGTTTTGATGAATGAATGACGATATGATGAGATTTTGATGAATGATGATACACGTAATGACTTTTGTTAATGACGATGATATTGACGTTGTGTATCATGCATTCATAGCATTATAGGACTTTGGTCCTGTGGGTTAGACTTCGGTCTATTGATGATTATAGGACTTCGGTCCAGTGAGTTAGGCTTCGGTCTATTGTGGCTTCAATCCCATTCTGTGGATGTGAGGTATTTTGACGTGCTCCAGTTCTTGTGTAGAATCGATCCTATTGATGGGGATCTTTGGAGGGTGATGGCCCAATGTCCATCGATTTTGATGAATTGGTACCACATGCATGAATCTTGTTGTGCATTGCATATATTTGGCATTGATGTGATTTATGATATTGTGATTTGATGTTTTCCTTTGATGACCCTGATGTTGTTATATATAATAATGACACCAATTTTATGCATATCTTATTTTTATATTGATTATAATGATTTGTGATTACTCACCCTGCCTGTTTGAATGTTACCTCCACGTGGGTAACGTGCAGGTGATTAGGATTAGCTGTGTGGATGCCTCCGAGGACTTTTGTAGTCTATTTTGCTTTTGGTCGATGTAGAGGGTCATTGCTCTGATATTGTAACATCGGGTTGGGTCGTTGAGTCAAACCATGTTGAGTTGTTATTTTTGTTGTTATTTGATTTGTATGGCTTTTAGTGAAAACTCTTTTGTTTTGGGTTAGTGTGGTTATGGTGGTTCCGCTGCTGTAATTGATGGTTTTTGAATATAATTGATGACCTTTGAGTATTTTGAGGAAAACCCATTGTTTACAGAGCAATTTTGTTTAATTGAATTTATTGAGAAATGTGCACCCTTTGAGGTGGTTCTGATGTTCACTCTGATTTTTGTGTACTTTTGCCGTGTTTATTCCTGGGGTAGAAAAGGGTGTTATATTAGTGGTATCAGAGCAGGTCGGTCCTTCCGGCCAGGTTGTCTAATGTTGTCTATTCCCTAGTGTGTGACATGTGTGTGAAAACACTGTCGATGCTTGTTTTGTTTTCTATTTGTAGGTTGGGAATGAAACAAGTGGGGGAGAAGATGGTGCTTCTCCAAGATGCTTCGAGGGTGGAGCAATGGCTAAGTGTGGTGTTGGATGCTACAATAGTTTAGTAAGATAGTTTGTATCGCCTCATGATAGTCGGCTGTTATTAACAAATTGAGGAACTGATCACCCTTAATCTATTGTTGATAATAGACGGGATAATGTTGGATGGGATAGACGTGTCTTGCGAGCTTAAATGGTGTGCGCAGTGAATTGTTTGAAGTCAAGCCAAGTGCTTACAGATGGTTTTGATGAGTCGATGCAGGATGGTGCCGAGACGTTTATGTTGAGGGTAATTTTGAGTATTAGTGAAGGTGGAGAAGTTAGTGTTTTGCTTTTGTTTGTGAAATTTCGGAAGTGTTTCCTGATGGCGTAAGTGATTGGCCTCTAGAGCGTGAGGTAGAGGTTGTGGCGGATTTAATACCAGGTATGAGTCCGGTGTCAATGGCTCCTTATCGGATGTTTGCATCCGAGTTAGGATAATTGAAGAGACAATTGGAAGAGTTGCTTGGGATGAAGTTTGTTCGACCGAGTGTTTCTCTGTGGGGTGCTCCTGTGTTGTCGGTGAAGAAGAAAAGATGGTATTATGATATGGTGTGTGGATTATAGATAGTTGAATAAAGTGACGATCAAGAATAAGTATCCACTTCTGAGGATTGTCGATTTGATGGATTAATTGGTAGGTGCCTGTGTGTTTAGCAAGATAGATTTGAGGTCTGGTTATCATAAGATTCGTGTTAAGCCTGATGATATTCTGAAGACAACTTTCAGGACGAGGTATGATGACTATGAGTATGCTGTGATGTCGGTTGGCGTATCTAATGCACCTGGTGTTCGTGGAGTATATGAATCAGATTTTTCATGAGTATTTGGATAAGTTTGTGGTGGTGTTTATTGATGATATCTTGATATATTCTAGATCTGAAGAAGAGCATGCTGAGCATTTGAGAACTGTGTTGCGAGTGTTGAAAGAGAAGAAGTTGTATGTGAAACTGTCAAAGTGTGAGTTTTAGTTGAAGGAAGTGGGTTTCCTTGGCCATGTGCTTTCAAGTGGCTGGATTGTTGTTGGTCCTTCTAAAATTGATGTTGTGTTACAGTGGGAGACTCCGAAGTCTGCTACTGAGATACGAAGTTTTTAGGGATTGGCGGGTTATTACCGCAAATTTATCGAAGGCTTTTCTAAGTTGGCACTACCTTTGACTCAATTGACTTGAAAGGGTCAAGCTTTTGTGTGGGATGTAGCTTGTGAGGAGAGTTTTGTGGAATTGAAGAAGAGGTTGACGACCGCTCCAGTGTTGATTTTGCCTAATCCGAGTGAATCTTTTGTGGTGTATTGCGATGCGTCGAAGATGGGTCTTGGAGGAGTATTAATGCAGAATGGACAAGTTGTTGCCTATGCTTCGAAATAATTGAGAGTTCATGAAAGGAATTATCCTACGCATGACTTAGAGTTGGTCGCTGTGGTGTTCGTGGTGAAGATTTAGAGACTTATCTGTTTGGTTCTAAGTTTGAAGTGTTCAGTGATCATAAAAGTCTGAAGTACTTATTTGATCAGAAAGAATTGAATATGAGGCAGAGAAGGTGGTTAGAGCTGTTGAAGGATTTTGATTTTGATTTGAGTTACCATCCGGGCAAAGCAAATGTAGTGGCTGATGCATTGAGTAGAAAGTCATTGCATATGTCGATGCTTATGGTGAAGGAGATGAAGTTACTTGAATAATCCCTAGATTTGAGTTTGGTGTGTGAAGCGACTTCTGACAGTGTGAAGTTAGGAATGTTGAAGCTGATAAGTGATATTTTGGAGGAAATCAGAGTGGGTCAGCAAGTGGATTTGAAGTTGGTGGACCAATTGACGTTAATTAACCAAGGTAACAGAGGTGAATTCCGGATTGATGAGAATGGTGTGATGAGGTTTCGAGATAGAGTGTGTGTTCTAGATGTTCCAGAGATCGAGAAAAGTATTCTATGAAGAAGGATCTTGCCGAGTTTGGTTGTGCTTGTTTGACTTGTCAGAAGTCGAAGATCGAACATCAGAAGTCGTTGGGTATGATGCAACCGTTGAATATTCTAGAATGGAAATAGGATAGTATTTCCATGGATTTTGTGTCGGGATTGCCAAAGACTGAGAAAGGGAATGATTCTATTTGGGTGATTGTCGATAGATTAACTAAATCGGCTCATTTCTTGCCGATGAAGATTAATCATTCTATGCAGAAGTTAGCCGAGATGTACGTTGAGGAGATTGTGAAGTTGCATGGGATACTTTCGAGTATTGTGTTGGATAAAGATCCGAGATTTACATCTAGGTTCTGGAAGAGTTTCCAAGATGCTTTGGGTACTAAGTTGAGGATGAGTTCTGCCTATCATCCGCAGACGGACGGTCAAACAGAAAGGACTATCCAATCTTTAAAGGATTTGCTGAGGGCTTGCGTGTTAGGTCACAGAGGATCTTAGGATAGGCATTTACCATTTATTGAGTTCAATTACAATAATAGTTTTCATGCTAGTATTGGAATGGCTCCCTATGAAGTTTTGTATGGGAGAAGGTGTAGGACTCCTTTGTGTTGGTATGAGTCGGGCGAGAGTGTTGTACTCGGACCTGAGATTATGCAAGAGACGACTGAGGAGACTAAGATGATCCAAGAAAGGATGAAAGCTTCGCAGAGTCGTCAGAAGAGTTACCATGATAAGAGGAGGAAAGCACTTGAATTCCAAGAGGGAGATCACGTGTTTTTGAGGGTGACGCCGGTGACTGGCGTGGGTCGAGCTTTGAAGTCTAGGAAGCTTACTCCATGTTTTGTTGGTCCTTATCAAATTTCACAGAGGGTGGGAGAAGTAGCCTATCAGATTGATTTTCCGCCGTCGCTTGCGAATTTGCATGACGTGTTCCATGTGTCTGTTGAGGAAGTACATTCCGGATCCGTCGCATGTGATACAGATGGATGATGTATAAGTGAGGGATAACCTGACAGTGGAAGCATTACCTGTGCAGATTGATGGTCGAGAGATGAAGCAACTGCGGGGTAAGGACATAACTCTGGTGAAGGTGTTGTGGGGAGGACCAGCTGGAGAAAGTTGGACTTGGGAACGTGAAGATCAGATGAGGGAGTCATATCCGACTCTATTTCTTTGAGGTAATTTTCGAGGGCAAAAATTCTTTAAGTGGGGGAGAGTTGTAACGCCCCAAATTCTTGATAAGTATTTATTTAATTTATTTAAATACAATATTTGTGAATTTTCGGTGAATTTTGGTGGTTTGTGTCGGTGTCGGTATTTTTGTGGAGTTTGGTTATTTATTTAAATAATAGTATATAATATCTAATATATTGTATTATTATTATTTAAATAATATTAGAGGAATCAAGGGTAAGGTGGACTTTTGAGGAGGATTAGTGAGGGTATTATTGGGAAAGCCCATTTTAGAAGCCCAAAGGTTAGGTTTAACAAAAAGGAGAATTTGAGAATAGGATTCATTTTGTTAGACCGTGAAAAAGAAGGAAAGAAGTGAGAGCTCTGAGGAAAAAGGAAATGGCGAGGATTCGAGAAGGTTTCCAAAGACTCAATAGAGAAAGGCTTGGAATCGACAATCTAAGGTATGAGGAGTATTGCCTTTCATTGTTTTCGATATAAGAATTCGATGTGTTTAAAGCTGATTTTGAGGTTTTTGGGGTTTTTGAAGGGTTTATGAGTTATTGATGATATAGGGGTATTTCTGAGGATCGATGATGGATTATTAAGGGTTGAATTGATTCGGGTAAATATACGCCTTCGAGGCTAAACCTTTTTGATGATATGTGGGATCTTGTATGAGAAAGGGATTTATGAGGTTTATGAGAATCTTGAGGTTTTGTGAAGGTTTAGGTAATTTTGAGTTAGGATAGTGGAATTAATCAACCTAAATGTCGTAGGTTTTGTGTCCTTGATTTCCATGATGCCTTAGGAATGTTTTGGGGATGTTTTTGGGGTAATTGGGGTTTAAACCGTAAGAGCTTTTGGGTCTGATATGCTACTGATGTGTAGCAGCGATTTCCTGAAATCGTATGTTCGCAAATCGAGTGAACCATTCGCAAAGCGAATACTCGCCATAGACTCGCAAAGCGAGCAGCGCAGCGAATGCGTGATTATGTTGTTTGATGATACTGAGATGAAGTTGAGAGTGGTCTTTGAGTTTGCAAGGTGAACGTTCTAGCGAGTATGTTTGTAAAGCGAATGGAGTGGCGAAGAGAGGCAGAATGGGGGATTTGTTGGGATTCGCTTGAGGTTCGCAAAGCGAACATCCCAGCGAATGAGTTTGCACAACGAACTTTGTAGCGAAAGTCTGCTGTTCGCAAATTTGTGTGTGATTTCTATGCTGTCTTGATGTTTTGAGTTGTGATTATTTTGATGAAATACCATGATGTATATTGATGATTATGAGCTGCCTATATATGATGTTTGGTGATTAATGGATGCTATGGATTACCATGATGTTATTGATGATTATGAGATTGATGACGTCGTGATGTTTTGATGAATAATTGATGATCTGAATTACTATGAGTTTATTGGTAATTATGAACCGTTTATACATGATTTTGAAGGTTAATTGATGATATGAATTACCATGATGTATATTGACGTTATGAGCTGCGTATATGTGTTGTTCGAAGATTAAATGACGATGTGAATGACCATGAGTTATATTGAGTGTGAGATGATGATGCATGACTATTTTGATGTGAATTTCCATGAGTTGCATTGATAATTATAAGATGATGATGCATGGTGCTTTGATGAATGAATGACGATATGATGAGATTTTGATGAATGATGATGCACGTAATGACTTTTGTTAATGACGATGATATTGACGTTGTGCATCATGCATTCATAGCATTATAGGAATTCGGTCAAGCGGGTTAGACTTTGGTCTATTGATGATTATAGGACTTCGGTCCAGTGAGTTAGGCTTCGGTCTATTATGGCTTCAATCCCATTGTGTGGATGTGAGGTATTTTGACGTGCTCCGGTTCTTGTGTAGAATCGATCCTATTGATGGGGATCTTTGGAGGGTGATGGTCCAGTGTCCATCGACTTTGATGAATTGGTACCACATGCATGAGTCTTGTTGTGCATTGCATATATTTGGCATTGATGTGATTTATGATATTGTGATTTGATGTTTCCTTTGATGACCCTGATGTTGTTGTATATGATAATGACGTCAATTTTATGCATATCCTATTTTTATATTGATTATAATGATTTGTAATTACTCACCCTGCCTGTTTGAATGTTACCTCCACTTGGGTAACGTGCAGGTGATCAGGATTAGCGGTGTGGATGCCTCCGAGGACTTTTGGAGTTTATTTTGCTTTTGGTCGATGTAGAGGATCATTGCTCTGATATTGTAACATCGGGTTAGGTCGTTGAGTCGAACCATGTTGAGTTGTTATTTTTGTTGTTATTTTATTAGTATGGCTTTTAGTGAAAACCCTTTTGTTTTGGGTTAGTGTGGTTATGGTGGTTCCGCTGCTGTAATTGATGGTTTTTGAATATAATTGATGACCTTTGAGTATTTTGAGGAAAACCCGTTGTTTACGGGGCAATTTTGTTTAATTGAATTTATTGAGAAATGTGCACCCTTTGAGGTGGTTTTGATGTTTACTCTGATTTTTGTGTATTTTTGCCGTGTTTATTCCTGGTGTAGAAAAGGGTGTTACAACTAAGCCTAATGTTTGCATTAAGAAACATCTGAATTTAGAATACATGACTGCCACCTTGCGTGTCTTTCGTTCAGCTGCCCCACTAAGAAACATAAGGATTACATCCATTGGCTGAACAAAATTGAGGCAAAAATGAGTGAAACTTGGAACTTGAGGGGTATTTTCGACCTAATTTAACTGTCGAGAACATGCCCTGCTTATTGCCAAAACATGCCGGATGCGTCCCTTTACTTCTGGGAAAGCACTACCAACACCTTCCAACTCCCTTGTGAAATGGTGACACCCACACTTTTTGACACAGCGGCCATTACTGGCCTTCGCTAGTAAAATTTTTGACCCTAATGGGAGCAATGAATATACTATCAATTTTGACACAAACTGTGCCAGCTTTGGCAATTATATTGAGGACTATCACGTCACTGGCACAACTGAAGTCTCTGACGAAAAGGACATTGCATTCCTTGCCCTATGGCTGTCAAGGTGCATCTTTTGCTGCAAGTCTTTAAAGGTAGCAAAAAGATATTTAACCCTAGCCAACCAATTACATGAAGGAAAGGACAGCTGCCTTAGCCAACTAATTTTAGGATCTCTTTATGAATCCTTATGATTAGCTACAGAGGTCCTAAGGAACATCAAATCCAAAGACAACTTGTTACTCTCTAGACCATTTTGGTTACTTCAACTCTGGTTGAATGTCATGTTTGAGATTTCTCTAGATGTCGACAATCCTAACAACGGCAATGAAGCCATTAGGGATAGGCGTATCAAAGGCGTTCGATTGACCCAAATGACTCCAACGGACAAGAATAGATCAAACCGAGACGCCTTTTGTCCTATTTCTTGATGTTTGTAAAACGTTATTGAAGGTGTGAGAAAAACACAAGAAAGGGGGGGGGGGGGTTGAATTGGGTTTTCCAAAATGAAAGCTTTTTGTGAAACTCAAACAAAGATCATAAATAAACAAACAATAGAGAAAGACACATGATATATCCTGGTTCACTTGAAAATTATCAAGTTAATCCAGTCCACCCGCCAAGGTGATTTTACCTCTCTCAAGCGAGGACTTAATCCACTATAACCAAACTGATTACAAATGCACTAGCAACTGCTGGTGACTAACAACAACCTCTAAGACACACTAGTCCTAGACTTCTTAAGAATTCTGACCCAACTGGTCTCTTAAGGAATACAATGCACAAGCCAAACTGTAAGTGACTAACAACACTAAAACACACTGTCTTAGTCTTCCTAAAGCATATAACCTACCCGGTCCTTTAAGGAACACAAACAACTATTTGTTACAAGGGTTTGTTTACAATAATGATGCTTCTACACAAGCAGAGTAAACACAATTTTTATCTCAATCTATCTTAGAGCGAATCTATACAGTAAAAACATTCTTCTTCTTTTTTATTGTGGTGCTTTACTGTTCACTCATATATTTCTCTGTTTCTCAATATCTTTCTTCATATGAATCAGTGTTTTTGATATTTCTCTTTTTCACACTGAGTATTCATCGTTTATTGCTCATTTCACGCTTCCATGCTTTCACGCATATGCTCCTAATTCGTTGAATAATCAAGTCTATATATATAGCCAGAAGAAGATTCGTTGAAGGGCAGATCAGTAATATTGAAAGAGTACTGGCGACTTGAAATAATGTTGTTATGCTGGGTTAAAAATCATACACTGAAATTGTCCTTTGTACCACCAAATCAGGGTGGTGGAAAGGAACGTGTTTTATCTGTACTATGTACTATTTTCCCTTGCAAACGTTTCATCTTCTTCTATCCATCAGAGGCTTCTGAATTGAAAAATGATTGAAGCATGATCAGACGAATGAATCATTTGGTCTTCAGAGTCTCGAGTCTTCAGAATCTTCAGAACTTGTTCAGCAGAACCTTGTCATCAGAATCTTCAACACTCCTTCTTCAGAACCCTTGGTTATCAGAATCCTTAAGTCTTTAGAGTCTTCAGAACTTTGTTCAGCAGAACCTTGTCTTTAGAATCTTCAACACTTAGTCTTCAGAACCTTTAATCTTCAGAATCCTTAAGTCTTCAGAGTCTTCAGAACTTTGTTCAGCAGAACCTTGTCTTTAGAATCTTCAGCACTTAGTCTTCAGAAGTAAAACATCAGAGTCACGCTCAGAAGTTAGAATCCAAAAGACGTTACAGCAGCAACATAATGTCTTCTCAGAATCTTTCTGACGCACAGTAGATTGGACACAATCTTGCTTCTTCACACAGAAGTGACCATAGAGAATATCAGAGTGATGTAGCACATGGTCTTTATCAGAGTCATAACCTGTTTGTTAAAACCATCAGAATAACAAACGTCAGAGCACCATAATTGTTCTCACACAAATACTCCATTGTTATCATCAAAACATAGAGACAAGATGCAGAACCAAATCTTTTTCTTACAATCTCCCCCTTTTTGATGATGACAAAACCATGTATTTTGATAGAACAATTTATATAGGGTAATCACCATAACCAACAAATTCAGAGTTTAACTTCTCAGCTCCCCCTGAATCTGGTAATCTCAAAATTTCATTTATGCTTGTTTAGAGTCTCCCCCTGATCCCAAAATTCACAAAATAAATTTGAGTTCTTCAGAACATGGCAATAGAGAAGGAATACTTCCCTACCACAACTCATCAGAGTCTGACTAGAACACTAGGTCTTCATCTCAGAACCTGGTTACTATCAGAACTTTGATGAAAATTCAAAACTTGATTTTGAGTCTGATTGGATTATGCCGCGTATCTCATATCAGAACTTCTTATCAGATCTTGATGAAGAATCACAACTTCTTAAGTATCAGAGTTTGATCAGAATTGACTTCTCTTTTGTCAATCTTTTCTTAGATTCAACAATCTTGTCAGATTCAGAGCCTGATTGATTTTATCAGAATATCATCCGTTGTAGAGCATGTAATACCCCATATTATTTAAATGCTCAATTGGATATCAGATGAGATCAGATGAGTATCTATGTGCTCTATCTTTGGTAAATTGGATTGATGGAATCCTCTAAGTACTCTAAGTATTGTCAATTGGGATCAATAGAGCAACTAATGAACTCTGAAGAGATCAATTATTTATGAAAGGGACAAATTACTATTTATTAGTTCAAGAGATAATTTTATGGTAACTCTAATAATTGATCAATTGTGTTAAGACGACAAAATATCAATTGGAGATATTTTACCCTGTTGGATTATATTATATTATAAGTTTATATATATATATATATATATATATATATATATATATATATATATATATATATATATATATATATATATATATTTGTTAGAAAGAAAGAGAAAAGAAAAAGATAGAAAGAAGAAGAAGAAAGTTGGTAAGAAGAAGAGAAGAGAAAAGGAAGAGAAGAGAAGCGAGAAAGAGGAAGAAGAGAGAAAAGCTTGGATCATCATCTTCTTCAACCTCCTCTTCGATTACCAGGTGGGTTCTAGTTAGAAACTCTAAGTTCTAGAAATCCATGATTTGAACTTAGGTTAGATTTGAGAGAAAACGATTAAACGGATAAATTACGTAGTATAGTCGTAATATGCGTGTGATCATTTGATAATACTTGTTTTGATGTTTGGAAATGATCTGGTGTGGAAAGGGTGGGATTTGAGGCCCTTGGAACCTTAAAAAAACGCAGCTGAGAAATGATGTTTCTGATACGCACCGTCGGGCGGCGCTTTGAACGCCTGGCGACGCAGGCTTGCGCCGGGCGAAATTTAAGGGGCGCAGCATGGAACGCTACTGGAACTTTTCTGGGTTTGGAATTGGGACTTACGCCGCTGCTTCACCGGGCAAAGCACAGGGGCAGGGACACCGCCGGGCAAAAATTTGTACCGCCGGGGGCTCCTGGGAGTTTTCAATAATTTTGTTTTCTTTAAAAATCCATAACTTTTGATCCGTAACTCGGATTGAGACGTTCTTGATACCGTTAGAAAGCCATGAAAATTAAGGGTATGATGTGGGATAAATTATTTAGTGGAAAATGAAGGAAAGTAATGTTATGTGATATGTCGAAATCTATATCTTTTGGATCGTAAATCCAATCGAGGCATAATTACAGCCGATGTAAAGCTGTGGAAATATCCTACGGGATGAAAGTGAAAAGTATTGATTTCGATACCCGATTAAATGAATCGGAGGGAATTGAAAGTGACGTTTTATGTGACGTGCTATGAAATGGTAATGTGAGACCATGAGTTTTAACCAAGGATGCTTGGTAAAGGATAGTAGTGGCTTGTATGCCTTAAAAATGTGTATGAACTACTATGTGGATTATGTTTGACATGTTGTCGCTCCCGGGATTTTCATCCAAGTACAAACGCGAAAGTGGCACGGAAACAGAGTAGCCAACAATGTGTATTTATCCCAAGAGAGGGAAAGGAAACACTGCATAAACCTAGGGGAAAGGAAAAGCATGGTCTCACGACCAAGAGAAACGGGTAAGGGAGTTGGTTACGCGAAGGGAAGGTATTAGCACCCCCACGCGTCCATCATACTCGATGGGATCCACGCTTGTTGTCTCGATCAAAGGGTGTCATCGTCTGGAGCTCCACTGCTATTGGAACGAAGAAGGAACGAGAACAGAAAAGAACAGAGAAACGGAGAAGAAAAAAAAAAGAAGTGACTCGATAGGACGTCCGCGGAGTCCTAGGCCTACGTATTCCCTCTGGAACAGGAAAATCAGAGTCAACGTAGTTCGGACAAGAACTAAGAGGGGAGGTTGCTCGCCAAGACATCGCCGGCTCGTGCCTATGTATCCTCAATCTAACCAGAGAGAGGAAATCAGAGAAGTCGTAGTTCGACTTAGCCAAGTCTGTGTTTTTTATGAGCTACGTTAAATTCGCGTCCGGCAGTTAGGGTCGATGCCTGTTTGCGACGAGACGGAAAATAACGTGCCCTTTTCTAAAAATGAGGTTTGAAACTTAACGATCGCCAAGGATGAAAAATGTTTGAGTTTGTTTTGTGTTTTTTAGATAGAAGTGTTTTTGAAGTTGTTTGTAACTTGCTTTGCACCAAGTCTACAACATAGGAACAAATACGTCGTGTATCGTCCCCCAACAGGACGTACACTAAGTACCCTAGAAGAATGAAGGGAGACCCCCCATTATTCATTTCCCACATATAAGGCTCATGCGCAATACACGTTAACCTTTATTAAGTATTTTAGAAAGATTATGAGAAGAGAAGAGAAGACTCTAGTTGAAAAGAAAACACTAAAGGGAAGCTAATTTGTTCCTAATGTTATCATGCAAAAGTGGCCCTAAGGTCAAGGTTTGAGAACCTAAGTCTAAAGAGAAGAGAGGGATAGCACTACCTAATGCTTATCCTACCTCACTTTAATCAAAGATTAAAGTTGAGCTAGGATCCCTAAGGGGTGTGGATAAGTTGTATACACAAAGCATTATATCATGCTATTCACAAACACACAAGAGAAAGTGAAAGAGATAAGAGAGAAGAGATATGAGTATGGATAAGCATCCAAATACTCAAGACTTACCATAGCCCCTACACAAAATGGTTAGTACCAAAACAATTCAAATATTGAAGTACAAGTGAAAAGGAGGAAGCAAACAAGTCATAATGTTCTAAGGAGATGTTCTAAACACCAAACAAAGAACAAACCAAGAAGGAAGAAGTCCTAAGGGTTAGGAATCACCCTAAGTCAGTAGGTATGTCTTAAGAGATCCTACTAATGTAAACATGCCATATGAAATCAAATGATACCAAACTATGTGTCAAACAAGTATGCAAAGGTAAGTTGAACATTAACTACACAAGGTATATGCAACTAGAAAACAAACATGAATAAATGGATATGTAAGTATCAAAGTCAGAATATAATGGTCTTTAGGAATGTATATGAATGTCATCAAAGGAACAAACAAGTCATGAAAGTATGCACTCAAAGAAGTAGAACAAGAAGAAGTGAACCAAACAACTATTGGAGTTTAACAAGAAGATGTAAACTTATAATGCAAGTAAAGGATGAACATGCAATGGAATCAAACATGCAAAATGATTACAAACCAATAGCTAACGATAAATGAAATGACTCTTAGAAGTTATGGACGCAAGCACCAAGTTCATATCATTACCATGTTGAAGTACTTTGAGAGTTAAAACAAACAAGCTCACATTAAGTCAAACAAGTTTACTTGTATTCATGAAGTTCCAAACTTGAAATATGAAGTTAAAATTCATGCTATGAAGTCATGAGTGATGGAAAACAGAAGTGTAATCATTTTGAAGTGGCATATGAAAGTCATGCAAGAGTTGGCATACACAAGTCATCCAAAAAAGGCAAGTTAAGATGCATTAGTTCACATAACATTCTATGATCAAACAAGGATACACCAATCATGCAAGTATGCACGAAGATGGACCTATAATACAACATGAAGGACCTCTAATATGTATATCTCATGATGTCAAAACATATCACCAATCATCACAAAAGAACATGATCAAAGCACATCAAAACCCTAATAGAAGTCATCTAACACACACACATTCATTGATGTCATTATAATGAATCAAAAGCATAGTTAAAGGTTCAAATAAATTGTGAGATTCAAGACATATGAGGTGCAACCAGTAAGTGATCATGTCACAGAAGAGTGGCTCAAAAATCAATATCAAACATACACAAACATACCTCACAATATCATACACAACATCCACATAAAGGGCCCAAAAACCTCACCCAAAAGTCAACAAGAAATGATTTGTAAAATTCTCAAAAAATGTCTAACATGTCTCAACATATCATGACTACATGCACCAAATATTAGGCAAAAATTCATCATAAAATTATGTCAACCAAAATCCAAATGAAACAAGGTCATGATTAGAAGCACAAACAAAAGAAAATGTAAGTAAATTCATGAAAATATGTCACAACATAATAAAACCAGAAAATAAAATGATCAAAAATTTTCTAAATGTGTTTAGATGCTTTATGAATTTTTGTAGAATTTTTTGATGCCTAAAAACAATTTTGAAAATCAAATACCAAACAATTATGAAAAGAAAAATAAGAAAACAAAGAAATAAAGTACGGGGGGTGCAACGAAAGCAAATATCCAGTTGAAAGCATTTTGGGCCCAAAGGGAAGGTGCGAAAATCAATTATAGAAGGCCCACGCACTGTTGGTTCGAGGGTCTATGCCATGCGCTTCAGTCAAAACAGTTGACTCACTGGGAGGCGTTGGATCAAGTCAATACAAGATAATCATGGAAGTATGAGGATCTAAGGGCTCATGATTGAAGGAACATGGTATTCAACACGCACCAGATCACACTATTAAGTAAAATTCAGAAAATGGAAGAAAAATAAAGCACGTGAGAGGCATGAGGGTTTTTTTATGTGTTGGCAAATCTTTCACCGTTGGATCAACAAGAACACACGGTCAGGATTATAACATGGATAGGGCCGGACTTGGTTAGGGTTCAGAGGAGGGCGACGCCGAAGCTCAACTCCGGTCGTCTTCTCCGGAGAGAGGGCCACCACGTACGGTGGCGAATTTTCTAGAAAATCAACATAACTACATCAAATTAATCAGCTTCTCACGTAGAGCACAAATCTAAAATCACTTTTCAAGTGTCATACACGTACAAGCCAAATCAAACTAATCTTTAAAAACCCTAAAATTCAAGAACCTACATTTTGCCTAGCTCTTTCGCACCACAACAATGCCTCTCTAAAGAGGACCCAAGTAACTGCTACTACATGATTCCAGTTATGAAATTCGATACAAAAGCCGCAAAAAGTTTGTGATCCTAACCTGGCCGGAGATGTGTTCTTTAGCTTCACTAAACCCAGAGGTGCCTTCCTACAATCTTCAAATCAACTCTACTGGCGAAATAAACGCATGGAATCACTTATATGTTGTTTAAAATCAAGATTGATGGCGATGAAAGTGAACTCCGAATCTGACGACACAGTGATTACAGCTCCATTTCGACGCATACAGAAGCTTCTTTGACGCTTGTGGATGATGATTCTTGAGGAAAAATGCAGAGAGAGAGCTTGTAGAGAGAGATTAGATTGAGAATGCAAAAAATGAAGTGGAGTTTGAGAGTGAACGAAAATGGTTGTAACCAACTCAGTTATGGAGGGTTAGATAGTTTATATAGGGATGGTTAAAGCATGGTTAAGAGTTAACCATGTGTAGTTAACAGTTGGAAGTATGGTTAGTTAATTGGAGAGTGAAATTGGAAAAAAAATGGAAATGGAAGTGAAGTTATTCATGGTACGGTTATGGTGTGCATGGAGGTGCATGCTTGCTATGGTGTGCTTCATGATGAATGGTGGTGATGTATTTCACTGAGTTTGCAGCAACAAAAGCTTACTCTCCAAGTTTCCTATCTCTCTTGCTTGGATAAATAAGGAAAAAGTGAGTACATGGGTGTATGCGTGTAAGAATGTTGCATGGCTTAAAAGGGTAATGGTTGATGTCATGTATGTGAAGCATGCGTGGGATGAACAAAAACAATGCATATGATTCTTGCTTGCCATGGAAGAAAAATCAGCTAGCATGATGGTGAGTTTGCGCATGTATATCTTTATGTTTACGTAACCAAATGGCATGATAAAGGATGATTTGGAAAGAGGAGAGGTAATGCAACAACATTGTAGTGGAAGATTCAATGGAAGGTCACCTACTTTGCCTCATCATAACTCTCAAACCCTTGATCAGATGGAAAAATGTCAAACACCAAAGTTGAAGAGGAGATGGAAATGGACAAGATTGATGTTGACCAATTTTCCATTTGAAGCTTGCATCCATGAGGAATTTGGCTTGGAAGTTGGATGCAACATGCACACAAGATATTTGATGAAATGACTGCGTGCTGGCTCACCCATGCCTTGCCTTGCTGGTCAAAAACGCCCTACAAACCCCCAACTTTAATCAATCATAGCTCTCTCAATTTTGATCCAATGGAGATGTTCTTGGTATGGATTTGAAGCTTGAAACATGAACTTTTGATAGGCCTCCTTAGCCCTTCCATTTGGTGCTTGGAACATGGAGAAAGAATGTCCTCAAGTTGACCTCTCACCTTGCCAAAACTTGCCATAAATAGAAACCCTAATTTCTATTTTTAGCAACTTTGAACATTTCTTGATTTTTGATGAATCTTTCATTATTTCTTGACCAAACCCTCTCCACTAATCATGTTTGACATGAAGAACATGGTTTTGACCTCAAAAAGTCAAAAGTTGACTTTTTCCTCTGCACAGTTGACTTTTCACCAATTCTCCTCATTCTCAATCAATTGGTCAATTAAACCCCTTCCAAATCAAATTGATGGACAATTATTCATTCCTAGACCCTTGAGGACATGTAGAATACCATAGAATCAAGTCTTACCCAAAAAATCAGAAATAAACGGATTTTATGGCAAACCCTAGTTTTGACCCCTCAGTCTAGGAGAAATCAGCACATCCTCCAAATCCAAATTCCTCTGAATATGATGTGTATCCTCTCCAACAAAGACGAGATATACCATTTGGGGGTGATAAAAACTCAAAGATCTTACCCATTGGGGTATTATGCTTCAGAATACCAAAACCCTAGTTTGCACTGGTTAGGATGATGTGATTCCCTTGCATTCTCTTGTCAAGCTTGATCATATGATAAGGTGATGACTCAATTTAAGATATCTTGAGGCTCAAGGCTCCTTGGATTTGGTTTAGAACCCTGATCCCATGCCAATGAACCAATGAAATGCAATGATGATTATGCCAAAATGCAATGAAACATAAGCCAGTAAAAGCTAAAAGCAAGAGGGCAAATTTTGAGGTGCTACACATGTTATGCTATCATGTGTGTTTATGTGATTCTATTATGCAATTGTAATATGCTTTGCCTAATATTAATGTTAACATGATAAGAGAATATGCATGCTTAAAATGAATTAGGAAGAGTGAGAAAACTTACCCCTAAACTTAATGATATGATTCTAGGTTGTGAATAGAATTGTGATAGAAACTCTAGATGGCGACGCTCGTGCATTCGATGTATAGATATGCATCCTTGACGAGTTCTGGCCTGGAGTAGATAACCTAGATGGCGATGCTCGTTCACTTGGTGCAGAAAGGTGCATCCGTGATGAGTATTGGTCTAGGAGAGAGTGAAACACTAGTATGGAACATGTGTGAACTATTGTGATTATGAGGAAAGGAAAAAGAGGCCTTAAGGCTAATGTGGCCTTGTGATTGTCGAATACAATCACGTTTGTGTGTGTGTGATCACGTAATCGTAACCATTTCATGTGAGTGCGTTTCATGGGTCTCGAGCTCCTCTGAAACATGTGCACAATTACTTGGCAGGTTTGATTCCCGCGTGCGAGTACGAATGGAGCCTAAGGGTAAAGAGACTTGTGACGGTGTACGGGCCATGTGAAGTGACGATTTAAGGTGATAATATGTCCCTTATTTCCAAATCCATTTCGTATGTCAAGTAACTACAAGGATCCATGACTCTGGTCGACTTCTAGACGTAGAAGCGGCCGAGAAAAGGAGATGCCTTGGTGAGGTTATCGCTTTGTGATATTTTGAGTTAACAAACTCATGAACATGTTTCCATATAGTGTGAGATTGTGAGTTTGTGAACTCAAGGTCATTTCCCTTTCCCTTGACTTGAGTTAGGATTGTTAGAACCTTGTAAAGCCGAGAGAATCCATAAGATAGGGAACTCACTGAGATTTGATGTATCTCACCCCACTATTGTTTATTATTTTTAGGAGGTATTTGCAGGTATGATTTACAAGTGGAACTATGCTTGGATGTTTCAAGAGAAACTTAGTTTTATTATTTCCGTTGTGTATCATTCTTGTACAATGAGGAATATTGTACCTTATTCTTAGATTTTATTATCTTTGGCTAGTTTCCATGACTTGTGCCATATGTTGTATTTATGTTTTAGAAATGGACAAGTATGTGAATTATGCCATTAGGCACTTATGATGGTGTCAGTACCAAATAAAACACTTGTATGGTATTATTCTAGATAAACATTATACAGGGCGTTACAGAGCGTATCTTCTGAAATAGTATCTTTGAATCAGAGAATTGACTTGACTTGTTTTCAAGGTGATTTTAGCTTCTGACGCTTGAGTCTGAATTTCATACTTTTAAAAAGTTTACAACTTTTGAACACTATGATATCAAACAAGATTTCTTGACTTTCAGAAAGTTCACAACTTCTGAATAGTATTGGAACATCTGTTTGAATAAACATATATTCTCAGAGTGTACAACTTCTTAACCATGAAATATCAGAGTTGAAATTATCCATAAGATTTTCAGTCTTTAGAGAGTAGGATCTTTATATTCAACCTGTCTAGAATGCTAAGTGAACTTTTTCTAAGTTCCTTAATTGAAACATCAAACAAACGGTTAGTTGCAAAAGCATTATGTAATGTTTGAGTTCAAGATTCTGAGAAATAAGTACTATCAAAATCATTTTACTTTCTCCCCCTTTTTGTCATAATAAAAAAGATAATGCAATAAACAGTGCAATATTATGATAAAGATGTGAGAAAGAGATTTCTAAAATAGGCCATAGCACTCATATATAAAAACAGTTTCATTAATAATGGATTGAAATACATTGACATAACTCAAACACAGAGCATCTTAGAGACAAGACAGAAGACACAAGATACGACATGCTACAGATTAACCATCAAAGACTTCACAATATTTCTTCAACAGACCATTTTCTAGACCATCTGACTTGAAAAGTTCAACAATTCCTTCTTTAAGAATGCGTTATACGAGAATGATGAATGATATACAATGATTAATAATAATTTTTTGTTTAATAAAAAAAAACTTCAACACTTGGATTGCAAATATCATACAGTGGGGGAAACCCCTTTTTATTGAAATCAAATATTGCGGAAATGGAAATACAGTAATTACAAGGTGCCGTAAAAGGAAATCTAAACTTATGGATCCTGAGTCCTCTCTGAGCAGAGCTCAGGCGCTGGTTCTGGTACTTTCCTTTTCTTTGACCGGGGCTCTTGAGCCGTTGTCGGGTTGTCATTCCTTTGCCAAGTGAAAGAAGCGAGCAAATTCCTTTGGTCTTCTTGATTCTCTACAGCATGTTGCTCTAAAATCTCGATCAGAGCGTCTTTTTCTTTTAACAGTTGTTGTATTTTGTTACACTCTACATTGAGAATGTGGTATTTGTTCTTCCAAGACTTCTTCTCCTGTTGAACTTTGTTGAGAGTGACCTGAATTTTTTCTGTATCAGACATAAAATAAAGGATAGATTCCTTTAACGGAAGAACTTCGTGACGAGGGTAAGGCATCCTCAGCTTGAGAGCTCTAGTTTGTACCCAGTGGAGATAAGGTTCCACCGAGACATAGTCCAGTTTTCCTAGAGACTCTCTTCCTTTTCTGTGAACATGTTTCCAAGCATGAACTATTTATGTCTTTAGTGCCCTGTCGTTTTCTCCTTCCTTGAAGAAAAGACCTTCCAGATGAGCATTACATGGGACATGCCTCATCGGGTATCCGAATTGACGAAGAACTAAAACTGGATGATAATTGATTCCTCCTTTAGTTCCTATGAGGGGTACATTAGAGAAGTTTCCACAACGGTCAATGATTTTTATCCCGTCATAGATCCGATTGTACCAATCGATGTCAGAGTTGGTAAGAGACATGATTCTCTGCGACCAACGTAAAGTACTCTTATGATCCCAAAATACAGCAGACTTGGGTAAATGGGAAGTGAACCATTTGTATAGCAGGGGTACACAACATGTGATCATTCCTCCGCTATACAAATTCCTTAAGTGTATAGAATGATAAGCATCTGCGAGCAAGGTCGGTACAGGGTTTCCAATCAGGAAAATCTTAATGGCATTGATATCCACGAAGTTATCAATGTTAGGAAACAGAAATAACCCATAGGTGAGTAAAACAAAGATGCATTCGAAAGCAGTCACGTTCCCTATACTAGCAAAGTACAGAGCCTTCTTTACCAAAAACTGGGCTGGTAAACCTTGGATTCCACCCTTAATGGTCATATGAGTCCTGACTTCTGACTCGTCCAAATAAATTGCTCTTGCAATGGTTTGATCCTTTGGAATTTCTTCCAGTCCAGAAAAGGGGACTTGGTCAGTAATGGGTAAATCGGTCAGGTGAGAGTATTCCTCCAGTGTTGGTGCTAGCTGATAATCCAGAAATGTGAAACAGTGATAAACCGGATCGTAGAACTGAATGAGTGTAGACAGGATTCCTTCAATTACATGGACCCTAATAAAGACAGGAGTCCTCCGTACTTAGCTCTGAAAGCATCAGGGTTGGTGATCATCCTTTCCAAACCTCTTAAATCCTCTAATTTTGGAACCTTGAAGGTGTACTTGTGAGTCTTCCTTCTACCGAAATCCATAACGTAATATTTTTCTCTGACATTTGCAATCATTGTCTTAGTTTAATTTGAAATAGAGAGACTAGAAGAGAAAATTTTTTTGTTTAGAGTTTTTTAATGAAATGAATGCATGAATGCATCACATAAAAACATAAAAAAAACATGGGGTCAAAGGTTCGGTGTCATGAAGTTATGGCTCTACCCATCCCCAAAGGTTATACTGGTGATTTTTTGTACCTGTCCTCAAAATCATTGACCCCTCTTGGGATAACAATAGTAGGCTGGTTTACCCGAGCGAGCTGCAGTATCTTAGAGTAATCTCAAATGAGGGTAGTATCGCGTGACAACTATTTCCGATAGCTTCCGCACTACAAAATAGTAACATGGTTTCAGTCTACTAAAATCCTCAGTTTCTCAGATACCCATCCTATATGTGGTTATCCATAGGATATTAGCTTTAGGTTTCGCTTTGTACTTGATGGTGTTTATCTGATAATGGGTTAGGAAAGTTTCTTGGGAAAGTATGACAGGGAGAGTGAGTCTTTCTGTGGAAAATGATGATGATGATGGCTAAGGTATGAAGCCAAAAGCTTTGATTGATATGAAGGTACAGGACCTAGAGTTTTTGATTGGTATGCTCGCTAAGATTTCACAATCTTATGCCTACGTATTCCCGTTTAAATGAAACAGGGAAATCAGAGCAATCGTAGTTCCTCCTATTCTAAGGGAGGAAAGAGATGTTTGGTGTCTTGTTCAAAGCCCAAGATTGAAGCTAAAAGGTTTAGTATTTGTGTCTTGTTCAAAGCCCAAGATTGAAGCTAAAAGGTTTTGACTGAGGGAGAATTTGTCATCTCTAAAGAGGGATTGGACTTCCTCTGAGGGGATTGTTGATTTTTGTGTGCCTTGATCAAAGCCCAAGGTTGAATCTAAGAGATTGATTGACTCCACTAGGGAAGTCCTTATACAAAGCCTAAGAGGAGGCTGGGAATAACTGACTCAACAAGAGAGTGTTTAAATATGTGTCTTGTACAAAGCCCAAGATTGAGGCAAAAATGAGACTGACTCTTTGGGGATATCATTATACAAAGCCTAAGAGGAGGCAAAAAGCTTGACTTTTTCGGGAAAAATGTTCTATCTGTCTTGTACAAAGCCCACGATTGAGGCTGAAAAAGGATTTTAACTCCGTTGGGAGTTTTGTATGTGTCTTGTACAAAGCCCAAGATAGAGGCTGAAATGAGAAATTTAATCGACTAGACTGAGGATATTTTAGGTATCTCGTACAAAGCCCAAGATAAAGGCTGAAAGGATTTGACTCTGCCGTAGAGTATTATCTATCTTGTACAAAGCCCAAGATGGAGGCGGAAAAGAGTTTAACTCTGCTTATGAATTTATTCCTCAAAGTCTAAATGAAGGCTCAGAGGAATTGACTTTGCTGGGGAAAATGTTTGTCCCAAGCTTATGAAAATTTATATCTTGTACAAATCCCAAGATTGAGGCTAAAAGGGTTTGACTCAACAAGAGAGTGCTTTTATCTGTCCTGTACAAAGCCCAGGATTGTGGCTGAATAAGCTGGAGAAATCATTCTACACAACTCGAGAGGAGGCTAACTCCTTCCAGGGTAAATCATTATACAAAGCCTAAGAGGAGGCTATTGACTCAATGAGAGAGTGTTTTTATCTGTCTCGTACAAAGCCCGAGATAGAGGCTAAAGGGTTGACTCAACAAGAGAGTACTGAAAGGTGATTGACTCAACAAGAGAGTCTGAAAAGTGGTTGACTCAACAAGAGAGTCTGAAAAGTGATTGACTCAACAAGAGAGTCTGAAAAGGTTAGCTCCGCAGGGGAGAATCATTTGTACAAAGCCCAAGAGGATACTGAAAGCTGAGGAAAGATCATTATACAAAGCCTAAGAGGAGGCTATCTTCTGACGGAGGTTATTGAGATCCCGAGGCAGGTCCAAGTGGGGAAATCAACTCTTATTGAGGGTTACAGATGAATTGATAGATCAGAAACCTTGAGGTTTTGATTTGAGATAGTGTTATCCTGATGATAAATTGACCCTGGCTTGGGGATTTTAGGAGAGGGACTGGGTTCTTCAACTCAGTTGGGGATTGATCAGATGATCAGGGTTTTGCCTGCGTTGTAGGGAACTTGAGAATGTATTTGAGACTCAAGAGGGGATTTAGACTGTCCAAGTCTACTGGTGTGGAAGATTTTTATCTTTTGTATAATGCCCAAGAGGAGGCCGACTCTTTTTAAGGGATGAGTATCAACCCTAAAATTGGTTTGAGGGTTTTGACTCTTTTTAGAAAGACAACTCTAATGAAGGATGACTAAGTTCTGTCTTATAACTTTAAGAGGTCTTCAGGGTCCTTGTATTAAGCCCAAGAGAAGGCATGAGAACTTCTAAGAAGCCGGAGGGTCCTTGTACAAAGCCCAAGAGGAGGCGGGGATGCTTTAAGGAAGCCTGTGGGACTCAAACCAAGAAAAGTTCAAGAAATGCTATTCACCGAGAATAGATCATTTAGTGAAAGTTCTAAGGTTTGAAGAAATTCAAGAGATGCTATTGACCAAGAATAGATCAACTCTGGGTGTAGCGAGCGATTCTGGACGTGGTTCTTAAGTACTGTCGCTCTTTTGGGGTACTACAGGTCGATTCATTTTTTATCCTATTCAAGATGATGAAGGAAGGGAAATAGATGTCTCCAATTAACCCTGGTTGCATACTGAATTTAAACAGCGGTCTGTTAGGTTACAGATACGATATGGAAGTGAGGCCTCTTTCTTCTTACATTGTTTAGAGTGAAAAAACTGGGACTGTTCATGGGTAGGGTGTTAGGACTGATGCTTTTTGATTGATGTATGAAGGTATGAGATTTTGGGGTTTTTATTAGTGTGCTCGCTAAGATTTTTCTTTCAATCTTATGCCTACGTATTCCTGTTTACCGAAACAGGGAAATCAGAGCGATCGTAGTTCCTCCTATTCTATGGGAGGAAATGGTGTTTTGGTGTCTTGTTCAAAGCCCATGACGTGAAGCTAAAAGTGATTTATATCTTGTTCAAAACCCAAGATATGAAGCTAAAGGTGATTTGTATCTTGTTCAAAGCCCAAGATATGAAGCTAAAGGTGATTTGTATCTTGTTCAAAGCCCAAGATATGAAGCTAAATGGTTTTGGACTTTAGAGAGAATTTGTCATCTCTAAAGGGGTCTGTTTGTCACAACAGTTGGGTGACTGGTTATAAAGGAGAATTACTTTAACTGGGATATGTGAATCCAGCAATGCCATAATTTCCTTTATAGGGAATTTTATCCTGAAGGAGAAGACTTTAACTCAGTGTAGAGCAATGCCATCTTTCCTTAGGAATTTCTCATGCTAAAAGAGGGACAGTGGCATGGATGTAAATAATCCAGAGGCTTACTGCTTACAGCAGTTAGATGAAGGAGTTGTTGATGTTTGTATGCTGTGAACGAGGCACAACTTTGATGCTAAAAGTTTGATTGACTCAACCGGGGTTTTCTTATACAAAGCCTAAGAGGAGGCTGTTGGCCCGACAAGAGGGTGTTTTTATGTGTCTCGTACGAAGCCCGAGATAGAGGCTAAAAGGGTTGACTCAACAAGAGAGTGATTTTGGATGTATCTCGTACGAAGCCCGAGATTTAGGTTAAAAGTTGATCGACCCAACAAGAGAGTCTTTTATACTCAACAAGAGAGTGATTTTGTGTCTCGTGTGAAGCCCAAGACAGAGGCTAAAAGGGATCGACCCAACAAGAGAGTCTTTTTGTATCTCGTACGAAGCCCGAGATGGAGGCTGAAAGGTTACTGTTTCAGTTGAGTGGCCAGTATGTTGGTTCAAAGAGAAAATAAGTTTTTATATGAGTCATGTTGTACTCATAGATTTGCAAAGAGGATCGAGACTGTTTCCTGTTCTTTTAGGAAACGAGGAGTCCAATGGAACTTTAGACTGTCCGAGTCTACGGGTTTTATCTTCTGTACTATTCTTAAGAAACAGTAGCAGTAGGATCTAGACTCTTTGAAAGACTGTTCTATTAAGATGACTAATTTCTGTTCCTATACCTCTAGGAGGTCGTCGGGACAATTTGTACAAAGCCCTAGAGGAGGCTGTAAACTTTTAAGAAGCTGGGAGATAATTTGTACGAAGCCCAAGAGGAGGCTATCATTCCCGGAGGAAGAATCATTATACGAAGCCTAAGAGGAGGCTGTGAATACTTCTAAGAAGCTGACGGTTCCTTGTACAACGCCCAAGAGGAGGCGGGGATGCTTTTAGGAAGCCTGTGGGTCCTTGCACTAAGCCCAAGAGGAGGCTGATGAACAGTTCTAGAAGGGGTTTCACATGGAACAATGGCCTTCTATATAATGAACTGTTCAAAAAGGGAGATTTCCTAGATCTAGTTGTCTAGAAATTGTTGTAAGGTTCTGTCTAATTCTAGACGTATTTGCGGGGGAAACTCTAAATATATATATACTATTATTACACAGTTGATATGAGTTTATGAAAGGAGACTTACAGTGAAACAGCCCCACAGTACAGTTATATACATATGAAAGCGGTAAATGAAAACGGGTAAACACTTACTTGGTTGTAGAGCTTCCATGTTGTATTGTTAGTTGTTCAACAAAGAAAGATTGAAAACAACATTATATTCAAAATCAAAGGAGAGAGTGCTTTGAAAAGAAGAATTGGGGCTTACAGCTCAAGGAGAGGCCCAGGATTTTATCAGTGATCGCACCGTTGTTTCGCATTTGTACAGAGGGGCTTATACGAGTGACTGAGGCCCAGGAAAGGTTTTATGTACAAAGGGGATGGGTCTTACACTCTCTCAAGAGGCCCAAAGAGTTTTAAATAAGAGAAATGGGTCTTATAACACGAGGGTGGTCCCAGATGACTTTTTTCTGAAATGGCGATCGCGTCGAGAATTTGAAAACACCGTGGGTCTTATACAATGACTGAGGCCCAAGAATGATTTGGTTTTCAAATGGGTTGGGTCTTACACTCTAATAGAGGCCCAAAGAGTTTTGAATGGGTCTTATATCTCGAGGAGAGGCCCAGATGGTTTGTTTTTGAATCGGGCGATCATCGCGCCGAACTTTTTGAAATACAACGGGACTTATACAATAAGTGAGGCCCAAGATAGGTTTGTATTTACAAAGGATTGGGTCTTACGCTCTATTAGAGGCCCAAAAGTGTTTGAAAATGATTTGTGAGGGTGAAAATCAAAGAAACCCTAATTTGTTTTCCTTTAAAAGTAAATATTTAAAGAAAATCAAATAAAAATGATAAAAATACCGAATAAGTTTGAATAAACCACTTGTGATTTTTGTTTAAGGTTTGGAAAATGAGGTTTTAATCACAAGAGATATTAAAACTCATTTGGTTTTGATTTTCAAAGTAAATATTCATTTTTTAAAATGTTAAAAAACACTTAAAAAGGAATTTATTCACAAAAATACTAATTATATTAAATAAATAATATAAGTCTAATTTTTTTGTGGAATAAAATATCTCAATATTTTTGTGATTTTTTTCAAAAAGAACCAATAAAAAATAATTTAAATTGAGTGAGTTATTAATTTTCCAATTAATTAATAAAACATAAAAATATTGGAAAAATAGCAAAAATGTGAAAAAACACAAAATGGCATGGGTGGGGTTTGAACCTACGACCTCAAGGTTATAGGGCGTGCGCCTTACCACTGGGGTGGTGATACATCCATTGTTTGAAGTGAAATCACAAATATACAAGGCTTGCCTTGTTTTCTAGGCTTGGTCAAGGCAAGGCAAGGGAAGTTTTGGGTTAAAAACGTGAAGGTCATAACTTTCTCATTTCTCCAGGTTTTGAGACAAAATGTATATGCATCTGGCCTAGAATTTCATAAGGAATCCAATGGTGGTGGTATTTTTTTCAGATCATACTCCCTCCTCAAAATTCGATAGGGGTTTTGAAAAAGGCCTATAATTGCATTTTCTATGATACACTTTGATACAGGCATGAATTACATGATCAATTGGTTCAAACATAACATATATAACATGTATGAGGTGTGCATGATCAGTGGACTTCAAAGCAATGCATATTTTGGAGGATTCAAGTCATGATGCTTACCTCCTTTTGAGCTTTTTGGAGTTTTTGTGCAATATGTCAAACCACTTGCTCCAGAAATGATTTGAAGCTTTGGACACACTCAAATGATCCCTTAGAAGCTTTTAGGATGAGTGGAATCAGCTGGTACCTGCAAAAACACAAACTGGCCCTTTCTTGCAAAAGGGGTTAAAATGGCCAAAATAGCAACTCTCTCAAATGGTGTTCCAGATGGGGGGAACCATTTGGGACAGTTCAAGGATGATATTTGAAGTGTGTTTGAGGTTTTATCTGGTTTGGAAAGTGACTCAATCAAGTCGTGGCTTGAAAAATGCACAAAAGGCCTATTTTGAGGTTTTGAGAGGTGACTTTGTGATTTTGATGTTACAGGTCACTTGTGAGAGTTTGGATCACCTACATATGATGTTTATGAGGTGCGTGTGTGATTGGTTTGATTGGAAATGCTCTCTAACTCATAAACTCAGAGTTACCTTGCTAAGGAAGACATTTTGGCCAAGAGAAAGGGATTTTGAGGAAAGCATCTGTTTGATGGCTTTGGTGTACTTAAACTTATCACAAATGAGCTCTATTTATAGTAGAGCAAGTTTGTTTTGGGATCAATAGTGAATGGCAACTGCAGCAGAGGTTTGGCCAATGTTGGCAAGTAGAAATCCAAGTCTCCTCTAGCCATTGACTAGAGGTTAGAGCACAGAGCTTTGGTTCCCTAGTTGTTGGATCATTCTTGACTGAATTCAGTTGCAAATGTGTCAGTCCATGCCACCTTGAAGCATCTATTAAATGCTCCAAATCAAAATTGGAGTCTTGCCCCTATTTTAGGCAATTCTAGGTTTGGCATGCTACTTCTTGTTCCAAGGACTTTGGAGGCTTGGCTCAGTGTTTGTCCCCTTTAGATTTGATCCTCAGAAGTGTCCAAGATGATGACTAGGCTTGGAATTGGCTGATTTTGCCAAATCGACCAGAAATGCAAAATTCTGCCTGGCCTTGGAAGTATTCAGCAAGGCATATTGCCAATGTCATATCTCATGGTTCAAGTTGAGTTTGGTGATGTTCTTGGTCATTTTGGAAAGCCCTCATATGATACAATAAATGTTTGATCATAATTGGTTTTGATACTTTTTGGATCCAAGTGAAAAATGTCCCTACATTTGGAAAAAAGTAAGGCAAATTCTGACTTAGTGAAAATTTCACTAAGTGTTGGAAAAAAGTGACATTTTCACTTTTTGTGATTTTGATCAATCCATAACTCAAAATCCACGAGGAATTTGGAAGAAGGTCAGGTTTTAGCTTTTGTAGAGGGCCATGAGATCTACAAATCAAGCTTTGGATGGGGAAAAATGGCTTTGTGGTTTAGGAGTTATGATCCTCCAAAGTTGGTACCCTTGCCACTTTGTTCATAACTTAGAAAATTTTCTAAGTTTTTATGGTTACCCCTTTTACAAGTTATCCAACTTTCTTTGATTCTTCTTGATGAATGGTGATTCAAATCATACATTAACATCATTTTAGGGTTAAAAATCCATTTTTGTGAAAAATCTCAAAAAGTCAAAGTTGACTTTTATGCACAGTTGACTTTTTATCCGATGAATTCCAAACTGTGCGATCCTTTATGAAATCAAGTCCTTGACCTAAATCAAACTTGATCGATTGATTTCATAGGTGTTATAGGGAGCATGTCCTGGTCAAAAGTCAAAGCTACAGTTGACTTTTCTCGCAAAACCCTAATTGTGGTTCAGATGAAATTGAAACTTGTTGCTCAAGCTTCTTGGATTAATCCATTGTTGCAAATGAATCAATGTGGTGCATTAGAGACCCTCAAATCTTCTCTTGAGGTCTTGGCTCATGTTTTGTCCCAAAAGTCAACTTAGGGGTGAATTAGGTCAAGAAACCCTAATTCCTGATTTTTGATGTAGGTATCCCCTGAGGCTAAATTGACTTGATGATTGGGTCATGAGGTTCCATGGAGCATATTAGGATATGCTTTGAAGTATTGGCTCATGCCCAGAGGAAAATCTCCATCTGGAGGCCCTTGTCGACCAAAACCCTAATTTGGTGACACTGGCGATCTTGAGGCTTGATCCACCTAGAAGGGAGCAGCCTTGTGCTTAATCCTTGAGGTGGGAGTCCTCTTAATCCCTTGTGGATGCTTGAGAGGTTAGACAAGTTGAGGATCATGTAATTCCTTGATTGATCCTTTGTCTAAGAACTCAGAGAGGGCTTGAAACCCTAATTTTTGATAGTAGTGAATGCTCACCCATCTTTGGGGAGACTAATGATCCACCCATATTGTGATGATGATTTGCACAATGATGGGGAATCTTAGTGGTCAACATTTGGGGTATGACAGATGCCCCTATTTAATCTTCTTGGACCTGAAGGTGTGAATGGAGAAGGTATTCGGGCATTCGGGGTGCAAGAGGATTAAATATCGGAATACCCAAAATTTTGATGACGGTTATGAATGGTAGCTTACGCATTCATCTTCTTTTGCTAATCAATGATGCTTAGAAAAGTTAAAATTCCCCTCGATCCTGGTTTCCTGCCAAGGAACTGGTCTTAGTTTCTGAAATAAACTTCCCCTCGATCCTGGTTTCCTACCAAGGAACTGGTCTTAGTTTCTGAAATAAACTTCCCCTCGATCCTGGTTTCCTACCAAGGAACTGGTCTTAGTTTCTGAAATAAACTTCCCCTCGATCTTGGTTTCCTACCAAGGAACTGGTCTTAGTTTCTGAAATAAACTTCCCCTCGATCCTGGTTTCCTACCAAGGAACTGGTCTTAGTTTCTGAAATAAACTTCCCCTCGATCCTGGTTTCCTACCAAGGAACTGGTCTTAGTTTCTGAAATAAACTTCCCCTCGATCCTGATTTCCTACCAAGGAACTGGTCTTAGTTTCTGAAATAAACTTCCCCTCGATCTTGGTTTCCTACCAAGGAACTGGTCTTAGTTTCTTTTGTCAATAAACTTTATTGACAAGGGACGCTACTCGTAGCAGTTTTTTCCTCAAACTTCTCGCCGAATTTTCCTGGGGAGATGCCATTTGACGAAAAAAGTTTTGACGTCAGACTTGCTGGGGAACCCAATCGTCTGAGTTGTAGAGGTGCACAAACTTCTCTGTTGGAGATGCCATTTGTCGCCTTTACTGGGGAAAGCAGGTCTCTTGAGAGATTGCTGTCGCTTGGGGTCTTACATCATACTTTTCTCGGGGTCTTCCCGGAGAAATGCCATATGATGGAATCCAATTTTGAGGTGTCGATGACCTTTTCATCAGGGGTTTTTCGGAGAAAAACTGCCTACCGCCGAATCTCTTGATTAAGAGGCTTTCTCTGGGGATTTTCCTTAATCCGGGAAAACAAGGATATCATCTTCAATGGCGAAGAGTGACATTTGTTGAAGATTCTCTGGTCTTTCAGAGATTCAAGTTATCAAAGTGGTCAAGGGACAACTTCAATCCAGAAATAAACTGGAGGAGAGATTGTTCAGACGCAACACTTCCCGACGAGGAAAGAACAAACAACTCGATTGAGAGGACAGTTATCACTAGGGGACAAGACTGACTAGAGTGATAGTGATGCAATATAAATGGGAATGCAAATAAAATGCATGATGTATGTATGTATATGCTGACAAACTGACGCGACATACAGACTATTAGATGAACATGACTAGATACTCGGCCATCGCGGGGCGAAGAAGTACCGCTGGTCCCAAAAGTAGCAATTCTACCTTGCTTAGGAGAGATAGTCCCTACGGGGAATACTGTTGGTCGGGCTTAGGAGATAAGAACTCGGCCGAGGGTGTCAGATGAAACACGGTTTCTGACACAGTTGATCCTTCATTCAGACGCACTGGTTTAGAAGGAGTACTTTGATTCTGCACTTTGAAGCTCGACTACTTCCGGAGGAGCGAGCGACGTTCTTTCGATGTTCAACAGTCAAAAGAATTGCCATCTTTATTTTAAAAGCAGAAAAAGTTTTACAATTAAATTCATTTTTGTTTTATTTCAAGAATTGTTGATCATATTAAAATGTCATTCTGTAAAGCTAAAACAAACAAGAATTGCAAACAAAAGCACTAGGGCTCAAATTTTATTGATAGGATGGAAATCAGCCAAGCGCGTGATTCCAAAGAGTATTTACAAAGTTAGAAAATGGTAATTTAAGGGAAAAGGGCTACGTTGAAACATAACGACCACTATCCTTCTACCAACTTTGAATTCCAGACATCCTGAGCTTCTGTCGAAGATGACCTTGACTGGAGTTTCCCGGACGAATGATGTAACTGCTGCTGAGGGATTTGCCCCTGTTGGACATAGTTACTTGCCATTATCCCTAATTTTTGCCCGGATTTTACTGTGATGATTTCCAATCCACCGGGATGATTTTTGATCATGTCTCTAATTTTTGCCTGGACCGCCCTTTCGGGTTTTCAATCCACCGAGACATTTTATTTATTTATTTAGGCGAAGTATTTCTTGACTACATCAACATTCGTGGGGTAGGCAAATTCCTCTCCGTCCATGGTTGCGAGTCTCAAGGCGCCGCCTGAGAAAGCTTTCTTGACCACATAGGGGCCGTCATAATTCGGAGTCCATTTGCCCCGAGAATCAGTGAGAAACAATTCGGAGTCCTTTCCTGAAGATGCGAGGTCGGACCTTTTTGTCAAACGCCTTCTTCATTCTCTGTTGATACAACTGTCCATGGCATATAGTCATCATCTGTTTTTCTTCGATCAGATTCAGTTCATCGTGTCGACTTTGACACCATTTAGCTTCTGTGAGCTTAGCTTCCATCAATACCCAGATTGATGGGATCTCTACTTCTATGGGGAGCACTGCTTCCATGCCATATACTAGAGAGAAAGGGGTTGCCCCTGTTGAAGTGCGGACAAATGTACGATAACCATGAAGAGCAAAGGGTAGCACCTCATGCCAATCTTTGTAGGTTATAACCATCTTTTGAACGATCTTCTTGATGTTCTTGTTAGCCGCTTCTACCACTCCATTCATCTTGGGTCGGTAGGGAGATGAGTTATGGTGTTCAATCTTGAACTCTGCGCACAACTCCTTCATCATCTTATTGTTCAAGTTAGATCCATTATCAGTAATGATCTGGCTGGGAACACCATAACGGCAGATGATATTGTTTTTGATAAATCAGACTTCCACTTGTCGGGTTACATTGGCGTATGACGCTACTTTGACCCACTTTGTGAAGTAGTCAATGGCTACCAGAATGAACCGATGTCCGTTTGAAGCCTTGGCCTCAATCACGCCGATCACGTCGATTCCCCATATGAAAAAAGGCCATAGGGAAGAAAGAACTTTGAGATGCGTTGGCGATACATGGATTTTGTCTGAGTATATCTGATACTTGTGACACTTCCTCATGTACTTGTAGCAGTCGAATTCCATGGTCAACCAGTAGTACCCTGCTCTTAGAATTTTTCTCGCCATTGTGTGTCCGTTGGCATGAGTGCCAAAGGATCCTTCATGAATTTCTTTTATCAGCATGTCTGCTTCTGGTTTGTCGAAGCATCGAAGCAAGACCATGTCAAAATTTCTCTTATAGAGGGTATCACCGCTCAGAAAGAAGCTGCCTACTAGCCTTCTGAGGGTTTTTCTATCTTTCCTAGATGCCCCAGGTGGGTATTCTTGTTTCTGAAGGAAGCATTTGATATCATGATACCAAGGTTTGTCGTCCATGACTGCTTCGATCGTGAAGATGTAAGCGGGTCGTTCAAGGCGCATTATGTCGATCTTAGGTATGTCATTCCATTGACCTACACTAATCATGGAAGAGAGAGTGGCTAAGGCATCAGCCATGTGATTCTCCTCACGAGGGATATGATGGAACTCGATTTTGTTGAAGAAAGGTAACAATCCAGATTGGTATATGTTCCAATCTCCTTTGATCTTATTGATGACCAGGGCTGATTCGCCATATACGTCCAGGTTCTTGATCCTTAAATCAATTGCTTCTTCGAGACCCATAATACAAGCTTCGTATTCGGCCTCGTTGTTTGTACACTTGAACGTAAGTCTGGCTGTGAAAGGAATGCGGGTACCCTGAGGGGTAACAATGATAGCCCCAATTCCGTTTCCATAATGATTAACTGCTCTGTCAAAGATAAGTCCCCATTGGGAACCTAGTTCTGGCCCTTCACTGGGTAGCAGTTCATCGCAATCTTTCATTTTCAAATACATGACATCTTCATCTGGGAAGTCAAACCCGATTGATTCCTGATCGTTAATCAGTTGATGAGCCAAATGATCGGCTAAAATACTTCCTTTAACGGCTTTCTGAGCGTGGTATTCTATGTCATATTCTGATAGCAACATCTGCCAACGGGAAATCCTTCCCGTGAGAGCAGGTTTTTCAAAGACATACTTGATTGGATCCATCTCAGAGATCAACAAGTAGTGTGACGAATCATGTACTGGCGAAGACGTTTGGCTGCCCAAGCCAAAGCACAACAAGTTTTCTCGAGCATCGTGTACCGAGTCTCGCAGTCGGTGAACTTCTTGCTTAGATAGTAAATGGCAAACTCTTTCCTTTTTGTTTCGTCTTGTTGGCCAAGTACACATCCCATTGAGTCTTCCAAGACAGTGAGGTAGATGATTAGTGGCCTTCCTTCCACTGGAGGTGACAGAATCAGAGGATTCAACAGGTATTCCTTGATACTGTTGAAGGCGGTTTGACAGTCTTCTGTCCAAATGCAGTCCTGGTTCTTTTTGAGTAATTTGAAAATCGGCGCACATGTCGCGGTCATGAGGAATATGAATCCGGAGATGTAGTTCAATCGTCCCAAGAATCCTCTGACTTGTTTTTCAGTTTTTGGAGAAGGCATTTCTTGAATGGCCTTGACCTTGTCAGGATTAACCTCAATTCCTTTCTGGCTGACGATGAACCCTAAGAGTTTCCCTGAACGGACACCAAAGGTGCACTTGTTGGGATTCAAGCGGAGTTTGTACTTTCTCAGCCGCTCGAATAGTTTTGACAGGTGGGTCACATGTTCCCCTTCTGTCTTTGATTTGGCAATCATGTCATCGACATATACCTCGATTTCCTTATGTATCATGTCATGAAAAATAGTAGTCATGGCCCTTTGATAGGTTGCCCCGACGTTCTTCAAACTGAACGACATTACCTTGTAACAAAAGGTACCCCATGGGGTAATGAAAGAAGTTTTCTCCATGTCTTTCGGTGCCATTTTTATCTGATTATAGCCCGAGAATCCATCCATGAAGGAGAAAACTTTGAACTTTGCTGTACTGTCCACCAGCATGTCAATGTGCGGTAAAGGGAAGTCTTCCTTTGAACTAGCCTTGTTTAGATCTCTGTAATCGACACACATTCTGACCTTTCCGTCCTTTTTTGGAACGGGTACAATGTTGGCTAACCATTGAGGATATTCTGATGTAGCGAGGAAACCCGCGTCAATCTGTTTCTGTACCTCCTCTTTGATTTTGATGGCCATGTCTGGATGAGTCCGTCTCAACCTCTGTTTTACTGGCGGACATTCCAATCTTAATGGTAGATGATGTTCCACGATGCTGGTATCCAACCCTGGCATATCCTGATAGGACCAAGTGAATACATCGGGAAACTCTTTGAGAAGCTTTGTCAGACTCTCTTTGGCAGTTGGATGAGCAGTGCCCCAATCTTGATTTCTTTTCTCTCTTTTTCCGAACCCAAGTTTACCGTTTCCAACAGGTTTTTTTGAGGTTCAATGGACCTTTCCTCTTGCTTGAGTAGTCAGGAGATCTCTTCTGGAATTTTGTCGTCAACCTCTTCTTCAGCCCCAAATACCAGGAATTCAAAGTCGGGAGAAGGCATCATATCATATGTTTCAACGGGGTTTAAAACAAGCAATTTGCATGACGGTATGATTTGTGTTTAGAAGAGATAGAGAGAATGCAAGAGTGTGTGCAATGTTTTTTCTGATAACTGCTTATTTTTATTATTTGAATTGTTTTTTAGGATTACCATTTTCTGAAAAACGAAAAAGAGAAAACAGCAATTAATGCGAAAATTACAGAACGATGTTATTTTATTAATGAACAAGTCGATTCTTGAAACTACAACCCTATAAAACAAAACTCTGTCGCTTTGGGCAAAGCGAAGAGGGAAAATTTATAGAAAGTGAGCCCTATCAAAACATCCGTTTGACCTGGGCAGGGTGAAAGGTTAAGGATGGCAATTACTTTGACTTATGAACAATCTTCGGAACATCGACAGCAACCCATTGGCGGCTAACTCCTCGGTGAATCACAAAGTATGGCACCTTCTTTCTTGGTTTGTCCTCAGAAATTACGCTGATTTCTGGTGGAGCAAGATCATTGGAATCTGTCTCTCAGGCACAATTGTCGTAGGAGGATTCCTCTATTACATTTTGTGTAGCATTTGTGCTCTCAGCTGTATCTCCCTATCCAGTTGGCTGGATGTCTTCAAACCTGATGCGAGAGCTTTCGGGAGCGGTGTACTTGACCATGTAGTCGTACTTTCCACTTGGTTGTCCCAAGGTGTCCCACACTTCTTTGGAACTGGAGGAGTCATCTCTCTCAATGACGTTGACCTCGGGAAAAGCATAGTTAATGAATTTGATTCCTGCAAACATTGCAAATTCATCGTCGTGCTGGGTATTTTCAGGATAACCTGGGTGTTGATCCCATGACATGGTGGGGACGCAGGTATTTTGTTTAATGATGTTCAACTGACTTTCATTGTTCGGCTGATTTTCTTGCCCCAAGTCTCCTGGGTAAGGCTGCCACATCGGTAGGCCATCCATCGGGCCATAGTAATTGTGGTCAAAGTTGTCCTTCATCAGAGTGTCCTCCTCTAATGAATTTGGCGGAGCACGACATCTTTCCGGATCGCAATCTCCGTATATCATTTCGACATCTGACCTGGGTATAAATCTCGGACTCTGTGCGGGATAGAAAAATGGCGTCTGCGTTTCATCCTGAGATATATAACTGTCCTTGTTGAGATAGGTCTTCCATTCTTCCTCTGTATCTGAGGAATATCCCTCGTTGATAGGTGTACTTCTTGAGTCACTGGTTGAAGGAAACCTCCACTGTGGAAGAGGTTCTGAATGGGATGAGGACTTTCATCGTTGGCAGCTGTCTGGGTACAGGTTGCAGAAAAACTAAGACCCTTCTTTGTTTTATTGTCAGTAGGAATGACAAGCTGTCCCCATCCCGTTGTATTGGTACTCTTGACTGCTTTGATAGCATCTTTGTACGAGGAAATCGAAGTTCCCCCTTCTGATTGATCACCACTATGTAACGAAAGTGTTTGGAACTGGGTTCCGATTATCCCTTCTGGTTCCACATAAGTGGATGACGATAAATTGCTCACGAGCAAGGCCTGTTCTCCACAGACTGTGACAAGTTGACCGTTCAGGACGAACTTTAACTTTTGGTAGAGGGTCGAGGTGACCGCCCCAGCCTGATGTATCCAAGGTATTCCCAGTAAATAACTGTACGTTGCCCGGATGTCCATGACCTGGAAAGTGACTTGGAAAGTGTGAGGACCGATGGTTATGGGAAGGTCGACTTCGCCGATAACCGTTTTTCTGGATCCGTCGAACGCTTTGATGATGACTTCGCTGGTTCTCATCGGAGGGCCTTTGAATGATAATTGCATCAAAGTGGACTTCGGCATAACATTCAGGGCTGACGCTGTGTCTACCGGTACGCTGGCTAAAGCATCGTCCTGGCAGTTGACTGTGATATTGAGCGCCATGTTATGAAGGCGACCCTCTTCAGGTAATTCCTCATTACTAAATCCCAAATTATTGCAGGAAGTGATGTTAGACACAATGCTATCGAAATGTCTGATTGTTACATCCTGTTCCACAAAGGCTTGCTCCAAGACTTTATGTAGAGCCTCCCTGTGAGCCTCTGAACTAAGTAACAGTGATAATACCGAGATCTTTGAAGGAGTCTGTAACAGCTGATCAACAATGTTGTATTCACCCCTTTGGATGAGTTCCAGCATCTCATCATCATTTTTCAAAAGGTCGGGATTATTGGATTGACCGACTGGTGGATCGGGAACTTCTGTCTGAGGTTCCTTTTCTTTGTTGGACTCTCCAACTCCTCTGTTGAAGATTCTACCACTCCGTGTTACACTACTGATGTCTGCAATATTCACGACGGAGGGTAATGGAATTTCCTTTCCATTTTCAACTGTTGTTGCACCGTACTTGTAAGGGATGGCCTTAGTTGATTCATACGGTAGTGGTCCCGGTAAATAGATGATTATGGGAGCCCTCTGACTCTTCTGACCATCGTACGTAATCTCGATCCGTTCCTGGTTAGGAACTCTTGATTCGTCAAGTAGAGGGATGATGGTGAAAACATCCCTAGTCCTCTGGTGATCAGAGATTACGACAACGTCCTCGATTTGATTAGCGAGGTAATTCGGCGTCCATTTGATGGGTCCAGAGCCCGGATATGGGTGAATCTCTCCCCGATCCACCAGACCCTGAAGAGATGCTCGCACAAGGTAGCACCTTTGGTTACTTTTCGAACAGACTCTACAACGTTCATTGTTGTGTGGAGGCACCTGGCCACGCCCGCTTTGAATACAATGTAACCTCACTAGGTTAGCTTCCACAGATCAGACATCCTGACTTTGACGCCGAGTAGGGTTCCTGTTATTGATACTAATTTGCTGAGTATCTTCATCCATATAGATTGGCATCCATCAGTGATTTAACAAGTGCTGAAGTGCCTCCTGGACAAGGGCACACCCCTGATCATTTTCGCAACCCGCTTTACAGCTTTGATAGTCATGTGAAATCATGAACCCGAGTCAGACCTGCTCAGCATGTAACTCTACCAGGTTGGCATTCATTAAGCGAATGTCGAAGATCTGAACCATGTTGATCTGATAGTGGTTCCTATCATGGTAGTCTTGGATCCATCCAAGATCCATCTAACGCTGGAGGGCCTCTTGTACAAAAGAGTATCCCTGTTTTTTTACCGAGCAAGTCAGACAAGAACTATAATCGTGCCGTGGCAGATTATGATACTGGCTTTGCCTTGAGTGCATTGCCACCAAGTTGACATTCATCGTACGGATGTCGTGGTTTTGAATGACGTTGGAATTCGTATAGACCATGTTAACTCAACGAACTCGATGCTCCTGGATCCATCCGAGATCCATTTGTTCCTGTAGAGCTGATTGCACCACAGAACATCCTCGATTACTTTTAGAGCAGACATCACATTGATGATAATTAAGAGGTGGCACATGGCCATATCCACTCCGTCTACAATGAATCTTGACCAAATTGGTCTTTAATAAGAGTACATCATGAATTTGATAGACATTGTTAGACTCTCCTTCTATCAGGTTTACTGCAGCTTTCTCATGTTGAGGCAGCGGGTTCGTGAGAACATTGGGATTCATATCTTTGAAAGATAAGAGCCCGCTCCTAACAAGCTTTTGCATGTCGGACTTGAAATTAAGATAATTCTCTATGTTATGACCAAGTCCTCCTTGATGATAAGGGTATATCTGGTCCACCTTAAACCAAAAATGCGGATTTTCGATACTGTAAGAGGGGACTTAGTCTGGACGTGCCCCTTGGCCAGCAGTAACGGAAATAGTTCTGCGTATGATACGAGTATAGGATCAAATCCTGGTGGCCGCGTTGTACGGTTGTTGTTGTATTGAGGACGAGCCTGCTGAAGAGACTGTTGTGTCCTTTGCTGATTAGGTTGGCTTTACGCAACCTAAGGCTGATACGTAGGAATAGGCGCAGGGTTGATAGCAGGATTCACAGCTGCTACTGGTTGATAACGTCGCCTTTGCTTTCCGAGACATATATTCCCAATATCTTGCTCTTTTTTCTTAGGGAGAGCACTACCGTATCTTTTTGTACTACTAGATGATCCAGCGTCTTTTACTAAACGTCCTTCTCGGACGGCTTCCTCAAGACGAACTCCCATGCCGACCATTTCGGTAAAATCATCGGGCGCACTGGCAACCATTATGTCGTAGTAAAATGAGTTTAAGGTTTTAAGAAGATTTTTGTCATCTCTTTTTCCTCAAGAGGTGGACAAATCTGGGCGGAGATCTCACACCATCTCTGAGCGTACTCCTTAAAGGTTTCCTTGTCCTTTTGTGACATTGATCTGAGTTGATCTCTGTCTGGTGCCATGTCCAAATTGTATTTGTATTGTTGGACGAAGGCAGTGCCAAGATCTCTGAATGTGCTGATCGTAGCGCGGTTTAAACCCATGTACCATTTTAATGCAACACCGGTTAAACTATCCTGAAAGTAGTGAATCAGTAGGTCCTGATTTTCCGTCTGAGCTGACATTCGCCCAGTGTACATCACCAAATGGCTTTGAGGGCAAGAGTTACCCTTGTATTTTTCAAAGTCGGGCACTTGGAACTTGTGCGAAACTTTCACATTGGGGACCAAGCAGAGATCTGCGGCGTCCTTTCCAAATAAATCCTGACCGCGAATGGCTTACAGTTCCTTTTGCATTTACAGGAACTGTTCCTGGAACTCATCCATTCTATCGAACATACATTCCCTCCTACCAGAAGGTATTTGTGGAATCTGTTCTTCTGGGACAGTGTGCACCACAGTGGGTGGTACCGTTACTACGACAGTGAGTCCTCAGTATGCCCCTGGCATCCTCGCTTTCCCGAAGTTTGTAACCTTCAGGCCCATCGGCTTCTGCTATGATTCCCTGATCTTTAGTGATCGGCGGAACATATCCTTCTGGGATATAGTTAATAGGTATGCCCCAGGGACGATCTTTCGGCATTTGATACCTAGGATCAAACTTTTCCATTATGGGCGTTGAGGTGATCTCCGAGATCACAGTTCTTTGTAGCTGAGCTTCTGCCATGGCTTGCATGTCGTTACGAAGCTTTCTCATATCCTCTCTCAGAGCGTCGATCTCTTCTTTCAACTCTCTGTTCTCTTCCTCGAGATCATCCATCTTTTTCTGACGATTGGCCCGAGTATTGTACGAATGAGGCAGTTTGACTCTAGAACCGAGACACAAACGTAAGATTCGTAGGTAAGAAGAATACGTGACGGGAGAATGATGAATGCAATGATTATATTAATTATTTTTTGGTTTAATCGAAATAAACTTTGACAATTAGATTGCAAATTCAAATAGTGGGGAAACCCCGTTTTATTGAATTAAAGGATTGCGGAAATGAAAATACAATGAATTACAAAGTGCGGAAACAGAAACCTAAGCTAATGGGCCCCGAGTCCTCTCTGAGGAGAAATCGGGTGCTGATTCTGGTACTTTCCTTTTCTTGGACCGGGGCTCTTGGGCCTTTGTCGGGTTGTCATTCCTTTGCCAGGTGAAAGGAGTGAGCAAGTTCATTTGGTCATCCTGATTCTCTACATCATGCTGCTCCAAAATCTCAATCAGAGCATCCTTATCTTTCAGTAATTGTTGTATTTTGATACACTCCACATTGAGAATGCGGTATTTGTTCTTCCAAGACCTCCTCTCCTGTTGAACTTTGTTGAGAGTAACCTGAAGTTTTTTCGTTTTAGTCATGAAGTACATGACAGACTCCCTTGGTGGAAGAACTCCGTGACGAGGATAAGGCATCTTTAGCTTGAGAGCTCTAGTTTGTACCCAGTGGAGATAAGGCTCCACCGAGACACAGTCTGGTTTTCCTAGAGACTCTGGTCCTTTCTTATGAACATGTTTCCAAGCGTGCACTATTTCCATCTTTAGTGCCCTGTCATTTTCTCCTTCCTTGAAGAAAAGACCTTCCAGATGAGCATTACGCGGGACATGCCTCATCAGGTATCCAAATTAACGACGAACGAGAACTAGATGGTAATTGATTCCTCCTTTTGTTCCTATGAGGGGTACGTTGGGGAAGTTTCCACAATGATCAATGATCCTGATTCCCTCATAAATCCTATTGCATCAATCTATGTCAGAGTTGGTAAGGGACATTATTTTCTGCGACCAACGTAAGGCACTCTTGTGATCCCAAAAAGCAGCAGACTTAGGCAAATGGGAGATAAACCATTTATATAGTAGAGGTACACAACATGTGATCTCCCCTCTACTGTATAAATTCCCTAAGTGTACAGAATGATATGCGTCCGCGAGTAAAGTCAGCACAGGGTTTCCAATGAGAAAAACCTTAATGGAGTTGATATCGACGAAGTTATTAATGTTGGGTAACATAAATAACCCATAGGTGAGTAAAACAAAGATGCTTTCAAAAGCAGTCATGTTCCCTATACTAGGGAAGTACAGGGCCTTTTTTGTCAAGAACTGGGCTGGCAAACCTTGTATGCCACCCTTAGTGGTCATGTGAGCCCTGACCTCTGACTCGTCCAAATAAATTTCTCTTGCAATGGTCTGATCCTTTAGAATTTCTTCCAGTCCAAAAAAAGGAGCTCGATCAGTGATGTGTAAATCAATCAGATGAGAATATTTCTCCAGTTTCGGTGCGAGCTGATAATCCGGGAATGTAAAACAGCGATAAACCGGATCGTAAAACTGAATGAGTGCCTCCAGGATTCCCTCAATCACATAGACCCTTAATAGAGATAGTAGACCTCCGTACTTGGCTCTGAAAGCTTCAGGGTTAGTGACCATTCTCGCTAACCCTATCAAATCCTCTAGTTTTGGAACCTTGAAAGTGTACTTATAAGTTCTCCTTCTACCGAAATCCATTAGCGCAATCCTTTTCTCTGACATTTGCAATCATTGTCTTAGTTTAATTTGAAAAAGAGAGACTAGAAGAGAAGATTTTATTTGTTTTAATGTTTTTTTAAATGAATGCATGAATGCAGTACACAAAAACATAGAAAAAACATGGGGTCAAAGGCTCGGTGTCATGGAGTCAAGGCTCTACCCGTCCCAAAGGTTTATACTAGTGATTTTTGTACCTGTCTCTCAACATCATCAACTCTTGTCAAGAAAACACCAGCGTGCCGGGAACCGTGCTAGGTGGTGTTTTTCGAAGAATCATCAGAAGAGGGTGGTATCGCGTGACAACTATTTCCGATAGCTTCCGCACCACTAAAAGGGGTTTTTCCTAGGTGTATACTCAATCTTTCCACATGCGGCATCACACGCATTCCCATTAGCAGAAAAATAAACACATATATCAATTAGGAAAAGCAGTATATATATTTGTCCTAATGTCCTAGACTTTTTAAAAGCTATGAATCCTATGTTCCTGACAGAAAATGGCTCCCTGATGGAGGCGCCACTCTGTGGTTTCTTCCCAATTTAAAGGTTTTGACCTAAGATCCTAGTGAAGGTCGATCCTAGCAATAACGACATCCCTTGATGAAACCGTCATAAAAATAACTTGTCCAAGGTCTTTCACCTTAAGAAAGAAAGAAAGAAAATCATTCATCGGCCCCACGGTGGGCGCCACTTTTCTATGGTGGCCACCACCATGAAAAGGATTTGTCCAAGGTTTCCACCCTGAATTTTAAGAAAGAAAGACGGGCCCCACGGTGGGCGCCACTTTTCTATAGCGATCGATTCTGGACGTGGTTCTTAAGAACTGTCTCTCTTTTGAGGTACTACAAGTCGATTCATTTTTTATCCTATTGAAGCTGATGAAGGAAGGGAAATAGATGTCTCCAATTAACCCTGCTTGCATACTGAATTTAAACAGCGGTCTGTTAGGTTACAGATGCAATATGGAAGTGGGGCCTCTTTCTTCTTACATTGTTTAGAGTGAAAAAACTGGGACTGTTCATGGGTAGGGTGTTAGGACTGATGTTTTTCGATTGATGTATGAAGGTATGGGATTTTGGGTTTTTTATTAGTGTGCTCGCTAAGATTTTTCTTTCAATCTTATGCCTACGTATTCCCGTTTACCGAAACAGGGAAATCAGGGCGATCGTAGTTCCTTCTATTATATGGGAGGAAATGGTGCTTTGGTGTCTTGTTCAAAGCCCAAGACGTGAAGCTAAAAGTGATTTGTATCTTGTTCAAAGCCCAAGATATGAAGCTAAAGGTGATTTGTATCGTGTTCAAAGCCCAAGATATGAAGCTAAAGGTGATTTGTATCTTGTTCAAAGCCCAAGATATGAAGCTAAATGGTTTTGGACTTTAGAGAGAATTTGTCATCTCTAAAGGGGTCTGTTTGTCACAACAGCTGGGTGACTGGTTATAAAGGAGAATTACTTTAACTGGGATATGTGAATCCAGCAATGCCATAATTTCCTTTATAGGGGATTTTATCCTGAAAGAGAAGACTTTAACTCAGTGTAGAGCAATGCCATCTTTCCTTAGGAATTTCTCATGCTAAAAGAGGGACAGTGGCATGGATATAAATAATCCAGAGGCTTGCCGCTTACAGCAGTTAGATGAAGGAGTTGTTGATGTTTGTATGCTGTGAACGAGGCACAACTTTGATGCTAAAAGGTTGATTGACTCAACTGGGGTTTTCTTATACAAAGCCTAAGAGGAGGTTGTTGGCCCAACAAGAGGGTGTTTTTATGTGTCTCGTACGAAGCCCGAGATAGAGGCTAAAAGGGTTGACTCAACAAGAGAGTGCTTTTGGATGTATCTCGTACGAAGCCCGAGATGGAGGCTAAAAGTTGATCGACCCAACAAGAGAGTCTTTTATCCTCAACAGGAGAGTGATTTGGTGTCTCGTATGAAGCCCAAGACAGAGGCTAAAAGGGATCGACCCAACAAGAGAGTCTTTTTGTATCTCGTACGAAGCCCGAGATGGAGGCTGAAAGGTTACTGTTTCAGTTGAGTGGCCAGTATGTTGGTTCAAAGAGAAAATCAGTTTTTATATGAGTCATGTTGTACTCATAGATTTGCAAAGAGGATCGAGACTGTTTCCTGTTCTTTAAGGAAACGAGGAGTCCAATGGAGCTTTAGACTGTCCGAGTCTACGAGTTTTATCTTCTGTACTATTCTTAAGAAACAGTAGCAGTAGGATCTAGACTCTTTGAAAGAGTGTTCTATTAAGATGACTAATTTCTGTTCCTATACCTCTAGGAGGTCGTCGAGACAATTTGTACGAAGCCCAAGAGGAGGCTGGAAACTTTTAAGAAGTTGAGGGACAATTTGTACGAAGCCCAAGAGGAGGCTATCATTCCCGTAGGAAGAATCATTATACGAAGCCTAAGAGGAGGCTGTGAATACTTCTAAGAAGCCGACGGGTCCTTGTACAACGCCCAAGAGGAGGCGGGGATGCGTTTAGGAAGCCTGTGGGTCCTTGCACTAAGCCCAAGAGGACGCTGATGAATAGTTCCAGAAGGGGTTTCACATGGAACAATGGCTTTCTGTATAATGAACTGTTCAAAAGGGGAGATTTCCTAGATCTAGTTGTCTAGAAATTGTTGTAAGGTTCTGTCTAATTCTAGACGTATTTGCCGGGGAAACTCTAAATATCTATACTATTATTACACAGTTGATATGAGTTTATGAAAGGAGACTTACAGTGAAACAGCCCCACAATACAGTTATATACATATGAAAGCGGGTAAACACTTACTCGGTTGTAGAACTTCCATTCTGTATTGTTAGTTGTTCAACAAAGAAATATTGAAAACAAAATTATATTCAAAATCAAAGGAGAAAGTGCTTTGAAAAGAAGAATTGGGGCTTACAGCTCAAGGAGAGGCCCAGGGTTTTATAAGTGATCGCACCGTTGTTTCGCATTTGTACAGAGGGGATTATACGAGTGACTGAGGCCCATGAAAGGTTTTCTGTACAAAGGGGATGGGTCTTACACTCTCTCAAGAGGCCCAAAGAGTTTTAAAGAAGATAAATGGGTCTTATAACACGAGGGTGGGCCCAGATGACTTTTTTCTGAAATGGCGATCGTGCCGAGATTTTAAAAACACCGTGGGTCTTATACAATGACTGAGGCCCAAGAATGATTTGGTTTTCAAAGGGGTTGGGTCTTACACTCTAATAGAGGCCCAAAGAGTTTTGAATGGGTCTTATAGCTCGAGGAGAGGCCCAGATGGTTTGTTTTTGAATCGGGCGATCATCGCGCCGAACTTTTTGAAATACAACGGGACTTATACAATAAGTGAGGCCCAAGATAGGTTTGTATTTACAAAGGATTGGGTATTACACTCTATTAGAGGCCCAAAAGTGTTTGAAAATCAAAGAAACCCTAATTTGTTTTCCTTTAAAAGTAAATATTTAAAGAAAATCAAATAAAAATGATAAAAATACCAAATAAGTTTGAATAAACCACTTGTGATTTTTGTTTAAGGTTTGAAAAATGAGGTTTTAATTACAAGAGATATTAAAACTCATTTAGTTTTGATTTTCAAAGTAAATATTCATTTTTTAAAATGTTTAAAAACACTTTAAAAGGAATTTATTCACAAAAATACTAATTATATTAAATAAATAATATAAGTCTAATTTTTTTGTGGAATAAAATATTTCAATATTTTTTTGATTTTTTGCAAAAAGAACCAATAAAAAATAATTAAAATTGAGTGAGTTATTAATTTTCCAATTAATTAATAAAACATAAAAATATTGGAAAAATAGCAAAAATGTGAAAAAACACAAAATGGCATGGGTGGGGTTTGAACCTACGACCTCAAGGTTATAGGGCGTGCGCCTTACCACTGGGGTGGTGATACATCCATTGTTTGAAGTGAAATCACAAATATACAAGGCTTGCCTTGTTTTCTAGGCTTGGTCAAGGCAAGGCAAGACAAGTTTTGGGTCAAAAACGTGAAGGTCATAACTTTCTCATTTCTCCATGTTTTGAGACAAAATTTATATGCATCTGGCCTAGAATTTCACAAGGAATCCAATGGTGGTGGTATTTTTTTCAGATCATACTCCCTCCTCAAAATCTGATAGGGGTTTTGAAAAAGGCCTATAATTGCATTTTCTATGCTACACTTTGATACAAACATGAATTACATGATCAATTGGTTCAAACATAACATATATAACATGTATGAGGTGTGCATGATCAGTGGACTTCAAAGAAATGCATGTTTTGGAGGATTCAAGTCATGATGCTTACCTCCTTTTGAGCTTTTTGGAGTTTTTGTGCAATCTGTCAAACCACTTGCTCCAGAAATGATTTGATGCTTTGGACACACTCAAATGATCTCTTAGAAGCTTTTAGGATGAGTGGAATCAGCTGGTACCTGCAAAAACACAAACTGGCCCTTTCTTGCAAAAGGGGTTAAAATGGCCAAAATAGCAACTCTCTCAAATGGTGTTCCAGATGGGGGAACCATTTGGGACAGTTCAAGGATGATATTTGGAGTGTGTTTGAGGTTTTATCTGGTTTGGAAAGTGACTGAATTAAGACATGGCTTGAAAAATGCACAAAAGGCCTATTTTGAGGTTTTGAGAAGTGACTTTGTGATTTTGATGTTACAGGTCACTTGTGAGAGTTTGGATCACCTACATATGATGTTTATGAGGTGTGTGTGTGATTGGTTTGATTGGAAATGCTCTCTAACTCAAAAACTCAGAGTTACCTTGCTAAGGAAGGCATTTTGGCCAAGAGAAATGGATTTTGAGGAAAGCATCTGTTTGATGGCTTTGGTGTACTCAAACTGCTCACAAATGAGCTCTATTTATAGTAGAGCAAGTTTGTTTTGGGATCAATAGTGAATGGTAACTGCAGCAGAGGTTTGGCCAATGTTGACAAATAGAAATCCAAGTCTCCTCTAGCCATTGACTAGAGGTTAGAGCACAGAGCTTTGGTTCCCTAGTTGTTGGATCATTCTTGACTGAATTCAGTTGCAAATGTGTCAGTCCATGCCACCTTGAAGCATCTATTAAATGCTCCAATCCAAAATTGGAGTCTTGTCCCTATTTTAGGCAATTCTATGTTTGACATGCTACTTCTTGTTCCAAGGACTTTGGAGGCTTGGCTCAGTGTTTGTCCCCTTTAGATTTGATCCTCAGAAGTGTCCAAGATGATGACAAGGCTTGGAATTGGCTGATTTTACCAAATCGACCAAAAATGTAAAATTCTGCCTAGCCTTGGCAGTTTTCAGCAAGGCATATTGCCAATGTCATATCTCATGGTTCAAGTTGAGTTTGGTGATGTTCTTGGTCATTTTGGAAAGCCCTCATATGATACAATAACTGTTTGATCATAATTGGTTTTGATACTTTTTGGATCCAAGTGAAAATGTCCCTACATTTGGAAAAAAGTAAGGCAGATTGTGACTTAGTGAAAATTTCACTAAGTGTTGGAAAAAAGTGACATTTTCACTTTTTGTGATTTTGATCAATCCATAACTCAAAATCCATGAGGAATTTGGAAGAAGGTCAGTTTTTAGCTTTTGTAGAGGGCCATGAGATCTACAAATCAAGCTTTGGATGGGGAAAAATGGCTTTGTGGTTTAGGAGTTATGATCCTCCAAAGTTGGTACCCTTGCCACTTTGTTCATAACTTAGAAAATTTTCTAAGTTTTTATGGTTACCCCTTTTACAAGTTATCCAACTTTCTTTGATTCTTCTTGATGAATGGTGATTCAAATCATACATTAACATCATTTTAGGGTTAAAAATCCATTTTTGTGAAAAATCTCAAAAAGTCAAAGTTGACTTTTATGCACAGTTGACTTTTTATCCGATGAATTCCAAACTGTGCGATCCTTTATGAAATCAAGTCCTTGACCTAAATCAAACTTGATCGATTGATTTCATAGGTTTTATTGGGTATATTGAATCATGTCCTAGGGGTTGGGAGCATGTCCTGGTCAAAAGTCAAAGCTATAGTTGACTTTTCTCGCGAAACCCCAACTGTGGTTCAGATGAAATTGAAACTTGTTGCTCAAGCTTCTTAGATTAATCCATTGTTGCAAATGGATCAATGTGGTGCATTAGAGACCCTAAAATATTCTCTTGAGGTCTTGGCTCATGTTTTGTCCCAAAAGTCAACTTAGGGGTGAATTAGGTCAAGAAACCCTAATTCCTGATTTTTGATGTAGGCATCCCCTGAGGCTAAATTGACTTGATGATTGTGTCCACGAGGTTCCATGGAGCATATTAGGATATGCTTTGAAGTATTAGCTCATGCCCAGAGGAAAATCTCCATCTGGAGGCCCTGGTCGACCAAAACCCTAATTTGGTAACACTGGCGATCTTGAGGCTTGATCCACCTAGAAGGGAGCAGCCTTGTGCTTAATCCTTGAGGTGGGAGTCCTCTTGATCCATTTTGGATGCTTGAGAGGTTAGACAAGTTGAGGATCATGTCATTCCTTGATTGATCCTTTGTCTAAGAACTCAGAGAGGGCTTGAAACCCTAATTTTTGATAGTAGTGAATGCTCACCCATCTTTGGGGAGACTAATGATCCATCCATATTGTGATGATGATTTGCACAATGATGGGGAATCTTAGTCGTCAAAATTTTGGGTATGACAATAGGGAGTAGAATTTCTTTGACAATTTCTAATGTGACAGTCTGAGAAAAGGTTCACGAAGAATACTGCCTTTCTCTTTGTTCCGTATTGTTTAAGCCCAAGAGAAGGCAAGACTGTGTCTGGAAATCCTATGGGGATCTAGTTTTGTTTGTATTTAAGAGTGACCAACAGGCTTTACTTAGTTCTAGACCTAATTGCCAGGGAAAACTCTAAATAACTATACTAGTATATATACAGTTGATACATGACAAGTATGTAAAAGGATATGAAAGAAGACTTACAGTGCGCAACTTCCCACAATACAGTTGTATACATTTGACATGTATTTAAAAGAATGAAAGAAGACTCACAGTGTGCAGCTTCCCACAATACAGTTATATATATTAAAGCAAGTAAATGAAAGAGAATAAAACTTACAGGTGAGCAAGCTTCCATGCTGTATTGTTAGTTGTTCAAAGAAATTAAAGAAAGTTTTGATAACAACTGTATATTTGAACCTAAATCAAAAGGGAAGTTATTTTGATAAGATTGTACTAGGACTTATACAATGACTGAGGCCCAAAAGGTTTTCTATACAAAGGTATGGGTCTTACCACTCAAGGAGAGACCCAAAGATTATTTAAAGAAAAGAAATGGGACTTACACCACGAGGGTAGGCCCAATTGAAAATAGTTTGAAAACGACGATCTCGTCGAAATTTCTAAAACTGTATCGGGATTTATACAATACACTGAGGCCCAAATTATTTTATTTACAAAGAGGTGGGACTTACACTCTATCAAGAGGCCCAAAGTGTGTTTTTAAGAAAATGAATGGGACTTATAGTTCAAGGAGAGGCCCAAGTGATTTGATTTTTGAACTGGCGATCGCGCCGAGGTTTTTGAAAATGTGTTGGGACTTATACAATGTCTGAGGCCCAAAAATGGCTTTGGTTAAAAGGGGATTGGGTCTTACACTCTATTAGAGGCCCAAAGGTTATTTTTGTACAAGTGATGGGGCTTACAACTCAGGGAGAGGCCCAGTGATGTTTTTAAGAAAGGCGGCGATTGCGCCGAACTTTTGAAAATATATAGAGGGACTTATACAATGTGTGAGGCCCAAAATTGTTTATGTACAAAAGGGGGTTGGGTCTTACACTCTATTAGAGGCCCATGAGTGTTTGAAAATATTTATTAGGGTGAACATCAAAGAAACCCTAATTTTTTGAATAAAAATGGCATTTTTCAAAGGGTATTTTAAATAATAAATGATAAAATATCAATTATATTAAAAAAACAAGTGGTACACTTTGGAAAATATTTTGGAAAATCAAGTTTAATCACATGAAAGCTTAAAATCCAATTAATTTTGAAAGATTAAAGTGTGAATTCCATTTAAAAAATGTTTAAAAACAATTAAAATGAAATTAATTACAAAAATTCTAATTATATTAAATAAATAATATAAATTGGATTTTTTTGTGGAATAAAATATTTTAAATTTTTTTTTATTTTTTACAAAAAGAACCAATAAAAAATAATTAAAAGTGAGAGAGAAATTAACTTTCCAAATCATTAAAAATAATATGAAAAATATTAAAAAGTGGAAAAAGTGGTAAAAAAGGGGTCTGGGGCGAGGGGGATTCGAACCCCAGACCTCAAGGTTGCAGTGCGTGCCTTCTACCACTGGGGTGGTGATACATCCGTGTATCAAAGCCACCCTAGAAATACATAAGGCATGCCTTGTTTTAGGTCTGGCCAAGGCAAGACAAGGCAAGGTTTTTGACCAAAAATGTAAAGGCCATAACTTTCTCATTTCTCTATGGATTGGGACAAAATTTATATGCATCTGGCCTAGAATTTCCCAAGGAATCCAATGGTGGTGGTTTTTTCAGATGAGGTCCCTATTTAAAAACCTGATAGTGTCTTTGAAATAGGCCTATAATTGCATTTTCTATACTAACACATGGTACAGGCAAGAATTACATGGCAAATTGGTTCAAACACAACATATATAACATGTATGAGATGTTTATGATCAGTGGACTTCAAAGCAATGCATAATTTAGAAAGTTCAAGTGATGATGCACTTACCTCTTGGAGCTTGTTGTGCAATCTGCCAAGTTTCTTGTGCCAGAAGTAATTTGATGCTTTGGACACTCTCAATTGATCCCTTAGAAGCTTTTAAAATGGTTAGAACCAGCTGGAATCCTCAGGAACAAGTTTGAGCTCTTTCTTACAAAATGGGCAAAAGTGACCAATATGGCAACTCTCTCAAATGGTGTTCCAGATGTGGGGAACCATTTGGGATAGTTCAAGGATGATATTTGGAGTGTGTTTGAGGTTTTATCTGGTTTTGAAAGTGACTGAATCAAGACATGACTTGAAGAATGCAAAAAAGTCCAATTTTGAGGTTTTGAGAGGGGACTTTGAGATTTTGGTGTTACATGTCACATATGAGAGTTTGGACAGCTTAGATATGACATATTGGATATGTTTGGATCATGAGTTGTGATGGAATTGCTCTCTAACTCAAAAACTCAGAGATACCTTGCAAAAGAAGGTATTTTGGCCTAAAGAGAGGGATTTTGAGGAAAGCATTAGTTTGGTTGCTTTGGTGCACTCAAACTGAGCACAAATGAGCTCTATTTATAGTAGAGCAAGTTTGTTTTGCAAACAATAGTGAATGGGGGCTACTGTAGGCCTTTGGCCAATGTTATGCAAAAGGAATCTCAAGTCTCCTCTAGCTATTGACTAGAGGTTAAGGCACAGGCCTATGATTCTTTGATTCAGAGCTTATCCTTGACTCATTCAGTTGGAATAGGCTCAGTCCATGCCACCTTGGTGTATCCATTAAATGCCTTGCAACAAAATTGGAGTCTTGGCACCTTTTTAGCTCTTTTAGGTTTGGCATGCTACTTGTAGATTCATGGACTTTGGAGGCTTGGAGATCAGATCATCCCCCTTGGATTTGATCCTCAGATGTGCCAAATTGATGACATGGCTTGGATTTATCAGATTTGGACAAATCGAGCAAAATGCACAAAATCTGCCAAATCTGTCTTGTAAAAATTAGTTCATGATGCCATGTTCCAAGGGTTGTATCTCCTTGGTCAAATGGAATTTGGAGATGATCTGGTACTTTTTGGAAAGCCCTCATGGCATACTTTAACTTTGATGTCCACCCCTAGAACTGGTTTGACTTGGATCAAGGTGAAAAATGTCTCTACATTTTGGAAAAAGTAAGGCAGATTTTGACTTAGTGAAAATTTCACTAAGTGTTGGAAAAATGTGATTTTCATGTTTTTAGCCATTTTGATCACTCTCTAACTAAAAATCCATGAGGAGTTGGAATGAGATGTAGTAGACACTTTTAAAGTATGCCATGAGAGCTACAAATCCAGCTTTGGACCATCCAAAATGGTTGTTTGGATCTCAAGTTATGATCCTTGGAAGTTGGTACCCTAGCCACTTTGTTTCATAACTTAGAAAAATTCAAGTTTTTTATGGTTACCCCTTTTACAAGTTAACTCATTTTCTTTGGTTTTTCTTGATGAATGATGATTCAAATCACATATTAACATTGTTTTAGGGTTAAGGAACCTTGTTTGACCAAAAAATCAAAAAGTCAAACTTTGACTTTTTGTACAGTTGACTTTTTTATATGATGAATTTTAAACTGCGCAATCTTTTGTCAAATTAAGTCCTTGACCTAAATCAAACCTAATGAATTCCAAGTTTTCATGTGATTAAACATTTTTAAATGAAATTACCACCTTGGTTTTTCAAATTCAAATGGGTTCCAAGTTTTCATGTGATTAAACATGATTTTTCAAAACATTTTTCAAAGTTGACAACTTGTTTTTTAAATATATTTGATATTTTACATCATTTTTAAATTTCCTTTGAAAATTATATTTTTAAATTAAAATTAGGGTTTTTCTTAATTTTGATTTTTTCAAACTTCATTTGAAACACTTTTGGACCTCTAATAGAGTGTAAGACCCATCCCCTTTGTAAATATACCATTTGGACCTCAGTCATTGTATAAGTCCCGATACGATTTTCAAAATAACAGTGCGATAGCTGTTTTTCACTTGGGCATCTCCTTGAGTTGTAAGCCCCATCTCTTGTATAAAAACAATTTTTGGGCCTCTATATGAGTGTAAGATGTAACGCCCCAAATAATTATAATATTTATTTGTTGAGTTATTATGATTATTCGGTGTTTTGGTGCTTTTTGGTGATTTTATGGAGTAACCTTGGGTTAAGGGAACCTCGAGACCTCTTAGAAGTAGTGATTAATTAGATTATTTTATTAATAATAATATTGAAATAATTTGAATAATTAGAATATTATTTAGATTATTATTATTATTGTTAATTAAAATAATTACGAAACCAATAAGGGTAAGACGGTAATATTGAGGGGATTAGTGGAGGATAATACGGTAAACTGTGATTAAGGCCCAAAACATAGGATTAACAAAATAAAAATAGGGATTATGAGAATTAGTTTAGTGCAACCCTAAGAAGTGAATAGAGAGCTGAGGAAAGAAGGCTAGAACGAGGAATCTACCGTAGAACCCCGGAAAACGAAGAATCTCTGCTGGAAATTCGAGGTATGGGGGTAATCCCGGTTAATACATTTGATATGGGTTTAAGGTAGAGGTAATTGTGTGTTTTCGTTTCTGGTGATTTTATGCTGATCTGTGATGACTTTGTGATGAAAATTCGTAATTGTATGTGTACGATTTCTGTGATGAACTCTGTGTAAATTATTGTATTCGCTGTGAATTTCGTGAGAATATTGATGATTATTGTGATGAACATGTGGGTAAACCAGATCTGAAAATTGAATCTGATAATAACTGGTTATAACTTAAGAATTAGGGAGAGATTAATGTAGACAATGAAGTAGGATGAAAAACATAGATCTGTGATGAATCGAAGCTAGTTTGAGTCTGATATTGGTAGATCGAAGGTGCTGGAATGAGGAAATTTACGTGCTGACGCGAGATCTGAGTTTTTGGGTGGTTTCTGGTGTTACGCGTAACAGGGAAAGTGTTACGCGTAATGGGGGACACTCCCAGGGTATTACGCGTAACGTACGCACCCATCCCCAAGGGCTGGCTCGGCCCTCTACTGATACGCGTAGCATACGCGTATGGGTTTATGTCAATACGCGTAAGAGGGAGGCATTACGTGTAATGGGAAGCTAGAAAAAGGGGAATACGCGTAAGAGTAGATGCTTACGCGTATGGGATTGGGAAAAGTGCCTTACACGTATGAACTAGCCATTACGCGTAAGGGGGAATCTGAAGGAGAATTGAGAGGAAAACCCTCTCTGGTGATACACGTATGATACGCGTAAGGGGTGGCGTGAAGTTTGGCCATACGCGTAGCAGGGTGGTCCTTACGCGTATGGGCAGTGTTGTGGGCAGATTTTCCCATTTTTGCGATTTCTGTCCCGATTTCGCTTGTGACGTGGTTTCCTTGAGACATAGGGCTACGATGAGATAATAAGACAATAGTAAACTAGTAATGACGATGAACGAGATAAAATCAGGGATTTTTATTTGATGAATAAAATATGACGAAATGGTGAGGTCTAATTGACGAGTTTTAACGAGTGCCTATTAGTGTTGTATAATGATGTTTGTTGATAATTCATGAATGATGATGCAATTATGACGATTTTATGACGATGTTTATTATGGCAATTTACATCATGCATTCATGGCATAGTTAGGACTTCGGTCCATTTGGTGGCTTCAATCCCATTGTGTGGATTGTAGCGTTTTATGATGTGCTCCGGTTCTTGTGTAGAATCGATCCTATTGGTGGGGATCTTTGGAGGGTGATGGCCCAGTGTCCATCGATTATGATGAGTTGGTACCACATGCATGAGTCTATGAGGTTGAATTGCATATTGTGTGGCATTGCATTATATTGACGTGATTTGATGTATTCTGGTGTGTGAATGACTTGATGATGTGTTGCTTGTGCTTTGTCTTTTACTTATATCTTATATATTGATTTCGTGATTACTCACCCTGCCTGTTTGAATGTAGCCTCCACATGGGTAACGTGCAGGTGATCAAGCTTAGCATCCTTGGTGCATGAAGATTTAGCTTAGAAGTATTTCCTTGATTTCTCCGTCTATTAGAGGGTCTTTCTCTGATATGTAACATCGGGTCGGGACGTTTGAGTCGAACGATTTCGTTCTTTTGTTTTGTGGACATGATGTTTTTCATGAGTTTTATCAGAGAAGTTTTGGATTATAAAAGTGTTCTTTAAATTTTGATTTCCGCTGCGTGGTGTTTAATTGAATTTTGATGATAAAACCTGTGTTACGGGACAGGTGTTATTATGATGATTTGTGACGATATGTGATGCCCTTTTGGGGAATTTAATCTGATTTATTTGTCACTTTATTCGTGATGTTTGTTGGGTAGAAAAGGGTGTTACATTAGTGGTATCAGAGCAGGTCGGACTGTCCGGCCAGGTTTTTACGTGATGTCAGTCCCCTGTCAGTCGACAAGTGTGTGTACATTGTCGATGTTTTATTTCTTCTAACCTTGTTGGTGGTGTGTAGGATGGCTGGAAGAAATGATTGTGCTATTGCTGATACGTTGGAATCAGTTGCTCAAGTAGTGGCTCAACTCAATCCGAATGGTAGAGTTCCAGATGAGTTTCGTGCTTTGGGGAAGTTTCAGAGGAACAATCCACCGACTTTCGTGGGTACTCATGATCTGGAAAGTGCACACAAGCGGCTGAAGGAAATTGAGAAGATCTTCCGGGTGATGGGGTGTACTGATGACCAACAAGTTCAGTTTGGAACGCATATGCTGGAAGAAGAGGCCGAGGATTGGTGGGATAACACCCGTCAGGAACTCACAGATGTTGCCACTGTGATAACCTGGGCTCTGTTTAAGCAGGATTTTATGGGAAAGTATTTTCCAGATGATGCTCGTGGCAAGATAGAAGTGTAGTCCTCGAGCTGAAGCAAGGATACATTACTGTGGCGGAGTATGCTGCGAAGTTCGAGGCACTGGTGAAGTTCTGTCCGCATTACAATATTGTTGATGCTGAGATGTCCAAGTGTCTCAAGTTCAAAAATGGGCTGAGACCAGAAATCAAGCAGGGTATTGGGTACCAACAGATTCACAAGTATGCTGAGCTAGTGAATAAGAGTAGGATCTACGATGAGGATAATCGAGCTCGATCTGCTCACTACAAGTAGCTGAGTGAGAAGAAAGGGAAGTATAGGGGGAAGCCTTATACGACTTCAGTCGAAAAAGGGAAGAAGAAGGCTTCAGATAGGAAAAAGACAAGTGGGGGAGCAGCTTTCGCTTCTGGGAAGTGTTACAAGTGTGGCGAGCAAGGCCACCGTGCTGATGGTTGCACCAATAATGTGTTGAGGTACTACAGGTGTGGTAAGAAGGGGCATAGAGCTACTGACTGCAAAGATAACAGTCCAACCTATTTCAATTATGGGGAGAAGGGTCACATCAGTACCTAGTGTCAGAAGCCGAAGAAGACTGCCACTGCTGCTTAGACCAGTGGAAGTGTGTTTGCTTTGAGTGGTGCAGAAGCGCCAGAGAATGACAACCTGATTCGAGGTACTTGTTTTATTAATAATATCGAGTTGGTTGCTATTATTGATACTGGTGCTACTCATTCTTTTATCTCGCTTGAATGTGCTAATAGATTGGGTTTGAAATTATCTGAGATGAATAGTAATATGGAAATAGAAACTCCAGCTAATGGTTCGGTTACTACTACCTTTGTGTGTTTGAGATGTCTTGTGACGATTTTTGAGAAGAGTTTTGTGATGGATTTGGTGTGCTTAGCCTTGCACCAAATCGATGTAATCTTTGGAATAAACTGGTTAGAGTTCAACCATGTTCATATCAATTATTATAACAAAACTGTAGAGTTTCCTGAGTTTGACGATGGCGGGGAGTTGATGTTCTTGTCTGCTAAGCAAGTGGATGAACTGGTGGAAGACGAAGCCTTGGTGTTTGTAATGTTTGCCTCATTGCAGATTGATCGTGGAGCTACGAGTGTCGAATTACCTGTTGTCTGTGAATTCCCAGATGTGTTTCCAGATGACATAAGTGATTTGCCTCCAGAACATGAAGTAGAGTTTACAGTGGACTTAATACCAGGTACGAGTCCAGTGTCAATGGCTCCTTACCGGATGTCCACTTCTTAGTTAAGTGAATTGAAGAAACGGTTGGAAGAGCTGCTTGAGAAGAGGTTTTTTCGACCAAGTGTTTCTCCGTGGGGTGCTCCGGTGCTGTTAGTGAAGAATAAGGACGGAAGTATCAGGTTATGTGTTGATTATCGGCAGTTGAATAAAGTGACTATCAAGAATTAATATCCACTTCCGAGAATCGACGATTTGATGGATCAGCTAATAGGTGCCTATGTGTTTAACAAGATTGATTTGAGGTCAGGTTATCATTAGATTCGTGTTAAGCCTGATGATATTCCGAAGACGGCTTTCCGGATGAGGTATGGTCACTAGGAATACACTGTGATGTCGTTTGGAGTATCCAACGTACCTGGTGTGTTCATGGAGTATATGAATTGGATCTTTCACGAGTATTTGGATAAGTTTGTTGTGGTTTTCGTTGATGATATTCTGATCTACTCTAAATCTAAAGAAGAGCATGCTGAGCATTTGAGGACTGTGTTGCGAGTATTGAAGGAGAAGAAGTTGTATGCAAAGTTGTCGAAGTGTGAGTTTTGGTTGAAGGAAGTGAGTTTCCTTGGCCACGTGATTTCAAGTGGTGGAATTTCTGTTGATCCCTCTAAGATTGATGTCGTGTTACAATGGGAGACTCTGAAGTCTGCTACTGAGATACGAAGTTTTCTGGGATTGGCGGGCTATTACCGCAAGTTTATTAAAGGCTTTTCCAAGTTGGCATTACCTTTGACTCAGTTGACTCGAAAGGGTCAAGCTTTTGTGTGGGATGTAGCTTGTGAAGAGAGCTTTATGGAATTGAAGAAGAGATTGACGACCGCTCCATTGTTGATTTTGCCTAATCCGAATGAATCTTTTGTAGTGTACTGTGATGCATCGAAGTTGGGTCTTGGAGGAGTATTGATGCAGAATGGTCAAGTTGTTGCTTATGCTTCCAGGCAACTGAGGGTTCATGAAGTGAATTACCCAACCCATGACTTAGAGTTGGCAGCCATGGTATTTGTGTTGAAAATTTGGAGACATTATCTGTTTGGCTCTAAATTCGAAGTGTTCAGCGATCATAAGAGCTTGAAGTATCTGTTTGATCAGAAAGAGTTGAATATGAGGCAGAGAAGGTGGTTGGAATTGTTGAAGGATTATGACTTTGATTTGAATTACCATCCAGGTAAAGCAAATGTAGTGGCTGATGCATTGAGCAGAAAGTCATTGCATATGCCGATGCTCATGGTGAAGGAGTTGGAGTTACTTGAACAATTCTGAGATTTGAGTTTGGTGTGTGAAGCGACTCCTGACAATGTGAAGTTGGGGATGTTGAAGTTGATGAGTGGTATTCTGGAAGAGATCAGAGTAGGACAACAATCTGAGTTGAAGTTGGTTGACCAGTTGACATTGATCAATCAAGGTAACGGAGGTGAATTCCGGATTGGCGAGAATGGTGTAATGATGTTCAGAGACAGGGTGTGTGTCCCGGATGTTCCAGAAATTAAGAAGAGCATTCTTGAAGAAGGACATCGAAGTAGGTTGAGTATTCATCCCAGTGCTACGAAGATGTACCCGGATTTGAAAAATATATTTTGGTGGCCAGGTATGAAGAAGGATATTGCAGAGTTTGTGTATGCGTGTTTGGCTTGTCAGAAGTCGAAGATTGAGCATCAGAAGCCTTTAGGTATGATGCAGCCGTTGAATATTCCAGAGTGGAAGTGGGATAGTATTTCCATGGATTTTGTGTCGGGATTGCCAAGGACTGCTAAAGGGAATGATTCGATTTGGGTGATTGTGGATAGATTAACTAAATCAGCTCATTTCTTGCCGATGAAGATTAATCATTCTATGCAGAAATTAGCTGAGATGTATATTGGGGAGATTGTGAAGTTGCATGGTATACCTTCGAGTATTGTGTCGGATAGAGACCCGAGACTTACATCGAGGTTCTGGAAGAGTTTGCAGGATACTTTGGGTACTAAGTTGAGGATGAGTTCAGCATATCATCCACAGACGGACGGTCAGACGGAAAGGACTATCCATTCTAGAGGATTTGCTGAGGGCTTGTGTGTTGGATCACGGAGGATCTTGGGATAGCCATTTACCGTTGATTGAGTTCACGTACAATAATAGTTTTCATGCTAGTATTGGAATAGCGCCCTATAAAGCTTTGTATGGGAGAAGGTGTAACGCCCCAGTTTTTGTCAGTTTTTGTCTGTTTTATTTATTTGAGTCGTTTTTTATTATTCTATTATTATTTTATTTTTATTTCTGACTTTTATCTGAAAATATGTTATTTTTAGTCGAGATTATATTTTATCGGGTTTTGGGAGCGTTTGCGAGATATTTGGGTGTAGGGGTATTTTGGGCATTTTGATTTATTTGGTTAAGTTAAGAATAGAAAGAAAAAGAGAGAAAAATAGTAAGAAGAGAAAAGAAGAGAAGAGAAGAGAAAAGAAGAAAAGAGAGAAAAACTTGAGAAAGAAGAAATCAATCAACCGATTTTTCTACGCGCTATTTAATCGGGTAAGGGTGCGAAACTCGATTATGCTATGTTTGTGTATGATTATGTATGTGTTTGCTTGGATGTTTCTTGTCTTTCCATGGCTTTTGAGTTCTAGGTCAAAAATGATAAAATGATTAGGAATCGATGTTTGCACGGTCGGAAATCGATATAATTTGCGTTGTATGATCACCATGTGTCTATGAGTCATTGCTGATAATTATTTTGGTATTGGAATTGATTTGGAATGAAAAATGAGGTTTTTGGATAGTGTAACCCGTAACAACATTTTTCTGGTTCTGGTGTGATTCGCCAAGCGAATTTGGGATTCGCCAGGCGAATTGAGTAAGTCGCCACTAGCTCGCCAGGCGAACTGCTGGCGAATGGGATTCGCCAGGCGAAATAGGAATTACAGAAAGGGGGTAGCTTCTGTAACTCTTGGTTTTTTTTCTAATTGGTGATTCGCCACTAGCTCGCCAGGCGAACTACTAGCAAATGGGATTCGCTAGGCGAAATCCATGGCGAATGGCTGGCGAATGGGAATTCGCCAGGCGAATTCTCAAGTCGCCAGGTGAATTTGGTTGTATCTCAATAAATTCTTTTCTTTGAAAAATTCATAACTTTTGATCTGTGGTTCGGTTTGAGGCGTGGTTTGATTCGTTAGAAAGCTCATAAAATGTACTTTATATTGATGATGGTTTTGAGAATTGTTGGCCGATTATATTATGTCGGAAATTAGAAAATGTGTTGTTTTGTTGTCGACTTTTGTCGTTTAATTGTGTGAACTTGATGTGTATGTGCAATATGTTGTTGGTGTGGATATTTTATGACTTGTGTACTGTTGAGTGATGAAATTGCATGAAATACATATCGTAATTATGATTGGTGGCCTTACAGCAAGAAAGTGCAATGTGTTGTAATTGTTGAGATATGCATGATTATGGATGAGTAAATGTGTGCATATGAATGTTATGAGTCATTGTATGCCAAGCATCATAATATGCATATTGTGAAGTCGAGTACCATGAGGGTACGAGCAACGGATAGATTCCAATGGGAATCTGCTATAACATCGTGAGCCTTAAAAATAAGAGGACCTAAAGCGATTTGATATATCGTGAGCCTTAAAAATAAGAGGACCGAAAGCGATGGTTATAGACGGTCGTGTGCCCTTGTGGGGTGTGAGCGATCGGATTGTGAGCCTTATACAAAAAGGACCGAAAGCAATCCATAAACGTCGTGAGCCTTATACAAAGAGGACCGAAAGCGACGGGGAACATCATATGCCCGACGGGGAGTTACACTAAGTAACGAGCGATGGTTCCAATAGTTCCTGAGTGAACTGGTTTTGAGATGTGATGAGTCGGTACCCGCATGTGCATTGCATGGAGTCGTTGTGTAGGTCTCTGTGCATTTGCATAAATCATGGATTAATTGTGTATGGAATTATGAATGTGACTGATGAGATGAAATATGTATATTTATGTGGTTGATGAGAGTATTGTATATGATTGATATGCATCAGCGACGTATATATAGAATATGTGTTGTATTTGATTATGGTGGAATTGTGGTAAAAATATTTTATATGTGCATTTTGTGTTAATATATGATTATATGCAACTGTGTTATGATTATGTTTCTCACCCTTCTGCTGTTTTATAATGCTCTATGAGGCATTGCAGATTAGAGTTGCAGGAGGTCTTTTTGTGAAGCTTTGCGTCTTCATTCTTTTGTCGGTCGGCTCTGATATGTGACGCCGGGTAGTTAGGGTGGCCGTTTGTGATTAGTTTGTATTATGTATATGTATCTTTTGAATTGTACATGTATGGTTGTATATGACAAACAAACTTTCATGATATATATATAGAGATATGAGATTCAGTTGCAGATTTTCCGCTATTATTCTGTTTCTGATTCGTGGGTGTATTACTACCTGAATTGTTGCATATCTGTATGAGCAGGTGTTGTATGTTTGTTTCAAATTAATGTGGCATCTTCGGTCTATGCCGTGCATGTTTTAATTATACTCTGATGAAATTTTGAATTTTCTTTTACAGCTTTAATAGCTTGGGGGTATAGATTGGGGGTGTTACATTAAGTGGTATCAGAGCCAGTCCGTGTCAGTTTGTGTCAGTCCTTGTTGGTCGTTGTGTTTGGATGAGCGGGTTGTTTAACCATAGTTGCTGTTATTGGAAATGAACAGAATATGGCTGGAAGTAACGACGCTGCTTTAGCTACTGCGATGCAGGCTATGGCTCGGGCTGTGCAGGGTGCACCGAATGCTGCTGGCAATGATGAGTTTCGGAAGAATAAACCACCTGTCTTCAAAGGAAGATATGATCCTGATGGTGCACAGATTTGGTTGAAAGAGATTGAAAGGATTTTCCGAGTGATGGATTGTGACGAGGATCAGAAGGTGAGACTAGGTACTCACATGTTGCTGGAAGAAGCTGATGATTGGTGGGTTGGTACTCGTCATGCGTTGGAAGCTGCAACAGAGGAGGAGGAAGAGATCACTTGGGAGTTGTTTAGCTGGGAGTTCTTGAGGAAGTATTTTCCCGAAGATGTCAGAGGAAAGAAAGAGATAGAATTCTTGGAATTGAAACAAGGTAGTATGTCTGTTGTAGACTATACTGCTAAGTTTGTTGAGCTGGTGCAGTTTTATCCACATTATGCGGAGGCGACTGCGGAATTCTCTAAGTGTGTTAAGTTTGAAAGTGGGTTGCGTCCTGAGATTAAACAGGCTATTGGTTATCAGAGGATTCGAAGGTTTGCAGACTTGGTGGATTGTTGCAGGATTTATGAGGAGGATAGTAAGGCTCGTTCTACTCACTATAAGAGTATGACCGACCGGAAAGGGAAGCAACATGTTCATGGTGGTCCTTATGTGACACCAGCTGATAAAGGTAGGCAAATGGGTGCTTTTGATCGAAGGTCAAGTGAGGGAGGAATGTCTAGTCCTCTGAGGTGTTTTAGATGTGGTAATGTGGGACATCGTCAGTCTGAGTGTAGGAAGGATTTGAGGAAGTGTTCTAATTGCGGCGGTGTAGGATATGTGGTTGCTGATTGTGCAAGGAAGAATGTGTTGGTATGTCTCAACTGTGGTGAACCTGGTCACATTAGTACCAAGTGTCCGAAACAGAAGAAGGCTCCAGTTAGTGGGAAAGTCTTTGCGTTGTCAGGGACTCAGACTTCAAGTGCGAATCGTCTAATTCGAGGTACTTGTTTTATTAATAGTATGCCCTTAATTGCTATTATTGATACTGGAGTGACTCATTCGTTTATTTCGTTTGAGTGCGCGAAGCGTTTGAATCTTGTGTTGTCCTTAATGGATGGTGAGATGGTTATTGATACCCAGCAATGGGTTCAGTAACTACTTCGTTGGTTTGTTTGAGTTGTCCTTTGACCATTTATGGTAAAGATTTTGAGATGGATTTAGTGTGTTTGCCGTTGGAGGGTTTAGATGTGGTTTTGGGAATGAATTGGTTGCAATTCAACCGGGTTCATATTGATTGTTATCATAAGCTAGTAAGGTTTCCTTCTCTTGAGGAAGACGAAGACTCGAGTTTCTTATCTACCAAAGAGTTGAAGAAACTTTTGGTGGAGGAAGCTCAGTTGTTCGGGTTGTTTGCATCTTTGACCGTGGCTAGTCAAGTGTCGCTGGATGTATTTCCTGTTGTGTGTGAATTTCCTGAAGTGTTTCCTGAGGATATTGCAGATGTGCCGCCAGAGAGAGAGGTGGAGTTTTCTATAGATCTAGTTCCTGGTACTAGACCTGTGTCTATGGCACCTTATAGAATGTTGGCATCTGAGTTGGTTGAGTTGAAAAAGCAATTGAATGAGTTGTTGGAGAAGAGGTTTGTGAGGCCAAGTATTTCTCCTTGGGGTGCTCCAGTTTTGTTGGTGAAAAAGAAAGATGGAAGTATGCGATTGTGTATTGATTATCGCCAGTTGAATAAGGTGACGATTAAGAATAAGTATCCTCTTCCAAGGATTGATGATCTGATGGATTAGTTGGTTGGTGCTTGTGTGTTTAGTAAGATTGATTTGAGATCGGGCTATCATCAGATAAGGGTGAAAGAGGAAGATATTCAGAAGACGACTTTTAGGACACGATACGGTCATTATGAATATTCGGTGATGCCGTTCGGGGTTTCTAATGCGCTAGGTGTGTTTATGGAATACATGAATCGTATTTTTCACGCGCATTTGGATTGGTTTGTTGTTGTGTTTATTGATGATATTTTAATCTATTCTAAGTCTCGGGAGGAGCACGCGGAGCATTTGCGTATTGTTTTGCAGGTTTTGAAGGAAAGGAAACTTTTTACAAAATTGTCCAAGTGTGAGTTCTGGTTGTCGGAAGTGAGTTTTCTTGGACACATAATTTCAGGTAATGTTATTTCTGTGGATCCATCTAAAGTAGAAGCAGTTCTACAATGGGAGGCTCCGAGATCTGTTACTGAAATTTGAAGCTTTTTGGGTTTGGCTGGTTATTATCGGAGGTTTATTGAAGGTTTTTCTAAGTTGGCACTTCCATTGACCCAGTTGACTTGTAAAGGGGAAGCGTTCATTTGGGATATTCGGTGTGAGGAGAGTTTTAATGAGCTGAAAAGAAGATTGACGACAGCTCCGATTTTGATTTTACCGAATCCTAATGAACCGTTCGTGGTTTATTGTGATGCGTCTTTGATTGGCCTAGGTGGTGTGCTGATGCAGAAGGGTAAGGTTGTGGCTTACGCTTCAAGGCAATTGAGAGTGCATGAGAAAAATTATCCTACTCATGATCTTGAGTTAGCGGCTATGGTTTTTGTGTTAAAGATTTGGAGGCATTATCTCTACGGTGCAAGGTTCGAAGTCTTGGGTGATCATAAAAGCTTGAAATATTTGTTTGATCAGAAGGAGTTAAATATGAGGCAGCGTAGACGGTTGGAATTCTTGAAGGACTACGACTTTGGCTTGAATTACCATCCTGGTAAAGCTAATGTGGTAGCTGATGCGTTGAGTCGGAAATCATTGCATATGTCGGCTTTAATGGTTAGGGAGTGGGAACTTTTGGAATCGTTTAGAGACTTAAGTTTGGTATGTGAAGTGACTTCGGATAGTGTGAGGCTGGGTATGCTGAAGGTTACTAATGATTTTCTGATGACGGTAAGTGAGAAATAGAAGTTGGATGTGAAATTCGTGGATTTGATGTTGGTTGGCGGAAAAGATGCGAGTAGTGATTTTGAAGTGGATGTTAATGGTGTTTTGAGGTTCCGTGGCCGAATTTGTATTCCTGATGATTCGGAGTTGAAAAGGATGATTTTGGAGGAAGGACACCGGAGTAATTTGAGTATACATCCGAGAGCGAATAAGATGTACCAAGATTTGAAGAAGATTGTCAGGTGGTCTGGATTGAAAAGAGATGTGGCTCAGTTTATGTATGCGTGTTTGACTTGTCAGAAGTCGAAAGTTGAACATTTGAGGCCTAGTGGTTTGTTGCAACCGTTGGATATTCCGGAGTGGAAATGGGATAGCATTTCAATGGATTTTGTAACGGGATTGCCAAACACTCAGAGAGGGCATAATGCTATTTGGGTGGTTGTAGATAGATTGACTAAATCGGCTCATTTCATTCCGATTGATATAAGTTTTTCTTTGGAGCGGTTAGCTGAGATTTACATCAGTGTGATTGTGAAGTTGCATGGGGTTCCGTTAAGTATTGTTTCTGATCGAGATCCAAGGTTTACCTCGAGATTTTGGGAAGTTTACATAAGGCTTTGGGTTCTAAATTGAGATTGAGTTCGGCTTATCATCCGCAAACGGATGGTCAGACGGAGAGGACGATTCAGTCGTTGGAAGATTTGTTGCGAGCTTGTGTTCTTGAACAAGGTGGTATGTGGGATAGTTATCTTGCATTGATCGAATTCACGTATAACAATAGTTTTCATTCTAGTATTGGAATGGCACCGTTTGAAGCATTATATGGACGAAGGTGTCGAACACCGTTGTGTTGGCACGAATCTGGTGAGAGAACGGTGGTAGGACCGGAGTTAGTGCAGCAAACTACAGATAAGGTGAAGTTTATTCGTGAGAAGATGAAAGCTTCTCAGAGTAGACAAAAGAGTTATCATGATCGGAGACGGAAAGATCTTGAGTTTCAAGAGGGCGATCATGTATTTTTGAGGGTTGCGCCGGTAACGGGTGTTGGTCGTGCATTGAAATCGAAGAAACTTACTTCGCGGTTTATTGGTCCTTACTAAATATCTGCGAGAGTTGGTACTGTGGCGTATCGGGTGGCGTTGCCGCCGAATCTGTCGAATTTGCACAATGTGTTTCATGTTTCACAGTTGCGGAAGTATGTCCCGGATCCGTCACATGTGATTCCGATGGATGAGGTTGAGGTAAGGGAGAACCTTACGGTTGAGGCTTTACCAGTTAGGATTTTGGATCGCAAAGTGAAGCGGTTGAGGGGCAAGGATATTGCACTGGTGAAGGTAGCGTGGGGAGGCGCTGCTGAGGGAAATTTGACTTGGGAGTTGGAGAGTCGGATGCGGGAGTCGTATCCAGAGTTGTTCGTCTCAGGTATATTTTCGAGGACGAAAATTTCTAAGTGGGGGAGAGTTTTAACGCCCCAGTTTTTGTCAGTTTTAGTCCGTTTTATTTATTTGAGTCGTTTTTTATTATTCTATTATTATTTTATTTTTATTTCTGACTTTTATCTGAAAATAGGTTATTTTTAGTCGAGATTATATTTTATCGGGTTTTGGGAGCGTTTGCGATATATTTGGGTGTAGGGGTATTTTGGGCATTTTGATTTATTTGGTTAAGTTAAGAATAGAAAGAAAAAGAGAGAAAAATAGTAAGAAGAGAAAAGAAGAGAAGAGAAGAGAAAAGAAGAAAAGAGAGAAAAACTTGAGAAAGAAAAAATCAATCAACCGATTTTTCTACGCGCTATTTAATCGGGTAAGGGTGCAAAACTCGATTATGCTATGTTTGTGTATGATTATGTATGTGTTTGCTTGGATGTTTCTTGTCTTTCCATGGCTTTTGAGTTCTAGGTCGAAAATGATAAAATAATTAGGAATCAATGTTTGCGCGGTCGGAAATCGATATAATTTGCGTTGTATGATCACCATGTGTCTATGAGTCATTGCTGATAATTATTTTGGTATTGGAATTGATTTGGAATGAAAAATGAGGTTTTTGGATAGTGTAACCCGTAACAGCATTTTTCTGGTTCTGGTGTGATTCGCCAGGCGAATTTGGGATTCGCCAGGCGAATTGAGTAAGTCGCCACTAGCTCGCCAGGCGAACTGCTGGCGAATGGGATTCGCCAGGCGAATTCGTAAGTCGCCAGGCGAAATAGGAATTACAGAAAGGGGGTAGCTTCTGTAACTCTTGGTTTTTTTTTTCTAATTGGTGATTCGCCACTAGCTCGCCAGGAGAACTGCTGGCGAATGGGATTTTCTAGGCAAAATCCATGGCGAATGGCTGGCGAATGGGAATTCGCCAGGCGAATTCTCAAGTCGCCAGGCGAATTTGGCTGTATCTCAATAAATTCTTTTCTTTGAAAAATTCATAAATTTTGATCCGTGGTTCGGTTTGAGGCGTGGTTTGATGCGTTAGAAAGCTCATAAAATGTACTTTATATTAATGATGGTTTTGAGAATTGTTGGCCGATTATATTATGTCAGAAATTAGAAAATGTGTTGTTTTGTTGTCGACTTTTGCCGTTTAATTGTGTGAACTTGATGTGTATGTGCAATATGTTGTTGGTGTGTATATTTTATGACTTGTGTACTGTTGAGTGATGAAATTGCATTAAATACATATCGTAATGATGATTGGTGGCCTTACGGCAAGAAATTGCAATGTGTTGTAATTGTTGAGTTATGCATGATTATGGATGAGTAAATGTGTGCATATGAATGTTATGAGTCATTGTATGCCAAGCATCATAATATGCATATTGTGAAGTCGAGTACCATGAGGGTACGAGCGACGGATAGATTCCAATGGGAATCCGCTATAACATCGTGAGCCTAAAAAATAAGAGGACCTAAAGCGATTTGATATATCGTGAGCCTTAAAAATAAGAGGACCGAAAGCGATGGTTATAGACGATCGTGTGCCCTTGTGGGGTGTGAGCGATCGGATTGTGAGCCTTATACAAAGAGGACCGAAAGCAATCCATAAACGTCGTGAGCCTTATACAAAGAGGACCGAAAGCGACGGGGAACATCATATGCCCGACGGGGAGTTACACTAAGTAACGAGCGATGGTTCCAATAGTTCCTGAGTGAACTGGTTCTGAGATGTGATGAGTCGGTACAGCATGTGCATTGCATGGAGTCGTTGTGTCGGTCTCTGTGCATTTGCATAAATCATGGATTAATTGTGTATGGAATTGTGAATGTGATTGATGAGATGAAATATGTATATTTATGTGGTTGATGAGAGTATTGTATATGATTGATATGCATCGGCGACGTATATATAGAATATGTGTTGTATTTGATTATGGTGCAATTGTGGTAAAAATATTTTATATGTGCATTTTGTGTTAATATATGATTATATGCAACTGTGTTATGATTGTGTTTCTCACCCTTCTGCTGTTTTATAATGCTCTATGAGGCATTGCATATTAGAGTTACAGGAGGTCTTTTTGTGAAGCTTTGCGTCTTCATTCTTTTGTCGGTTGGCTCTGATATGTGACGCCGGGTAGTTAGGGTGGCCGTTTGTGATTAGTTTGTATTATGTATATGTATCTTTTGAATTGTACATGTATGGTTGTATATGACAAACAAACTTTCATGATATATATATAGAGATATGAGATTCAGTTGCAGATTTTCCGCTATTATTCTGTTTCTGATTCGTGGGTGTATTACTACCTGAATTGTTGCATATCTGTATGAGCAGGTGTTGTATGTTTGTTTCAAATTGATGTGGCGTCTCCGGTCTATGCCGTGCATGTTTTAATTATACTCTGATGAAATTTTGAATTTTCTTTTACCGCTTTAATAGCTTGGGGGTATAGATTTGGGGTGTTACAGAAGGTGTAGAACTCCCTTGTGTTGGTATGAGTCAGGCGAGAGTGCTGTACTCGGACCTGAAATTATGCAAGAGACGACTGAGAAGATTAAGATGATCTAAGAAAGGATGAAAGCTTCGCAGAGTCGTCAGGAGAGTTATCATGATAAGAGGAGGAAGGCACTTGAATTCCAAGAGGGAGATCACGTGTTTTTGAGGGTGACGCCAGTGACTGGTGTGGGTCGAGCTTTGAAGTCTAGGAAGCTCACTCCACGTTTTGTTTGTCCTTACCAAATCTTACAGAGGAGAGGTAGCCTATCGTATTGCTTTACCGCCGACGCTTGTGAATTTGCACGATGTGTTCCATGTGTCTCAGTTGAGGAAGTTAATTCCAGATCCGTCGCATGTGATTCAGATGGATGATGTACAAGTGAGGGATAATCTGACTATGGAAGCGTTATCAGAGTGGATCGATGGTCGTGAGATGAAGTAATTGTAGCGTAAAGACATAGCTTTGGTGAAGGTGTTGTGGGGTGGACCAGCTGGCGAAAGTTGGACTTGGGAGCGTGAAGATCAGATGAAGGAGTCGTATCTGACTCTGTTCCCTTCAGGTAATTTTTGAGGGCGAAAATTCTTTAAGTGGGGGAGAGTTGTAACACCCCAAATAATTATATTTATTTCTTGAGTTATTATGATTATTCGGTGTTTTGGTGCTTTTTGGTGATTTTATGGAGTAGCCTTGGGTTAAGGGAACCTCGAGACCTCTTAGAAGTAGTGATTAATTGGATTATTTTATTAATAATATTGAAATAATTTGAATAATTAGAATATTATTAAGATTATTATTATTGTTAATTAAAATAATTAGGAGACCAATGAGGGTAAGACGGTAATATTGAGGGGATTAGTGGAGTATAATACGGTAAACTGTGATTAAGGCCCAAAACATAGGATTAACAAAAGAAAAATAGGGATTATGAAAATTAGTTTTGTGCAACCCTAAGAAGTGAATAGAGAGCTGAGGAAAGGAGGCTAGAATGAGGAATCGACCGTAGAACCCCAGAAAATGAATAATCTCTGCTGGAAATTTGAGGTATGGGGGGTAATCCCGGTTAATACATTTGATATGGGTTTAAGGTAGAGGTAATTATGTGTTTTCGTTTCTGGTGATTTTATGCTGATCTATGATGAATTTGTGATGAAAATTCGTAATTGTATGTGTACGATTCTGTGATGAACTCTGTGATGAACTCTGTGTAAATTGTTGTATTCGCTGTGAATTTCGTGAGAATATTGATGATTACTATGATGAACATGTGGGTAAACCAGATCTGAAAATCGAATCTGATAATAACTGGTTATAACTTAAGAATTAGGGAGAGATTGATATAGACAATGAAGTAGGATGAAAAACATATATCTGTGGTGAATCAAAGCTAGTTTGAGTCTGATTTTGGTAGATCGAAGGTGCTGGAATGAGGAAATTTGCGTGCAGATGCGAGATCTGAGTTTTTGGGTGGTTTCTGGTGTTACACGTAATAGGGGAAGTGTTACGTGTAATGGGGGACACTTCCAGGGTATTACACGTAATGTACGCACCCGTCCCCAAGGGCTGGCATGGCCCTCTGCTGATACACGTAGCATACACGTATGGGTTTGTGGCAATACACGTAAGAGGGAGGCATTACACGTAATGGGAAGCTGGAAAAAGGGGAATACGTGTAAGAGTATATGCTTACGCGTATGGGATTAGGAAAAGTGCCTTACGCATATGGACTAGCCATTACGCATAAAGGGGAATCTGAAGGAGAATTCAAAGGAAAATCCTCTCTGGTGATACGCGTAAGGGGTGGCGTGAAGTTTGGCCATACGCGTAAGGACTAGCCATTACGATTTTATGACGATGTTTATTATGATGATTTGCATCATGCATTCATGGCATAGTTAGGACTTCGGTCCATTTGGTGGCTTCAATCCCATTGTGTGAATTGTAGCATTTTATGATGTGCTTCGGTTCTTGTGTAGAATCGATCCTATTAGTGGGGATCTTTTCAGGGTGATGGCCCAGTGTCCATCGATTATGATGAGTTGGTACCACATGCATGAGTCTATGAGGTTGCACTGCATATTATATGGCATTGCATTATATTGATGTGATTTGATGTATTCTGGTGTGTGAATGACTTGATGATGTGTTGCTTGTGCTTTGTCTTTTACTTATATCTTATATATTGATTTCGTGATTACTCACCCTGCCTGTTTGAATGTTGCCTCCACGAGGGTAACGTGCAACTGATCAGGCTTAGCTTCCTTGGTGCATGAAGATTTAGCTTAGAAGTATTTCCTTGATTTCTTCGTCGATTAGAGGGTCTTGCTCTGATATGTAACATCGGGTCGGGACGTTTGAGTCGAACGATTTCGTTCTTTTGTTTTGTGGACATAATGTTTTTCATGAGTTTTATCTGAGAAGTTTTGGATTATAAAAGTGTTCTTTAAATTTTGATTTCCGCTGCGTGGTGTTTAATTGAATTATGATGATAAAACCCTTGTTACGGGACAGGTGGTTATTATGATGATTTGTGACGATATGTGATGCCCTTTTGGGGGACTTTACTCTGATTTATGTGTCGTTTTATTCGTGATGTTTGTTGGGTAGAAGGGTGTTACATAAGATCCATTCCTTCCTTGTACATAAATAATTTTGGGCCTCAGTTATTGTATAAGTCCCTCTGTGGTTTTAAAAATCACGGTGCGATCGTCGCCTTTTCATATAAATCATTTGGGCCTCTCCTTGAGTATAAGCCCCATTATTCTTTCTTTACAAATAATTTTTGGACCTCTATTAGAGTGTAAGACCCAACCCCTCTTTGTACAAAAACAATTTTTGGGCCTCTGCTGTAGTATAAGTCCCACAATGTCTGTCGGTATCGCAGTGTGATCAATGTTTTCAAATAAGTCATATGGGCATCTCCTTGAGTATAAGCCCCAATATTTTTATACAAAACCTTGTTTTAAACAAAAAACAACTTTCATGGGCCTCTCCTTGAGTTGTAAGTCTCATACCTCTATTTTCAAAATCATCTATATGTTATAAACTGGTATTAAGAGGAGCATTATTCCTGGTGAAACTGCTCTTAGACCACTTGGGCCTCTCTTTGAGTTATAAGCCCTAAACTTTCTTTTCTTTTCAAACAACTTGTTTTTAATTCAAATTCAAATTCAAAGTTTCCTCAAAACTTTCTTCAATTTCTTGAAACCCTATTTATCATTCAGTTGTAGTCAATACAATAGATCACAATACACTTGGGCCTCCTCTTAGACTATAAGTCCCAATATCTTTTTCCATGCATATCTGTTTACATATCTGTCAATTTACTTGTCTGTATATACTTGTGCATATCCTTCTTAGAGTTTCCCCAGCAGTTAGGTCTATGTTTAGGTCAAACCAGAGGTTACTTTCAACATAGTCAAAACTAGTTCCCTCATAGGAAATTCCCTATACAGTCTGCCTCCTCTTGGGCTTATTCAATATGGAACAGAGAAAGACATTATTCCCGGTGAATCTTTTCTCAAGACTGTCAAACTTAGAAATATATGTGTATAAAAGAAATTAATTTCCCCAAAAAGGATTAATTCCTGGTGAAACCTCTTTTGAATTTCTTCAAACCTTAGAACTGTTCAACAAAGAAAGGATTAATTCCCGGTGAAACCTTTCTTGAACTTTTCTTAGGCTTGGACCCACAGGCTTCCTAAAAGCATCCACAGCCTCCTCTTGGGCTTAGTACAAGGACCCACAGGCTTCTTAGAAGTTTCCCAACCTCCTCTTGGGCTTAGTACAAGGACCCACAGGCCTCCTAAAGGCATAGAATAGAATTTAGTAATCTCTACTAGTTCAATCCCCAGGAAAGTCAAAATTTCAGAACATCAGACCATTCTAGGGTTGATCTTCATCCCTTAAACCCTCAGCCTCCTCTTGGGCATCATTCAAAGACCCATCTCTACACCATAGTCTACCGCTCTTTGAGAGCCTTGGACAGTCTCAGCCTCCTCTTGGGCTTCATACAAATAGGCTTGGAAATTTTAGTCTCCTTTGGACTTAACACCAAGAGACCCTCAAGTTTCCTTAAAGCATAGGAAGAACCTTGATCATTTTACCATTACATCAGTCTCCAACAAAGTTGAAACTATAGGTTTTCAAACTCACCTTTGAACCTCTTTGACCCCCAACCAGGTATAAGCTTTTCCTTTAAAAATCCCCAACCAGGGTCAATTTACCATCAATAAATCCCCAATAAAATCAGAACCTCATGGCATCTGACACTCCAACTTTTCCCTGATTCTCATCAACAGTAAAACTTTTGGATTCCCCAATACAAATTTGGACTTGCTCTTGGATTTCAATAATCCTCAGCAAAAGTTAGCCTCCTCTTAGGCTTCATATAACAATTTCCCCAGTTAGCCTCCTCTTAGGCTTTATATAATGAACCTCCCTAGTCAGCCTTAATCTTGGGCTTTGTACAAGACAGATAAAACCCTCCCCAGTGGAGTCAGTTTCTTTTAGCTTCAACCTTGGGCTTTGATCAAGGAACACAAAAATCAACATCCCCTCAGATGAGACCATGAGTCCACTCTGTAGGAGGATATTTCCTCTATACATCACATCTAAAAACAAACAATCAAAACCTTTCCAGATAATTGCTATAAGTGGAACACTTGTTAATTCAAAATCCAAGCTGGAGTCCCTCATTTATCCTGGCTAAAATTCATCTTTCATCTAACAATTGTAAGTGGCAAGCCTTTGGATTCTATACATCTAAGCCAATGTCCCTCTCTTAGCATGAAAGATTCATAAGGAAAAAGTGGCATTGCTCTACACTGAGTTAAAGCTTTCTTCCTTCATGACATCACCCTTATAAAGGAAATTATGGCATTGCTGGATTCACATATCCCAGTTAAAGTAATTTCCCATATAACCAATTTCTCAATATTTGTGATGAATAGATGAGATATCTCTATTTTAGAGATGACAAATTATATCTCAATCAAACTTTAGCTTCAATCTTGGGCTTTTAACAAGACATAAATACTCAGATAGCTTCAATCTTAGGCTTTGAACAAGACACCAAACAATTTCCTCCCATAGATATAGGAGGAACTATGATTACTCTGATTTCCCAGATTTCTTTATGGGAATACGTAGGCATAAGATTGTGAAATCTTAGTGAGCACACAAATAAAAAACTTTAGGTCCAGTACCTTCCCAAAAACAACAGAAAAACCCGAAAACCACAAAAACATTCTCTCAACACTCCCAAAGAAGAAACTTTCCCAAGCCACAGCAGATAAACACAAGAAAACATTTTAAGTTTACAAAAATACATGCAATAAAAGGTTCCTATGGATTACCATAGAAACACTAGGTGTTAATAGCTTCCCTTTGTATAACCAGACCCAGATCCCCGATCTCTTAGCATTTGTTAAAGAAAACATTTACGTGCAAGGTTAGTTTTAGATATCTTCCCTTTCCTTTCCAGCTTCATAGGATAAATAAGAAATCAAAAAGTAGCACCCAATTCCAACATTGCGGTAAGGTGGTCGCGTCACCGACAAAAATCGCACGCTACAACCACCACTCAAGAAGAATTTTGCACAGAGTTGTCTAAGAGGTTTCTTGTCGGTGATAGTGATACGCTCGGAATATTCTTATTTTTCCATATATCTTTTGATGTCATAGAACCAAGGCTTGTCATCAGACTCGTCCTCGATTGCTAAACAATGCGCTGGTTCGTTCAAATGATCAATGCGGATAGCAGAAGCTTCATTTTTCCATTTGACTTTGAACATGGATGCCAGGGTGGCAAGAGCATCATCTAGTTGATTTTCTTCCCTAGGAATATGATGAAAAAATATTTCATCAAAATAGGGAATCAATTTCGCGATGTGCTTTTGGTACAGAACCAGCTTGGAATCCCGAGTCACAAAATTCCCTCTGACTTGGCCAATCACCAGAGCAGAATCTCCATAGACCTCAAGAATCTTGATTCTCATGTCAATTGTCGCTTCAATTCCGTAGATACATGCTTCGTACTCAGCCATATTGTTGGTACATTAAAAGCATAATCTGGCGGTGAAGGGAAGATGAAAACTTGTCGGGGAGATGAGGATAACACCAATTCCACGACCTCCACAAAATGCCAGCGTCAACACAAACCACCAAAATTCACCAAAAATCACGAATATTATATTTAAATAAATTAAATAAATATTATTACAGATTTGGGGTGTTACAACTCTCCCACACTTAAAGAATTTTCGTCCACAAAAATTACCTCAAAGAAATAGAGTCGGATACGACTCCCTCATCTGATCTTCACGCTCCCAAGTCCAACTTTTGCCAGCTGGTCCTCCCCACAATACATTCACCAAGGTTATCTCTCTACCTCGTAGTTGCTTCATCTCTCAACCATCAACTCGTACAGGTAAAGTTTCCACTGTCAGGTTATCCCTCACTTACACATCATCCATCTGAATCACGTGCGACAGATCCGGAATGTACTTCCGCAACTGAGACACATGGAACATGTCATGCAAATTCGCAAGTGACGGCGGTAAATCGATTCGATAAGCTACCTCTCCTATCCTATGCGAGATTTAATATGGACCAACAAAACGTGGAGTAAGCTTTCTAGACTTCAAAGCTCTTCCCACACCAGTTATTGGCGTCACTCTCAAAAACACGTGATCTCCCTCTTGGAATTCAAGTGTTTTCCTCCTCTTATCATGGTAACTCTTCTGGCGACTCTGCGATGCTCTCATCTTTTCTTGGATCATCTTAATCTTCTCAGTCGCTCTTGCACAATCTCAGGTCCAAGTACAGCACTCTCGCCTGACTCATACCAACACAAATGAGTCCTACATCTTCTCCCATACAAAGCTTCATAGGGCGCCATTCCAATACAAGCATGAAAACTATTATTGTACGTGAACTCAATCAACGGTAAATGGCTATCCCAAGATCCTCCGTTATCCAACACACAAGCCCCCAGCAAATCCTCTAAAGATTGGATAGTCCTTTTTGTCTGTCCGTCCGTCTGTGGATGGTAGGCAAAACTCATCCTCAACTTAGTACCCAAAGCATCATGCAAATTCTTCCAGAACCTCGATGTAAATATCGTATCTCTATCTGACACGATACTCGAAGGTATCCCATGCAACTTCATAATCTCCTCAATGTACATCTCGGCTAACTTCTGCATAGAATGATTAATCTTCATCGATAAGAAGTGAGCCAATTTAGTTAATCTATCCACGATCACCCAAATTGAATCATTCCCCTTAACAGTTCTTGGTAATCCCGACACAAAATCCATGGAAATGCTATCCCATTTCCATTCCGAAATATTCAATGACTGCATCATACCTAAAGGCTTCTGATACTCAATCTTCGACTTCTAACAAGTCAAGCACGCATAAACAAACTCTGCGATATCCTTCTTCATACCCGGCCACCAAAACAACTTTTTCAAATCCTGGTACATCTTCGTAGCACCGTGATGAATACTCAATCTACTTCGATGTCCTTCTTCAAGAATGCTCTTCTTAATTTCTGGAACATCTGGGACACACACCCTGTCTCTGAACATCATCACACCATCCTCGTCAATCAGGAATTCACCTCTGTTACCTTGGTTGATCAAGGTCAAATGGTCGACCAACTTCAAGTTAGATTGTTGTCCCACTCTGATTTCTTCCAGAATACCACTCGTCAACTTCAACATTCCCAACTTCACACTGTCAGGAGTCGCTTCGCACACCAAACTCAAATCTCAAAATTGCCCAATTAATTCCAATTCTTTTAGCATAAGCATCGACATATGCAATGACTTTCTGCTCAATGCATCGGCCACTACATTTGCCCTTGCCCGGATGATAACTCAAATCAAAATCGAAATCCTTCAACAGCTCTAACCACCTCCTCTGCCTCATATTCAATTCTTTCTGATCAAATAAGTACTTCAGAGTTTTATGATCACTAAACACTTCAAACTTAGAGCCAAATAGATAATGTCTCCAAATCTTCAACACAAACACCACAGCGGCCAACTCCAAATCATGTGTAGGATAATTCCTCTCATGAACACGCAATTGTCTCGAAGCATAGGCAACAACTTATCTATTATGCATCAGTACTCCACCAAGACCCATCTTCGACGCATCACAATATACCACAAAAGATTCGCTCGGATTAGGCAAGATCAACACTGGAGCGGTCGTCAACTTCTTCTTCAATTCCACAAAACTCTCTTTGCAAGCTACATCCCACACAAAAGCTTGACCCTTTCGAGTTAACTGAGTCAAAGGTAATTCCAACTTAGAAAAGCCTTCGATAAACTTGCGGTAATAACCCGCCAATCCCAGAAAACTTCGTATCTCAGTAGCAGACTTCGGGGTCTTCCACTGTAACACAACATCAATCTTAGAAGGATCAATAGCAATTCCACCACTCGAAATCACATGGCCAAGGAAACTCACTTCCTTCAACCAAAACTCACACTTGGACAGCTTTGCATACAACTTCTTCTCTGCAATACGCAACACAATTCTCAAATGCTTGGCATGCTCTTCTTCAGATTTAGAGTATATCAGAATATCATCAATGAAAACCACAACAAACTGATCCAAATACTCTTGAAAGATCCGATTCATATACTCCATGAACACACCAGGTGCGTTGGACACTCCAAACGGCATCACAGTGTATTCATAGTGACCATACCTCGTCCAGAAAGCTGTCTTCGGAATGTCACCAGGCTTAACACGAATCTGATGATAACCCGACCTCAAATCAATCTTGCTAAACACACAGGCACCTACTAGCTGATCCATCAAATCGTCGATTCTCGAAAGTGGATATTTATTCTTGATAGTCACTTTATTCAACTGCCGATAATCAACACATAACCTCATACTTCCGTTTTTCTTCTTCACTAACAGCACAGGAGCACCCCACGGAGAAACACTTGGTCGAATAAACCTCTTCTCAAGCAACTCTTCCAACTGTTTCTTCAGTTCACTTAACTCAGAAGCTGACATCCGATAAGGAGCCATTGACACTAGACTTGTACCTGGTATTAAGTCCGCTGCAAACTTTACTTCACGTTATGGAGGCAAATCACTGATGTCATCTGGAAACACATCTGTGAATTCATAGACAACAGGTAATTCGACACTCGCAGCTTCACAATCAATCTGCAATGATGCAAACATTGCAAACACCAGGGATTTGTCTTCCACCAGTTCATCCACTTGCTTAGCAGACAAAAACATCTACTCCCCACCATCGCCAAACTCAGGAAACTCTACAGTCTTGTTATAAAAATTGATATGAACATGGTTGAACTCCAACCAGTTCATTCCAAATATTACATCAATTTGGTGCAAGGGTAAGCACACCAAATCCATCACAAAAAATCTTTTCAAAAATCGTCACAGGACATCTCAAACACACAAAGGTATTAGTAACAAAACCATTAGCTGGAGTTTCTATTACCATATTACTATTTATATCAGCTAACTTCAAACCCAATCTATTATCACATTCAAGCGAGATAAAAGAATGAGTAGCACCAGTATCAATAATAGCAATCAACTCGGTATCTACCTATATAAGAAAATCTTACGCTCTGGAAATGTCCTTATTGCCCTACTCTATACATCTGCCACATCATCACTTTCAGGGAATTTTGTGTCTAATTTTTACTTTTTCCAACCAAACAACCACTTCCAACCATATGGTTTAGCTTCATTTCTATTTTTGTTCCAATTTTGTAACAATAATGTATATAGTTATCACTTTTAGTTTAAAACAAACTTTCCAAACTTGAATTATCAACTTTTTTACTTTTCCCGAAGCAACAAAATCCAACTCAAATCTGATTCATTTCTCTCTCTCTCTCACTCCACTTCTCTACCAACTCTTCCTTTCTCTCTCCGTCTCTACTTCTATACTCATTCTTCTTTTCTCTCTACGACTCCATGAATCTCACTGCTTGAAGGTGTTGTTTTTGAAAGTCATACTAACATGCTTCCTTGAAGGTGTTGTTTTTCTATATGTTTTTTGATTTCCATTTTCAACAGGAGTCTTAGATCTCCTAAGTTTGGCAAATATGCAGTTAAATCTGACGCTAAAATGTTGTTGCGTTAAAAATTGGTTCTTTATTGAGTGGATTATGGTTTATCTGAAAGTAATTTGTACATTTCATTTTTTTTCAACTACTAACACTGATGTAATTTGGTTATGCAAATGTGGAGGTTTTGGTAGCAAACGCCTAAGAAGGCGGATCTGTCGTGTAAATCGGCGGTGACGTTGTGGTTCTACTTATGACTCATGGTGACTGAGCGTTGATGATGGAGGACGGCTTGGTTGCAGATGGGTGAACTTTCGTGGTTGGAAAAGGAATCTGGAAAAAGAATGGAGTACAAGTCAGTTTGCGGTGGTTCGACGGGTGGACTGAGTAACGTGCAGCGGTCCGACACAGGTAAACTCTATTTTTAACATTTTGTTGCCCTTTTGTTATGTCTACCCAATTTTTGTAAATCAGTTATGACCATTTGAAGTTTTTGATCTTTGACTCAACCTTGATCTGTTTCAGTGAAGACCTTCGAATGATGAAAAAGCAAGCTATACAGCAGTATATGCCTTTATTTACTTTTTCAAAATATTGCATGGTTTCAAAACTATATCAAGAGTCATTTAATATCCAGGTTTTTCCCTTAAAACTTAAGTTGCTTCATTTTCTGAACTTGGTGCAGGTCCTAAAGGGTCACATTTCTTTGGGGAATGCTAGATTTCTTAGAAAAACAAATGGTATTATACAATTTGACTATTTCGTGTCAAGTTCGTTGCACATAATTTAAGCTTAGACCCAGTTTCAAACACGAGAACTTATCTCATTTTCCCCTCTTTTTATGATCCTTGTAGGTCACCAACTTGATATTCTTGGTCGAATTCCTGTCTGGACGGATGGCCTTGATTTTCGGCATGGAACTGCTCACGCTGTTGGGTCCTACCTGAATGTCCATGAAGGTATATATGAACTGATCACAGTTTCAGATGTACCATTTTCGATGATTGTTACATATGGTTAGTCGCTTTATATTTTAATAGCCCGTGCTACGGCCTAATGGACTGGTACATCAATTTATTGGACTCTATTCATTTGAATTATTTTTTAGAACCCGGCTACTTGGAGGATGGAGCATTTGGAATAAGATTCAAGAATGTGCTTATTGTCAACAAGGATGATACAAATTTCAATTTCTGCAGTAAAGGTAACTTATCGTTTCAGCATATTACATGGGTAAGCGTCGTAGATGATGTATTCGTTTGAGCATATTACATATATGTTTTGATTTTCACAGTTGTCTGTATTCACAGTATTATCTGTGATGTTTTTTGAATTATTTGGTGTTTTTATTTTTTTATGGCCATGATGCACTAGTCCTCTGTGTATAAGTAACTGCAAGATTTTGCCTTTCTTTTATCTTTCGTATCATTTTTATTTTTCAAGTATGTGACTTTTTATGTTCAGGGAGTATATTTTTCATTCACTCTTCATATCAATTTTTATCTGTGATTTGTTTTGATGTATCTCATTCAGGTGTTACTGTTTGTGACTTCAAATGATTCAGACATCTACGAATCAAATATTTTCAAGGTAAATATTTTATGTGAACAGTCAGATGTGTGTGAATGTGATTGTATCTTGACAGCCGCCGTGGACTTATTGTATTGTGTTTGATATGTTTGGGTTTTTAACTGATATTGAACAAATTGTTATGATTCGAATTAGTTTATGCTTGGTTTGTCAGATAATGAAGGTGAAGATAAACTTTAACAGTGTAAATCAGAATTTCGTCCTTCAACTTGCAGGCTCTACAGGCTACAAGCAATAATACCAAACGTGTAATAAGGAATTGAGGAATGTGATTCAAAGACGTGTTTCTTTAAAATATGTAGTGTTGCTAAAATATGTTGATTTTTCTCATTGTCGGTGTTTGAGTGCAGGTTGGGGCTGGAAACAGAGTCTAAAGGATTCAGGGTTGATGATACATGGTTGGTGCTCTTACAACTGATATTGAGCCTTCTGCTTTAGTCATTCAACCAAAGGTATTGTTTCTTATCATGCTGCGTATAACGCAATTGTTCTTTATGGTGCTGGACATGGTTTCCGTGTTGGACCTATGAATCTAAGAATCAGAATTAATTGCTACGAATCAGACTTTATCTGTTTCGGTTTTTTGACTGATACTGAGCTAATTATTATGATTCTTATTAGTTTATGTTTGGTTTCTCAGATAATGAAGGTGAAGATAAGGTTTAACAGTATAAATCAGAATTTGGGTTTACAGGCTCTAGTGCATTGATTTATGAACTTAAATTGGTTTTTTCAGATGTCAAACTTAAGTATGTGCATTGAAATTTCTTCAAACTAAATCGACCTATTGAGGTAGCATCACAAGTTTTTATGATGATTGTTTGTCCTATGTCCATCAGAAGATTGTTTGCTCCACTGCAGTGCCTAATATATTTCAACTTTTGACAGGGAATGATATGCATCTGGTTCTGCCGAAATTTTCAGGATTCATTGTAATACTTGTCATGATGAGGTATGCAGTTGCTTTTGTTTTAACAACCTCATTTTTTGAGGGTGTGAACCACAAACTGCTTGTATAATGGTTTTCATTGGATCCATTTTATGGGGTATGTTACAGAAGTGTTTCGCCTACTTTGTAAACGGCCCTGAAACTGGTTTTACTAATTTATTATCACAATTCATATTTAATTCATTTCTGATTCTATTTTCTTTTCATTTTGGTTTCCATGGCAGACATCATTTGGTGGATAACAATCCATACCTCTGTAAGATATTTCCCAGGTTTCCTGAGTTTCACTGGTATATATCATGTTGTTAAACTAAGAAATCCATACCTCTGAGTTTCATTTGTGGTTGCATAGATGCAGTAGACCGAATGTTTTCAATTGGACTTTCAATTCTATACTGCGAATTTATGTTGTACATGTAAGGATAATTTCAATTCTATTTTTTCCTCAATTCTTATTTATATGTCATATTTTTTATCATTATTATTTTTCAAGGATACTTTTCATTTCCTTTAATGACCATTAATGTTATACATTGTATTAGCAACTACATGGTACACTTAACCATCATATATCATTATTCATTTGCCTGTCATTATTCCAACTTGTGACTTTCTAAAGTATTATTTCATTTTCCAATTCCAATGTAGGGGGAAGTTGCAGAGTCAGAACCCTCATTATATATTCCTGCCTCTTATACTCTATATAACACACCAACATTGAGGAAGACATCAGATTTTCTATGGCTTCCAACCACAATATCAATGCACTAGAGCCTACTCATGTCCAGACACAACCTCACCTGTGACCTTCACTCGATTTACAACTACCAGACGGTCACGATCATTGTCTCGATGGGCAACTACTGCTACAGGTTTGACCTTTACAAATTCTGCACGTTTTGTTCATCATTAAATCTTTCTCTACATTTCTAAATTACTAAATCTTTATGTACATAACATCAGCAGACCCAACAAGATATCCAACCTGCTGTCGACAATGAAGCCCTTCCTGACAACCAACCACCTTCGAATGTCCAACCACCTACGGATTTCCCCCGCGGTGAACCCCACCAACAGCCTCCCCAGTTTCAACAACATCTGCAGGTGCCACCGGTACAGTTTTGTTTTGTATGGATGTTAATGTATTATGTATTATGTTAATGTATTATGTATTATATATCACTGAATGTTTACAATTTTCATAAACTGCTTTTCTTCTTAAGGTACATGCCCCTCCTGCGGTACAACACAGAAGAAAGAGGAAAAGAAAAACAAAAGCATCCAGATATCTGAGGAAAGTAACATTTGAAGACTCTGATGAAGCCGAAGAACACAACTACGAACCAGTTGATTCTGACGATGACGATGAGCGGGACTATACATGGGAGAACTCTATGTCTGCCTGGAGATTTAGAGATACTGATTAAGTATGCAACTTATTTTTCAATTTCGTTCATGTCATTTTCTATGTATTCTGTGTTTGCAATGTCATTTAATATGATATTTAGGTTTAGACTGTTCAAAACCCCAAACTTAATTGGTTCTTCTGTATTTCATAGGTTTAATCGGTTTGGCTTATGATAAGCAAATCCATGTCATGAAAAAATATTGCAGTACAAATTCTTGGCTATCAACTAATACTGTCTGTTTTCTATGTCCAATGTAATTGTTTCGATATTCCTTTTTATCTGTATTGAATCAATTATTATTTTTAAGATGTCATTTAAGAATTGGTGAATTTATTTATTAGTTAGTTAAAATATGAATTTGTAGGTGATACTACCATTTCAGGTGAACACATATTTTAATTTATAAAAATATAATAACAATTACATAAAATTATATTAACTTAATATCCAAATTAACACAAAATATTTTTTAAATTTAAGTGAAACACGTGCAAATAATTATCCCTGTTTATGTAAAAAGAATGTTTTTTTTAAATTTTATTATTTCCTAAAAAAATAAATAGTCTTATAATTGATTGCAAGTATGACAATTTAGTTCTTTTAATAAAATGATATTGTATAATTCTTTTAATTCTATTGATTAATTATTTTAAAATGATCTTTATTAACTACTTAGTTAAACTTGAATATTTACCACAGAACACATAATTTTAAATAAATTAATAATGGTCTTTTTGAGCACACATAATTTTAAAAATTCTTTTAAAAGCAAAAGTGACACCAGTAGCAAACTGTGAAATACTAAAAAAACAATTGTTTTTTAAAAAATAAATAGAAAACAAAGTTATTACGGGTAAATAAAAATAATGGAATGTCTATTTTATATCCACCAGTACCCGTGCGAATGCACGGTTAACACACCAGTACCGTGTGAATGCTTGAGTAACCATATCAAAATCCGTGTCAACGCACGGGTTTAATATATTAAAAGTAAAAATACATATTATTGTTGTAAAATAATTTTGGAAAAACAATCTTATTTTTCTTTTAAAAATATGTCTTTGTTTTAAAAATAAAATTATTTGTTGATAAAATAATATTATTTTTCTGATATACAATTTTATTACATTTTAAAATAATTATATTGTTGATCAAAATATTTTTATATACGGAAGAAGATATTGAAACCAATTTATTATCTCTTTTTAATATAATAAACTATTTTAGTTTGATAATTTTATCTTTTTTCCATTTCATTTTTCTTATTATATTAAAACATATTATTTTTCTGATATACAATTTTATTACATTTTAAAATAATTATATTGTTGATTAAAATATTTTTATATACGAAAGAAGATATTGAAACCAATTTATTATCTCTTTTAAATATAATAAACTAATTTAGTTTGAAAATTTTATCTTTTTTCCATTTCATTTTTCTTATTATATTATTACATTTTGAAAAGAAAAACGTACGTACCACACCAATACTCATACCAACGCACGGGTAACACCAGTACCGTGTAAACGCACGGGTAAGCATACCAAAGTCCGTGCGTCCGTACGAGTTTTTAATTTTTTTTTTTTGAACATTTAAAGAAAATAAATGTAAAATTTATGTCAGTTGTATTACTGACTTTTTATTTTTTAATATTTTTAACCATATTTTATAAACTTATCCAATTATCTTTCTGTACATTTTTTTTCTTTTTTTCAGTCATTTTTTGGATATTTATTTGTCTCATTTTTTATTTTTTATTTTAATAGTTTTTCTTAATAATATTACATTTTAAAAACTTTACAATTATCTTCCAGTCCTTTTTCTATTTTTTATTATTTTTCAATAATATTTTGATATTTTCTAATTTGTTTGAATTTATATGACAAATTGGTAACAATTACGCAGTCCACAGCAGTACCCGTGCGGACGCACGGGTATCCCACTAGTTATTAATAAAACAAGTACCTCGAATCAGGTTGTCCTTCTCTGGCGTTTCCGCACCACTCAAAGCAAACACTCTTCCAATGGTCTGAGCAGCAGTGGCAGTCTTCTTCGGCTTCTGACACTGGGTACTGATATAACCCTTCTCCCCACAATTGAAATAAGTTGGACCATCATCTTTGCAATCAGTAGCTCTATGACCCTTCTTACCACATCGGTAGCACCTCAACACACTATTGTTACACACATCAGCCCGGTGGCCTTGCTCGCCACACTTATAACACTTCCCAGAAGCGGGAGCTGCTCCCCCACTTGTCTTTTTACCCTCTGAAGCCTTCTGCTTCCCTTTGGCAGCTGAAGTTGTATAAGGTTTCCCCCTATACTGCCCTTTATTCTCACCCAACTCCTTGTAGTGAGCAGATCGAGCTTGACTATCCTCGTCGTAGATCCTACTCTTACCCACCAGCTCAGCATACCTGCGAATCTGTTGATACCCAATACCCTGCTTAATTTTCGGTCTCAGCCCATTCTCGAACTTGAGACACTTGGACATCTCAACATCAGCACGGTTGTAGTGCAGACAGAACTTCACCAGCGCCTCGAACTTCGCAGCATACTCTGCCACAATCATGTCTCCTTGCTTCAGCTCAAGAAACTCCACTTCTCTCTTGCCACGAGTATCTTCTGGAAAATACTTTCCCAGAAAATCATGTTTAAACACAGCCCAGGTTATCACAGTGCCAACATCTGTTAGTCTCTGACGGGTGTTATCCCACCAATCCTCAGCTTCTTCTTCCAGCATATACGTTCCAAACTGAACTTGTTGCTCATCAGTACACCCCATCACTCAAAAGATCTTCTCGATTACCTTCAGGAACTTGTGTGCACTTGCTGGATCATGAGCACCCACAAAAGTTGGTGGATTGTTCCTTTGAAACTTCCCCAAAGCACGAAACTCATCCTGAACTCCACCATTCGGATTGAGTTGAGCCACTACTTGAGCAACCGATTCCAATGCATCAGCAATAGCACGATCATTTCTTCCAGCCATCGTGTATACCACCAACAGGGTTAGAAGAACTAAAACATCGACAGTGTACCACACTCGTCGACTGACAGGGGACTGACATCACGTAAAAACCTGGTCGGACGGACCGACCAGGCTCTGATACCACTAATGTAACACCCTTTTCTACCCCACGAATATCCACAACAAAATACACAAATTATCAAAGTAAAAATCACCTCAGAAGGATGCACATTTCTCAAAATAAAAAATTTGCTCCGTAAACGACGGGTTTTCCCTCAAAATACTCAAAATGCCATCAAATAGCAGCGGAACCACCATAACCATAATAATCCAAAATCAAAAGGGTTTCCAAATAAAACCATAAGAATCAAATAACAACAAAAATAACAACTCAACATGGTTCGACTCAACGGCCTAACCCGATTTTACAATATCAGAGCAAGACCCTCTACATCGACCAAAAGCAAATAAACTCCAAAAGTCCTCGAAGGCATCCACAGCTAAGCCTGATCACCTGCACGTTACCCACGTGGAGGCAACATTCAAACAGGCAGGGTGAGTAATCACAATTTATTATAATCAATATAAAAACAAGATACACCTAAAATTGACGTCATCATCATATACAACATCATCAGGGTTATCACAAGGCAAACATTAAAGATCACGACATCATAATTTACATCTATGCCAAATAAATGCAATGCACAATAAGACTCATGCATGTGGTACCAATCGTCACAAATCGATGGACACTATGCCATCACCCTCTAAAGATCCCCGTCATTAGGATCGATTCTACACAAGAACCGGAGCACGTCATACACCCCAATCCACACAATGGGATTAGAGCCACCACTGGACCGAAGTCCTAAAATGCTATGAATGCATGATACACAATGTCAATATCATCATCGTCAATAAAAGTCATCACGTGCATCATCATTCATCAAAAATCTCATGTTAATCATAATCGTCAAAACATCATGAAATGCTCATCTCATAGTCATCAATAACATCATAGTAAATTATCAGAAAAATCACAGCATCAAAACATCAAGACAACACAAGAATCATAAAACATTTCGCGAACAACAATCGTTTGCTACCAAGTTCGCCGTGCGAACTCATTCGCTAGTATGTTCGCTTTGCGAGCTTCCAGCGAATCCCAGAATCCTAAACAAAACCAGGAAAAACCCCCATTCTGTCCCTTCTCGCTACCTCTATTCGCTTTGCGAAGTCATTCGCTGTGAAGTTTGTCGTGTGACCTAAAAAAATCACAATTAGAGTTTATCTCAGTATCATCAAACGAAATCATCGTGCATTCGTTGCGCTGCTCTCTTTGCGAGTCTGGGGCAAATGTTCGCCTTGCAAAGGAATTGTTCGCTCTGCGAACTCGCGATTTCAGGAAATCGCTACTACGCCTCAGTAGCATAACAGACCCAAAAACCTCACGAATTCAACCTCCTTTTACCTCAACCACATCCCCAAAACATTCCTAAGGCATTACGGCAATCAAAGGACAAAACCTACGACTATTAGGTCGATTAATTATACTATCTTGACCTCAAAATCACCTAAACCTTCACAACCCCAAATATTCTCATAAACCCCATAAATCCCTTTCCCTTCAAGGTCAAAACAACATCAACAGAGAAATTAGCCTCGAAGGAGTACTTTTATCTGATTCAATTCAACCCTTAATAATCAATCCACAAAAATACCCTAAAGCACCAATTTACTCAAAAACCCACAAACCCATATAAACCTCAAAATCAGCTTTATACACATCGAATTCCTATATTGAAAATAATGAAAGGCAATACTCCCCATACCTTAGATTGTCGATTTCAAGCTTTCTTTCTTGAGTTCTTGGAAACCTTCTTGAATGTTAAGCTTTTCCCTCTTTCCTCAAAGCTCTGGCCTTTTCCCTTCTTTTCATGTTCTGACCAAATGAATCCTATTCTTCCCAAAATTCCCTTTTTGTTAAACCTAACCTTTGGGCTTCAAAAATGGGCTTTCCCAACATTACCCTCACTAATTCCTCCTCAAAAGTCCAATTTACCCTTAGTTCATCTACCATTATTTAAATAAATAATAATACAATATATTATATATTATATACTATTATTTAAATAAATAACCAAAACTCCACAAAATACTAGCGCCAACACAAACCACCAAAATTCACCAAAAATCATGACTATTATATTTAAATAAATTAAATAAATATTCTTATAGATTTGGGGTGTTACACCGGGTCCGCTATGAGTAGGCAAAGGATTAGTCTGTATATTAGGACGCTCTTCAGCAAATGTCAAGATTTTTCGATCAATAAGCTCTTGAACTTTGGTCTTGAAGACAATGCAATCTTTGGTAGCATTTCCTATGTACCCAGAATAGTAAGCACAAGATGAATTTGGATTATGCTTCGGGCTATAAGGAGGAATTGCATGAGAGATCTCTTTTGGAACGATTGTCCCTTAATGAACCAAATAAGGGAACAACTCTGTATATGGCACGGGAATTTTGTCAAAATTCGGACGCTTGCGATTGTTCTGATTGTTGTTGTTCTGTTTGTTCTGATATTGCCGATTACCATTGTTATGTTGAGATTATTGACGTTGCAGCTATTGATTCTGAGAATTATGAGCTTGTGGTTATGGATGGTATTGATATGGCAGTTGTTGATACTGGGCAGCAACAATATAAGGATACAGATAGTACGGCATGGGAGCCATAGGAGCCTGATACCGAGGAGGGGCTTTTGCCATCACAGCATTCGCTTCACCTTCCTTTTTTTCGAATGACTGGTCTGAGGCTTCTTGTTGGTTGATTGTTGACCAGCGGTACCAGCAATCCAACCAATTTTTAAACTATTTTCAATTCTTTCACCAATAGTCATAACATCAACGAAGTTTGAAGAAGAAATTCCCACCATTTTCTCATAGTATAACCCTTGCAAAGTTCCCATAAAGATATCAACCAACTCAGTTTCAGAAAGAGCAGGTCGCAAACGAGAGGCCATTTTGCGCCACCTCTGCGCATAATCTTTAAAGGTTTTCATTGTACGCTGGGACTGATTCTATAATTACAATCTGGTAGGAGCCAAATCGAGGTTATACTTATATTATTTCAAGAAAGCTTCGGACAAGTCTCTCCAAGAGCGAATCTTCCTACGCTCCAAACCCATATACCAATCCAAAGAAGCTCCGGACAAGCTATCTTGAAAGCAATGAACTAGAAAGTCATCATTGTCAATATAGGATGCCATCTTCCTACAGTACATTGTCACGTGACTTCGCGGACAGCTCAACCCTTTGTACTTTGGCAGCTCTGAAATCTTGAACTTTTGTGGTAGCACAACATTAGGAACCAAACACAAGTCTTTGGCATCTGTGCCAAAAGCAGAATATCCTTCGATAGCTCTAATCCTTTCATTTAACAGCTTATAGTCAATAGGTCTGTTATGATCAACAGGTCTGACAAGAGTCCATGGATTTGGAAGTTGTAATGCAGTTAGAGCAGGCATCTGAGGAGAAGCAAACTGAGACGGATATACCAGCCCAGAATTTACCAACTAACTAGAGATCTGACCCATCTGAAAACTATACGGATAACCAGGAGGAGGTACCACAGTGGCCGAGGATGCTTCAGAATAAGGCATTCTAGAATGAACATTCTGAATAGAAGTTTGAGCAGATTGAGACAAAACTGTGACATGAATAAGAGGACCTCTATATACATGTTCATCCTCATCAGGGGTTTCAACCTCAGTCGACACAGGAGTCTGGCGAGTTTGCACCTGAGGAATCTCATGATCATCACGGTTCACCAAGTAAGGCGGAATCGGAGTAGGCATGCCCCATTGATAAGAAATAGAACTCCCATTAGGCACGGGCACAACAAAAAGGTTGATATGGCACAAAGGCACTACCAATGACAATTTGAGGCGTGAAATTCGGGGGCATTCCCCATGGAAAGGCAGCAGGCATCCGATTCATACCAGGCTGAGAGCTCGGTAGGTTGACAGTAGGTTTCAACAACAGCAGGAGAAGAAGTAACAACAGGAGGAGAAATCACCACATGAGTAACCACAGTTGCATCAGTAGTGGTTGCAACAACAGTAGCAGCAGCGACAACGTCTTTCTGAGCACGAAGGAACTCCATGATAACATCTATGTTGGTCTGGAATTGATCCATCCGACTTTGAAACTGAGCCAATGTTTCTTTATAGGCATCATTCTCTTGTTCATAATTAGCCATGATCTTAAATTTGCTTGAGCGATTAAAATAGCGATATCGAGTCGTCGTCCTGCTATAAGGTGGAGACGGACAGTGTAAGCATTTTGTTTTTCTGGATGAGGGACATGCATATATGTGCATGAATGGATGCAATGCATGAAAAAATAAAGTTTTAAATTCCAGGAATTCGTGAGCTTTTATCTTTGTTAACAATAATCATAAAGCATACAAGTAAAGGTGCAAAGATAAAACTGGCAAGAGAAATTTCCCATTCATTCAATAAAGGAAAAGAAGTACAATTCAAATACAACTCAAATATCCGCCTTTTGGGGTACAACAAGATCAGTCTGGATCCTATCAAAAACCACCCTACAAATAGATAAAAAGTGAAAAACAACCCAAGGAGTCTTGTGCGGCAGCACATCAGCATATGCATCCTTCAACAACCCTGGTAAGTCCTCAAGTGCGTGCTCAGCAAATCTGGCTAGACGGTCGTGTCTATCACTCTAATACTTCGCATCCTTCATGAGGTTACGCAACAAAGAATGATTAGGTCCCTGAAGAAGATCCTCTAGAAAAGCCTCTTTCTGATCCAAGAGGACTTGCAGATGACGGCTTTGGCGCTCCCACTGAGTAATCTCCAAGTTGAGCCGGTTGATCTCCTCTCGATTCTAATGTGCTTGATCTTAAAGCTTCTGAATCTCACCAAAGGCTTTGTCGATCTTGGCTTGACATTGAGAAAAGTCTTTTGCCAACTGGTCAGCACGGTCTTGCTCACTCTGCAACTTTGTCTTGCATTCTGATAACTTTCCTAGAAGTTCTCCAAGTTGCTTCTTGTAGCTCAACTCATCTTTGTAGGCTTGATACTGAGTGTCGGCGAGTTGTCTATTCTTTTAGGTAAGTCCATCGTAAGTACTCTTTAGAGCATCATCCACTTTCCTCCACTTGCTCTGTTCAACTTCCACCTCTTTGAGGTAAGCTTTCCTTCTCGGATGTGACTCTATCAAAGTTGAGACAAAGATCAGCATTCTTCTTCTTCAACATCTCAATAGTCTGCTTGAGTTGGTCGACTTCAGATGGAGGAACAATGGTAAGTTCAGGAAGTTTGACATTCATGTAAGGTTTAGAAGGAAATGGCAGCAAGGTCTCCTTGACTCATTCCTTAACCCATTGTGTGTAGGCTTCTTTGGTTATGCAGTTCTTCTTACCCAACTCAGCTCTTCCTTCACGGTGAATTTGTGCCCAAGCAGGACTAAACCTCTTCAGTAATCCCATGTCATCAACCCCTTCATGAAAGATGAACTCTTCCACTACCTCAGGATCTGGCTTGTCAAGCATAAGATACCCCAATTGATGGAAGGCAAGTCTCGGATTGTAGTTAATTCCACCCTTTGTACTCAAGAGAGGCACATTGAAGAATTTGCGACAATGAAGAATGACTCTAGTGTCGTCGTATACTCGAGAATACCAAGAGATGTCATCAGCAGTAAGAGACATGATCCTTTGAGACCATTTGAGATTTCCCTTATTCTCAACGAAGGGACCCTTCCGCAGAAGGTGAGACATGAACCAACGGTACAACATAGGAGCACAACAGACAATAGTTCCTTTCTTCTTTTCATTCCTTGAATGAATAGAATAATAGGTATCAGCAAGAAGCGTAGGAACATGGTTTTTGGACAAGAAGAAACTGATGACAGCTTGATCCACGAAATCCTCCATGTTCGGAAACAAAACAATCTCATATACCAGCAAAGCAAACACAGTGTTGAAAGCCTTCCAACTTCCAGCTTCAGCAAAAGAGATGGCCTTGTCTACCATAAAGTTTGAAGAAAAACCTCAAATACGATTCCTTTTAGTCTTGAGATTAGCCTCCACATCCTTTTTACTAATGCAAAGAGCTTCAACAATAAGGGGAGACTTTGGACAACTGTTGGTGTAGTCAAAAGGATCCTGATTCTTGATCTCAACCCCCAAGATATGAAAGTACTCCTCAAGTGTAGGTGCCAACTGATAATCCTGAAATGTGAAGCACCTAAGTGGCGGGTCGTAGAACTGAACAAGTGTATGAATGGCAGTGACGTTGACTTCAGTGTTGAGGATGGCCAACAGGTTACCATAATCATCTTTGAAAACACCTTTGTTATCTTCAACCAGTCGGGATGCTAAGCCTCTCAAAGTCTTCAGCTTTGGCTCCACAAACTTGTAGCTAAAGATACCTCTGCAACTAGTACTCATCTTCTTATGTCAACAAAGAATAAGCCCTCAAATAACCTAGAAATGCACATGCAAAAATTAATGGTCATGATGAAATGATATGCAACACAAGAATCAAGAAGCCAAGCACAGTCTGAATAATCAATTCTGAATAATCTGAATATCTGCATATATAATTCTGTGTCGGGCAAAAATCTGTCGTGCATGTGAGGACAAAAGGTATGAAGAGTCTTGGTTTCCTACAAAAACCCAATATCCCCTCGCAGGTGTGATCTAGACTTCCAAAGGTGGTCCCTAGAAGGTCTCCCAGAGTCATGGAATCAAGTGAAAATACCCAGCCGTAGTGAATTCTCGCAAGACGAAGGTATTCTCAAGCGAAACATAGTCTGGGTGTGGTTCTCGTGACAACCCAACGCGCAAAACGCATGCGTCACGACTATCCACGTTTCTATCTTGTGTGTATGCTCAAGCCTGTGTAGTAGGCTTATCTCTCAAGTAACATCTACCCATCCCAACAACAGCAGAATATATAGCAGATATCCAGAATATACAGCATATGAATATTTAAAGCAATAAAAGAATGTTGTAAATAACATAAAGATAAAGCGAGCAAAGCATAAAGATAAACACCCAAACAAACCAGAAAGCAAACAAAACTAGGCGAGACCCCAAGTTGCAAGAGCAAGGACTCCCCAACAGAGTCTCCAGCTGAAGCTAGCGGGATTATACCTGAGTGAATCACACACTCAAAGATACAACAGAGTCGCCACCGAACTTTATTTAGTCCCAAAGGACAGGGAAAATATCGATAAAACCCAAGGGGAAGAGAAACGGGTAAGGGGATCGGTTATGCGACAGGAAGGTACTAGCACCCCAGGCATCCAACGTACTAGATGGGAACCGTTTTGCTTACTTCTAGGCATGGATGGGTTATCTATCTAAAGGCTACTAGCTAAAGAGGGAAGGAAAAGAAAAGAAATTGAAAGTGCCCACGGACGATTGGGGCCCTCGTGCCTACATATCCTATTAGTGCAATGAGGAATTCAGAGCTCTGTAGTTCATGGAACCAGGGAAAAGGAAGAAAAAAAATGGCTTTCCAAGATTTTGAAATCTCGTGCCTACGTATCCTCATAGTGCAATGAGGAATTCAGAGCCTACGTAGTCCGGAGAATAAAGATAGGAAAGGAAAGAAATGGTGTCTAAACCAAGAACGAAAGGAGGTAGAAAGACTCTACTAGGGAACGCAAAAGAATGGTGTCAAAACTAAGAAAGAAAGACAAGGGAATTCAATCGAGCTAAAGTAAGAGACACTGAAGATTTGGTATATTAACTGATAAGCAGTGATTGACCGAAGCAATAGAAGATTATGATTCTGTGGGGAAAAAGGGTTGGTGTCAACAGACAGACTGCGATGAACCAAAAAGAGAGTATTGAACCAGGAGAAGGTGTTGAATCTCAGGGGGACTCGGTATTTTAACTGATAAACAGTGGTTAACCGAAAGAAATGGTGTGGAACCAAGCGAAGGTTGTGGCCCAAAGGACGGGTGTTGAACCAAGCGGAGGTTGTGACCCAAAAGAGTTTGGTACTCTGACTGAACAAGTAGTACTTGACCGAAGAAAAGGGTATTTGAACTAGAGAAGGCTACTAATCCAAAGGTGCGAGTATTTGAACTAAGAAAAGGTTACTAACTCATAGGGGTATTGGTTTTAACAAAAGAACTGTGATTAACCAAAAGGAATTAGTGTTTAACCAAGAGACGATGATTAACTTAAAGGAAGCTCAGTATGTTAACTGACGGACTGTGGTTAACTGAGGAATCAGTAATTAACCAAGAGAAGGTGATTAACCCAAGAAAGGTCGATTTTAATAGGCGGGCTATAATTAGCCAAAGAACGGGTGATTAACCAAGAAAAGGTGATTAATCCAAGGGAAACTCAGTATGTTAACAGATAGACTGTGATTAACTGACAAAAGAAGCAAATTGGTGTTTTAACTGACAGGCAATGGTTAACCAATCATGAAGAGGGAGATAGGACCAAGAAACGGTTGCGAACTCCGCTAGGGATTCGGTATTTAACAAGAAGACAGTGTTTAACTAAAGAAAAGGATTGCGACTTTGTTGGGGTAGAAAAGCATTTGGTAGTTAACAGACTGGCTGTGATTAACTAAACAACGGGTGATTAACCAAGAGAAGGTGATTAACCCAAGAAATATTGATCTTGAACCAAGGAAATGGTGATTGATCAAAGGAGAGATTGAAATGGTATAAGTGATCAAGGATCGACTCGGCTGGGTATTGGGAGACACTGCAGTCTGGAGATAGAGATGATTACTCCAGGCACAGGGTTATTCGTCCCCTACCCAAAATAATTAGAATGAGTGTAGGAATTCTCCACTCTCATCCCTTCTCTAGCACTCAGAGGATAGTGCATAAATTGAAATCGACCGAGTAACAACGCCATCTTGTAGATTGCTCCAACGCGTTGTGCAGACCTCCGACTCCGCAGGGGACCAATAAAGTATGCCAAAAGCAACATGATTACACACTTCAAGAATACAAACAATTCCATAATCAATAATTCGTGCATCAAAGTTTGCATACATGCTTCAACCAGAGGCTAAATAGCTCACAAAACATCCACAAATATCAAGCATATCAAGCCATGGAAGTTAAATGAGGAAAGAAAACCAAACAAGCATGAAAAAACACAAAAAACACATTCTGGTTCAGTGTTAATCGATTAACCATTTGCTAGGCAAAAATGGTTAATCCATTAACCCTTTAAAAACAGCAGAAAAACACCTAAAACAGAGGTGTTAATTGATTAACACATTTTGCCTAGCAAATGGTTAATCGATTAACACTGTAACAGAGGCAGAAAAACAGTTTTCAAAAGCACTTTCAGCAATTAATCACTTCTCCAATCATCCACATGTTATGGCATGCAATTGTTCATGAAAATTACATCAAGTAGAAGCAATTAATCATCTATTAAATCTGTAAAACATCAAGATCAACAATCAAACAGTTGAATGATTAATTAACATAAAAAAGCCATTGGATCTACATTGCGAACATGCGAAAGTGATCGAAAACAGTCATTCGAGCAAGAATTACCAACCTACAAGGCGGAGGATTACCTTAGTAATTGTTTTAAGGAAAATGTGGTGAGGATAAGCAAAGAAAACCAGAGAATTCCAAGCTTGAGAGCGAATCATAGCGAAACCGATAAAAATGCGATAAATGCCCCAAATACGAATATGCACCAAAACAACTGAAACGATCACTTGAATTGAAGTAGAAACTACTGTAAGTCCAGAAATCCAAGTATAAATGTAGTGGAATGGAGGTTTAGCTCAAGAGAATAACAATTTCGATGTGAAGATTGTTACACTCTAATGGTGGAAATTGAGCTTTTGTGTGTGGTTTGGTGAAGAAGATGAAGATGAATGTGAGAGAGTTGTAGAAAATTCAGAGAGAGTTGAGAGAAATGAGAGAGTGATCAAGTGAAAATAGTGAAAAATGGTTGAAGGTCCTTGCAACAAAGTGAAGGTTTCTTTATATATAGTGGAGGTTTGGAGTGGGATAGGTTTGGAGTTTGGTTTGGAGCTTGCTTTGGAGTTAGTTACATCTAACTCACTGAGTCGGAAGTTGACTCAGTTAGTTATTTGTTAACTCGGTGGGAACATCCCAATGCAAGCTCAAAATCCAATGGTCCACATGTTTGGAGACAAAGGTGCATGGTGGTCTTGATTCAAAATGATGTATTGTAGCAAATGCAAGTGGATTCTTCAAGTGTCTTGAAGTATCTAGAATATTTCACTTAATGCTAGAACCAAGTAAACCCCAAAGAAGTAGAGGAAAATCTGTTGTCATGAAAAATGCAGAAAATTTGCAAAATTACATGTGTTAATCGATTAATACATTTTGCCTAGCAAATGGTTAATCGATTAACACAGCCAAAACTTGCCCAATTTGCTTGAAACAAGGTGTTATGGCCATGGCTCTGATCTTCGGCTCTTTGCTTTGACAAATAGGCATGGAAACCCTTGTATTTTGCTTGTATTGATGATGTGATGACTTTGTGAGGATGTGATTAATCAGGCTTTGAACCCTGAATGTTCCTACAACAAAACCACAGAGAAAAATGCTAATGCGTATGCCGCAATGCGAATGCATATGCTCATACAAAAAGGCAAAAAGGAGGAGGTCAAATTTAGGGTTACAACAGGAACAACGAGTTTCGTGATTTGGGGAAGTTTTAGAGGAATAATCTGCCTACTTTTAAGGGTAGGTATGATCCTGATGGAACGCGGGATTGGATCAAGAGATTGAGAGGATCTTCTGTGTGATGGATTGCTCCGAAGCGCAGAAGGTACGATTTGGTACTCATATGCTGGCTGAGGAGGCTGATGATTGGTGGATCAACACTCGTCAAGTGTTGGAGACTTTAGGTGAACTTCTTACTTGGGTTGTGTTCCACATAGAGTTTTTGAGGAAGTATTTTCCTGAAGATGTTCGGAAAAAGAAGAAGATTGAGTTTCTGGAGATGAAGCAGGGTAATTTGTCTGTTATAGAGTATCCTGCCATATTTTTGGAATTTGATAAGTTTTATCCTCATTACAGTGAGGCGACTACTGAGTTCTCAAAGTGTATAAAGTTTTAGAATGGTTTGTATCCTGAGATTAAGCAGGCGATTGGGTATCAACAGATACGAAGGTTTCCAGAGTTGGTGGACAACTGCAGGATTTTTGAGGATGACAGTAAGGCTCGGTAGCTCATTATAAGAGTCTGAGTGAGAAGAGCGGGAAGCAGAATCTGAACCGTGGGAAGCCTTACAGTGCTCCAACTGAGAAAGGTAAATAGAGTGTTGCTAATGGTAAAAGGCTAAGTAGGGAGGTACTTCTGCTCCTCTTAAGTACTTTAGGTTTGGTGAGTTGGGTCATCGTGTCAGTGAATCCAAGAGTGATGTGAAGAAATATTTCCGTTGTGGGCAGACAAAACATCTGGTTACAGATTGCAAGAACAATGTGGTGACTTGCTACAATTGTGGTGAACCAGGACATATCAGTACTCGTTGCCATAAGTCAAAGCAAGCTTCAACTAAAGGAAAGGTGTTTGCTCTATCGGGGACGCAGACTTCCAGTGTCGACCAGTTGATCTGAGGTATATGTTACATTAATAATGCTCCTTTGATTGCTATTATTGATACTTGTGTTACTCATTCTTTTATTGCTGCTGATTGCATGAAAAGGCTGGGCCTTGTTGTGTCTTTCATGAAGGGAGAGATGGTTGTCGATACTCCTACTAAGCGATCGGTAACCACTTCTTTGGTGTGTTTGAATTGTCCTATGTCAATCTTTGATAGGGATTTTGGTGTTGATCTTATTTGTTTACCGCTGAGGGATCTTGATGTAATCTTGGGAATGAACTAGTTGGAATTCAATCATGTTCATATCAATTGCTATAACAAATCGGTGTGGTTTCTTGCTCCTGATGATGAGGAAGAAGTTGGTTTTTTACCGGCTAGGCTATTTAAAAAGATTTTGGAAGAGGAATCTCGGGTGCTTGTATTGTTCGCGTCATTGTCTATGGAAAGTCAAGTTGTGATTGATGAATTGCAGGTGGTGCGCGAATTCCCGTATGTGTTTGTTAGTGATATTTCAGATGTACCGCTAGAGAGAGAAAGGGGTGGAGTTTTCTATTGATCTTGTCCCTGGTACCAGACCTGATTCTATGGAACCATACAGGATGTCGACGTCGAAATTAGCAGAGTTGAAGAAATAATTTGAAGATTTACTGGAAAAGAAATTTGTGAGACCAAGTGTGTCACCATGGAGAGCTCTGGTGTTGTTAGTAAAGAAGAAAGATGGTAGTATGAGGTTGTGTGTGGATTACCGACAGTTGAATAAAGTGACGATCAAGAACAAGTATTTGCTTCCAAGAATATAAGATTTGATGGATCAGTTGGTGGGTGCACGTGTGTTTAGTAAAATTGACTTGAGGTCGAGTTATCATCAGATTGAAGTGAAGGATGAAGTTGTTCAAAAGACGGCTTTTAGGACTCGGTGTAGACACTATGAATACCTGATGATGCCGTTTGACGTTTCTAATGCACCTGGAGTGTTTATGGAGTATATGAATCTTACCTTTCACACTTATCTGGATCAGTTTGTAGTGGTTTTTATTGATGATATTTTGATCATTTCTAAGTCAGAAAAAGAGCATGCTGAGCATTTGCAAATTGTGTTGCAAGTGTTGAAAGAGACGAAGCTTTATGTCAAGTTGTCAAAGTATGAATTCTGGTTGCAAGAAGTTAGTATTCTTGGTCATGTTATTTCGGTTGATGGTATTGTTGTGGATCCATCCAAAGTAGGTGCAATTCTACAATGGGAGGCTCCGAAGTCAGTTACAGAGATTAAAAGCTTTTTGGGATTGGCGGGTTATTACAGAAGGTTTATTCAAGGCTTTTCCAAGTTAGAACTTGCGTTAACTCAGTTGACTTGTAAAGGTAAAACGTTTGTGCGGGATATTAACAATGAGAAGAGTTTCATTAAGCTAAAGAAGAGATTGACTACAACTCCAGTTTTGATTTTACATGAACCTAATGAATCATTTGTGGTGTATCATGATGCGTCGATGATGGGTTTAGGTGGTGCGTTGATGGAAGATAGTAAGGTTGTGGCTTATGCTTCATGACAATTGAGGGTTCATGAGAGAAACTATCCTACTCATGATTTAGAGTTGGCTGCAATGGCGTTTATGTTGAAGATTTGGAGGCATTATCTCTGGGGTTTCAGATTTGAGGTGTTCAGTGATCATAAGAGTTTGAAATATCTGTTTGATTAGAAGGAATTGAACATGAGGCAACGTATATGGTTGGAATTATTGAAGGATTATGACTTTGGCTCGAATTATCATCCTGGTAAAGCTAATGTCGTGGTTGATGCTTTAAGTCGGAAGTCTTTGCATATGTATGCTATGATGGTTAGAGAGTTGGAACTTATTGAATAGTTCAGAGATATGAGTTTGGTTTGTGAGCTAACACCACAGAGTGTGATGTTGGGTATGTTGAAGATATACAATGATTTTCTTAATACTATTAAAGAGCGTTAGAAGTTGGATGTGAAGTTGTTGGACTTGATGGTTGAGAGTAATCAGACTGAGAATGGTGATTTCAAAGTGGATGAGCAAAGTGTACTGAGATTTCGTGACAGAATTTGTATTCCTGATGACTCTGAGTTGAAAAAGATGATCCTAGAAAAAAGTCATAGGAGTAGCGTGAGTATCCATCCAGGATCTACAAAAATGTATCTGAATATGAAGAAGATATTTTGGTGGCCTGGATTGAAGTGTGATGTGGCGCAGTTTGTGTATGCTTGTTTGACTTGTCAGAAGTCTAAAGTTGAGCATCAGAAACCTGAAGGGTTGATGCAACTGTTAGACATTCTCGAGTGGAAATGGTATAGTATTTTGATGGATTTTGTGACTGGTTTACCGAATACTCTGAGAGGGCATGATGTGATTTGGGTGATTGTTGATAGACTGATGAAGTCGGCACATTTTATCTCGATTCACATAAGTTTTTCTTTGCAGAAGTTGGCAGAGATTTATATCTGGGTGATTGTGAAGTTGCATGGAGTTCTGTTGAGTATTGTTTCAGATAGAGATTCGAGGTTCACTTCCATATTTTGGGAAAGTTTGCAGGAGGCTTTGGGTTCGAAGTTGAGGTTGAGTTCAACTTATCATCCACAGACAGATGATAAGACAGAGAGGACTATTCAGTCATTGGAGGATTTTTTGAGAGCTTGTGCTCTTAAGCAAGGAGGCCGCTGATAGAGTTCACTTATAATAATAGTTACCATTCTAGCATTGGAATGACACTTTTGAGGCATTGTATGGTCGGAGGTGTGGGAAACCTCTGTGTTGGCATGATTCTGGTGAGAGTGTGGTGCTTTGACCTAAGATACTTCAACAGACTACTGAGAAGGTGAAGTTGATTCGAGAAAAGATGAAAGCTTCACAGAGTAGGCAGAAGAGTTACCATGATAAGAGGATGAAGGATATTGAGTTTCAAGAGGGAGACCATGTATTCTTGAGAGTCACTCCGGTGACTGGTGTTGGGTATGCTTTGAAGTCGGGGAAGCTTACTCCTCGGTTTATTGCTCCGTATCAGATACTAGAGAGGATTGGAGTGGTTGCTTATAGAGCGGCGTTTCTACCAAATTTGTTGAATTTACATGATGTATTCATGTTTCACAGATTCTAAAGTATGTTCCGGATTCGTCGCATGTGATTCTGATGGATGATGTACAGGTAAGGGATAACCTTACAGTGGAAGCCTTACCTGTGAGGATTGAAAACCGTGAGATGAAGCAGTTGAGAGGCAAGGAGATTGCTCTCGTGAAGGTAGTGTGGGGAAGCGCTGCCGGAGGGAATATGACTTAGGAGTTGGAGAGTAGGATGCAAGAGTCGTATCCAGATTTTTTCGCATCAGGTAAATTTTTGAGGACGAAAATGTTCTAAGTGGGGAAGAGTTGTAACGCGCAAATTTATTTTATTTATTTTCTGTAATTAAATTGTGTGATTGTATGTGTTGATTTGTGTTTTGGTGTGTTTGAGATATCCTTGGTGGGGGGTAGTGGCCTTAAAGAATAAAATTAAAGGTGTTGGGTATGTGTGAGTAAAAGGGTAGAGATTTAGGGTGTTGTGAGTAGAACTAAATAATTGATATTAGTAATATTTATTTAATTAAATATTATTAGGTGAATATTATTTAAAATAAATATTTGATGAAAATTATTATTATTTAATTAGTTGGATTAAGTTATAATAATAATAAATTAAAATACAAGGGAGATATGGATAGAAAATGATAGATCGTGAAATTGGAAGAAAAGTTGAGAGAAAGGGAGAAAGAGGCTAGGGCTCAAGGAAGAGGAAGAGAACCCATTGTTGAAGAGTTTTTGCAAGGAATCTACGGTAAGGGTGGGGTTTCTATTATATAAGGGTTTGTATGATGATTGTGGGTGGGTTATGTCTATGCATGATTTGGTTTTCTCTTCTCTCTATGTTATGGACATTGTTGCGATTGTGTGTTTGTTAGAATGGATAAATTGATTAATGAACTATGAAGTTGTATGGTGATGTTGTGATGATGAGTGTTTCATGAATTGTGTATTGATGTTATTAGAATCATGTATGAAAATTGCATGATGATAATTGCTTTGTTGATGGTTTTTGTAGGTAACCGATTACACTGGGTGGGAATTGTGTAGCAGAGACTGGTTACATGGTTGTAACCGGTTACCACATTTTGTGTGACCGATTACACTAGATGCAATATTTTATAAAACTTTGAAAAATTATATCTTGAGTTTCGGGTGTCCGATTTGAGTGTCGTTCGAAGTGTTAGAAAACTGATGCAACGAACTTTATTTTAAAAATAGTTGCAGTACCTAAATTTGATTCAACTGTTGCATGATGGTGTTAAACGGTGTATGGTAGTTATGCTCTAGTGTGAAATGTGCTTGAATGCATTGTTGTTGCTGATATATTATTCAGTTGGTGTTACTGGATTATTATCGCATGTGTTTAGTGTGTTGGTGGGCATTATGGCGGAGTATATTGATTAAAGTGAACGTCAATGTACTTGTTGTTGTTGTTGTTACATGTCTGTTATATATGTTATGCATCATGGTGTTGGACGGTGGTCCGTGAGACTCAATCCTATGGTGATGAATTGGGTGTGAGTAGCTAATTTGTATGGTGATGGAATTAGTGAAGTGTTACCTATGGTGATGGTAAAGAGTTTTGGTGAGCCTCAATCCCATTGTGTGGATTGGGTGCGAGTAGCTAATTCCTATGGTGATGGAATTAGTGAAGGTTTGCCTATGGTGATGATTTTGGTGGGCTCTGATCCTAGGTGGGGATCGAAGTGGTGAACCTGAGAGATCACGTTTTAGTACCACATGCATTGAGTCAAGTTATTGAGTCTTATTGCATTGCATCTGTGTTGTGTTGTTGTGTTTGGTTGTATGAAAGTGTGGTTGGTGGAATGGGTGATTATGCATGTAATAATCTGATGCTTACTATTTATCATGCATTTCTTTATATAATTGTGATATCTCACCCCTTCTGTTTGAATGTTACCTTTACATGGACATCGTGCAGATAATCCGCAGTAGAAACGTGGATGTGTGTGGAAGATGATGTCTTCCTTTTATTTTATAGAGATGGCGTCTGCTCTAATGGGAAACACCAGGGGTGGAACGTTTTGTGTTGTATTATGTTTGGTGGATTTTTACCATGTTTATTTCCTATGCATGTTGTTCCTTTAAATACTACAAGTTATGTTATGTTTTGAATTATTAACATACATTGTTGATGATGTTTTTTGCTACTATTCAAATTAGAGTTGAACTTGAACTGGTTGACTGATGTTATTACCATAATTATTATTAATATTAATTTTTGAATAAATAAAATGGCATGTGTTACACATCTGATTATATGAGCGGGTTTATGGTGAAAGTAGCATCCTAAATGTTGTGATTTTAATTTACTCTGATAATTTTATTTTAATTATGCGGGGATATTTAGGGTTTTACATGTAATTCCACTAGGCGTACCAATTTGTTTACTGTGAAATTTGGTTAACAACCGCCAGTCTCTTATTAAAGGTTACTTACAGGATTAACTAAAGAATCCTAGGACATAGTGCTAAAGACTCTGGTTTATAGTTTTCTGTGTAAATATGAAAGGTTTCGACTTGGTCGAAATAGTTGAGAAAAGAGATGTAGAACGTAATTTCGACAATGTTTAAAAGCTAAAAGTTTACAAAATAAAGGTAAAATGACAATACAGTTAAAAGAAAGATGAAAGTAAATTAGCAAAAAAACATAAATTAAAATGAATAAATTTTTTCATTTAAATGAAAATGGCGTTTCAAGATTCATACATTCTCTTAGTGAAACTCGTTTCTATAATGCTGGTACTTTAAGTATTTGTGATATTTTGTAGTGAAATCAAATGAATATCCTGAATCTTAACACTAGAATCCCTATTTATATAGGTTTAAAATAATTGCTTCCTAACGTTCGTTTCTTCAGCTTTCGCCACGTAGACTCTTGCATGCATTTCGCTTATGAATTCTCCCCACGTGTCCTTTGAGATGGGAATGAGAAGTAGTTATTATTTTGAATAAAACATCTCTTTGGACCCAAATAACTGTTGATTCAATACACATTATTGTCGTCGAAAACCCACACTACTATGTTGAAAACTTGAATCATCATGTCGTCGAAATGTCAAATGAGATACTTATTTTTTCCTAAAAAAATACTAATTCCCATTTTTCTCTCCTCTTGAGACTTCAACCATAACACGTCAGCAACAATTTAGTTGACCTTAACTTTTCCCAAACCTCTCAATTGTATTGAGATTTTTGCCCTTGTCGAAAATCCCATCTAACATATATTATGAGTCTATTCTACATGTTTTAGCGAACAACGTATCGACCAAATCTGCACTTTCATCAAAAGAAAAAATGTTATTTTTTTCAATAATATAGCATACTTTTTAACAAAAAAATCAATTATTTCTACCACCAAAAACAAAAACAGAACAGTGAATCAGTAAAGACATATATCATTCCCAACAAAATAAGGTCCATATTGCATACAAAAGTACCTGAATTTCAATTTAACTCGTGGATCCCCCAATGAAAATAGGTTTTTGTCCTAACAAAACACAATAAGATTGAAATCAACCAACAAAATTGAGGGAGTGGAGCAAAATCATTAACATAAAAGTTGAAAGTTAGATTAACTATTGAAGAAGAGTCAAAGAAGATGAGTTAACACAATATGGATTTGGGGAAATTTGGGTGATGCAGATCTAATAACAAAAATAAAACATAAAAGCTCAGAGCTTGAAGATAAGATACCTTGATCTGTTATTGGCTCCAAATCCAAAATCCCACCCACGATCTTTTATAGATCTGGAGAAGAAAATGAAAAAAAATGAAAGAGAAACAAAACAGGAGCTTCAATCTTTGTGGTGTACTCTGAATGTAACCTTCCACAATCATTTACAATAAATAAAAATAAAATTGTTGGTCTTTGAAATGGGTAGAAAACCCAGAAAGTTTCAAAATCATTAATTGGGTATTCAATGGTAAATGATGATTGAAATTAGAGAAGATATAATCCTATTCTACCTGTTTTGTAGAGGAAAAAACATTATAATGATGAAAATTGATATCGCCTAGAGAGGAAAATGGAAAAGTAGAAAAGAGTATTCAAAACAATTTGCAATTAGGACGAGTGAGGTAAAATGGTGGTACAATAGTGATAGATGTATGCATCTCAAAGCATACTTTTTAACCAAAAAATCAATTATTTCTACCACCAAAAACAAAAACAGAACAGTGAATCAGTAAAGACATATATCATTCCCAACAAAATAAGGTCCATATTGCATACAAAAGTACCTGAGTTTCAATTTAACTCGTGGATCCCCCAATGAAAATAGGTTTTTGTCCTAACAAAACACAATAAGATTGAAATCAACCAACAAAATTGAGGGAGTGGAGCAAAATCATTAACATAAAAGCTGAAAGTTAGATTAACTATTGAAGAAGAGTCAAAGAAGATGAGTTAACACAATATGGATTTGGGGAAATTTGGGTGATGCAGATCTAATAACAAAAATAAAACATAAAAGCTCAGAGCTTGAAGATAAGATACCTTGATCTGTTATTGGCTCCAAATCCAAAATCCCACCCACGATCTTTTATAGATCTGGAGAAGAAAATGAAAAAAAATGAAAGAGAAACAAAACAGGAGCTTCAATCTTTGTGGTGTACTCTGAATGTAACCTTCCACAATCATTTACAATAAATAAAAATAAAATTGTTGGTCTTTGAAATGGGTAGAAAACCCAGAAAGTTTCAAAATCATTAATTGGGTATTCAATGGTAAATGATGATTGAAATTAGAGAAGATATAATCCTATTCTACCTGTTTTGTAGAGGAAAAAACATTATAATGATGAAAATTGATATCGCCTAGAGAGGAAATGGAAAAGTAGAAAAGAGTATTCAAAACAATTTGCAATTAGGACGAGTGAGGTAAAATGGTGGTACAATAGTGATAGATGTATGCATCTCAAAGCATACTTTTTAACCAAAAAATCAATTATTTCTACCACCAAAAACAAAAACAGAACAGTGAATCAGTAAAGACATATATCATTCCCAACAAAATAAGGTCCGTATTGCATACAAAAGTACCTGAGTTTCAATTTAACTCGTGGATCCCCCAATGAAAATAGGTTTTTGTCCTAACAAAACACAATAAGATTGAAATCAACCAACAAAATTGAGGGAGTGGAGCAAAATCATTAACATAAAAGCTGAAAGTTAGATTAACTATTGAAGAAGAGTCAAAGAAGATGAGTTAACACAATATGGATTTGGGGAAATTTGGGTGATGCAGATCTAATAACAAAAATAAAACATAAAAGCTCAGAGCTTGAAGATAAGATACCTTGATCTGTTATTGGCTCTAAATCCAAAATCCCACCCACGATCTTTTATAGATCTGGAGAAGAAAATGAAAAAAAATGAAAGAGAAACAAAACAGGAGCTTCAATCTTTGTGGTGTACTCTGAATGTAACCTTCCACAATCATTTACAATAAATAAAAATAAAATTGTTGGTCTTTGAAATGGGTAGAAAACCCAGAAAGTTTCAAAATCATTAATTGGGTATTCAATGGTAAATGATGATTGAAATTAGAGAAGATATAATCCTATTCTACCTGTTTTGTAGAGGAAAAAACATTATAATGATGAAAATTGATATCGCCTAGAGAGGAAAATGGAAAAGTAGAAAAGAGTATTCAAAACAATTTGCAATTAGGACGAGTGAGGTAAAATGGTGGTACAATAGTGATAGATGTATGCATCTCAAAGCATATTTTTGAGAGATTGTTGATAGAAAAGTTTTCCAATTGATTGGATATGTTTGGTTTATAAATTGAAGAGAAATGAAAAAGTGAAAACACAACATCGTTAGAAGCAAACAGTAAGGAAAAGTTATTGAGGAATGATGAAATTGGACATAGAAAGCCCCCCCCCCCCCCCCCCCCAAGGACATTTCTGTAAGGAAAAGTCATGGGGTAATTTGTAATTCCCACCCAAATAATGGTTACATTAAAACCAAAATCTGAACAAAGTTGGGAAAAGATAAAAATTGGACATCAAAATTCCCTCAAACTGACACATGGCAGTTGATAAAGCAGGGGCAGTTTGGAATTTTCAAGAGGCATTAATCTTCTTATATTATAGATTTTATTGCCTAATACATTTTTTTATATAAAAATAAGGAATTTGTATCCCTCCCTATAGAAAACCAAAAATGCTCCTCAAATTTCGAAGATGCATCTTCAGACGCACCCATGCACCACCTTATGATGCACCAAATGAGTCTTATCCCAGAGTAACACAAAATTGTATACCAGAGATGCATATCTAGGTATTTTCAACAAATATATTGATATTTGAGCAGCCCAGTGGATATTTCGGAGATTCATCTTCAGAGGTTTGGGACGGGATTTTAAAATATTTGTCACCTTTGCATGTCATGTATTTACGGAGATGCATCTCCGGAATAAGGAAACCTGATTTCAATAAAACAGTCACCTACATGATCACAGAACCGTACTTATTTTTCACTCCAAACCCTTTCCAAAAACCTATCCATTCTCAATCAACACTTTTTAAGGTGAGAAAAACACAAGAAAAGGGGTTGAATTGTGTTGACTTTTTCTTTCTTTCTAAACTCTTGGTCAGATTCTAAACACAAGGTATAGAATTTGATTTAGTCAGAGGTAGGCCGCGAATATAAAATGCAAGAAAGAAGAATATCACACAGATTTGTCCTGGCTCCTCTCACAACTTGAGAGTAATCCAGTCCCCTTGTACTTACAAGGGACTTTCACTATAATCAAACAAGATTACAATTTTCTCAAGAACACAAACATGAGACTTCCAATGCTCAAACACTAAAGTAATAGACTTATATGCTCAAGCACACAAACAAAAGGCTTCTAATGCTCAAGCACACAAGCAAGAGACTTCTATGCTCAACCACACAAGCAATAGACTTTTAATTCTCAAACACTTAGTAAAAGACTTCTAACAATCTACCTAATAGATAAATGATTTTTGGGTAAATACACTTGATATACAATCAGAGGTGTATAAAGAATACAATGCAAGTAGACTCTTTAAAGACTTAGGGATTTATAAGATATACAAGGATAAAAAATCCTAAGTTCAACTTGTGTTTTTATGTTGACAGAGTAACTTCTCTTTTTATCGTTAATAAGTATATGTTTCTTCAATATTTTAGCTCCTTATATAGAGAAGAAAAGAGTCGTTGAAGATCCAACATAGTAGAGTCCTTTGATAAACTTCAAAAGAGACATTGGGATGTTTCACCAAATAGTCAAGGTATGTAAAGGCTAGTTTGAAAAACCTTTGCTACAAAAGGAATTAGCAGTTGTATCCTAGAAGACTCTATGAAGAAAATAGAGCTTAGGTCTTCACATGAAAAAGTAGACTCAGAGGTTGATATTGACCTATCAGAGTCACCTTGGTCCTTGAATTTTGAATAGCTAAGGTTTTGATCATTAGAAGTAGACTTCTTCAAAGTCTAGTCTTCAGAGGCTGACTCCTTCAGACTCCGACCTTCAAACATTGACCTTTCCAGAAGTTGACTTCTTTAGAGTATGGTCTTTAGCTTCTGATCCATCAGATTTTGGTCTTTAAGGTTCTCTTTCGATGTTCATAGTCAAAACCAATACTTGGATTCTATATGAAAATTTAGTCTATGGTCCTGCATACTTGAACAAACATTAGTATACCCAATTATTCTTTAAATACTTTGTTATCATCAAAATCTAAGGGATATGGGACAAACTAATTTTGTTCCAACAATCTTCCCCTTTTTGATGATGACAAATATAACTATTTAAGAATAATGGTTGATAATTTAATTAACTAGTTGACTTTAGGGTCTAAGGTTTGTAAGCCCCCTAAGTCTAAAAGTCCATAGGGTGAGTTTTGTAAGCTCCCCCTAAGTCATATCCAGGTTAATTAAATTTAAACATTTAAAGCACAATGATAGTTCTTCAGAATTTAAGCAAAGATAATAACTATCAGATTTCAGGAGCTTAAATACTTATATATCTACTCCCTCTTTTGTCATCAACAAAAACAAATAAAGGAATTAGAAAAGAAACTGAAGATAAATTTCATTTAACCAAAGAAGTGAGTCGGATGTCAGAAAATACATTCAAAAAAGTTGAAAAGACTAAATAAAAGGGTTTGCTGAATCCTAAAGCCTAAGATTTTTGCTTTAGAAACTCTAGGATAACCTTAAAATCAGAACCCATATCATCTTGTCTTGCAACCACAGTCTTCAACTGGACATCCATCTCTTCCTGTTTAGTAGCAACAGAAGTCAAATTCTCCTCCAAATGGTCAAGCTTATGGCTAGAAGAAGCTACAAACTCAAAATAGAAGGACTTGAAATTCTACATAACTGCGTCCATAGAGGTTCCGAAAGAGCCCCATTTAGCTGCATATGTTATGGCATCAGATGCTATGAGCCTCTCAACAACCAAATTCTGAACTCTATCAAATATAACAGTTTCAAATTATTTCATTTGGTATTTTATGTGAGGTGGAAGGTTTAGGTTGATAGTAGGGTGAGGTGTAAAGGGGCTAGGTAGAGCTACCGTGTCAGATTCTTACACAACTCCATCTTCCTTAGAAGGTGAGTTGTGATGGTCAGATGGTTCAAAATGTTGTGCAGGGTATGGTTTTGGGATAGTTTGGTCATTTTGGAGATTGGTGAATGTTGGTTTTGAGTCACTTGTTCAAACTTATTTTGAGTTTCAATGTCTGTTTGAAATTGAACAAGATTTGGTTAGGGTTCCGGACTGGCCTGAGTTGGAATTTCTTGTTCAGGTTGATGTAGGTTTTGTGGTTCAGGTATTGGTTAGTTTTAGACTATCTATTCAGATTCAAATTGAACAGGTATTTCAGTTTGAACAGGGTTTGGTATGACAGGTTCAACATAAGGTGTAGTTTACAGAGGGATGGCTTGGAGAGGCATGATGTTGAGAGGACTTAAGTCTATTGCACCAGAATCAGAACTTGAGCTAAAGCTAGAAGACTTAGGACTAGAAACATCAATGGATGGTTTTAGTGTAACACCCCATTTAATTATTTAGTCGTTTTGTGATTTATTTTGTGTGATTATTTTGGCATTGGCTTGGTTAAAGGTATGTGTGTAAGGGTGGGTGTGAGAACTTAGTGGAAGGAATTAAGTGGAATTAAGTCTTAGGACAACATGGTAATAATAATAATATGAATAATGAGATATTCTATTAATATTAATATTATTAGAATTATTATTAATATTATTATTATTATTATTATTATTAGGATTATTAATATTATTATTACCATTATTATTATTATTATTATTATTATTATTACTAAAATTAAGGGGAAATAACCATAATTAGAGGAAAGTGGGAAAGGGAGTGAGAGAAATCAGTTTTCACGTGAAAAGAGAAAGAAAGAAGCAGAGCTAGGGCAAGAGTAATCAAGAGTTCCACCATTGTCGAAGAGAGAGCAAGCTTGGAAATTAAGGTAAGGGGGGAGAATGGGTTCTTTAATGGTGGTCTGAGCATGAGAGGGTAGTGAGGGTTCCTTTCCCTCTTAGGATTTTATGCTTATTCTTCCTTCTTCTTGTTTGATTTCATATCTGGATGATTGTTGTTGTGTATTCGTGTGTGTATGCTGATATTGATGTGAAATTCGTGTAAATCGTATGTTGTTGTTGTGTTTACCATGAAATTAGATCTGGGATTTATGGGGTTTTGAGGGTTAATGAAACTGGGTTTCAAATGGTAGGAAACTTTGATGAATTAATAGGTTAATGAAGTAGAATAAAAACATTAATGATAAAATTGTATTGATACTGTTTTGGGTCTAAAATAGGATCTTGGAAGTGCTCTAATGGGGGAAAATCGCACTGATGCGAAAGACTGGTTTTTCTGCAACAGACTGGTCATACGTGTATGTCAGGGGGAAATACGCGTATGGGGGACTCACCCAGGGGCATTACGCGTAGCATACGCGCCCTGTCCCTATGGCCAGCACGGCCATCCGCTGAAACGCGTATGGGACGCGTATGGAAATTGGGCAGTACGCGTACGGAGTAGCCATTACGCGTACGGGTTGTTCTCAGGAGGATTCTGAAGGAAAACGGCCTCTGGTCATATGCGTACGATAGGTGGCAATACGCATATGAGGCCTGGGCATTTGAGGCCCACACGTAGCATACGCAGGGCTGTGAGCGAGGATATGAGGCCATACACGTATGGAGCAGGGTCATACGTATATGGGCATGTCTGTGTTCTAATTTTTCTGTTTTTACGATTTCTTTCTCGATTTCGCGTGCGATGCAATTCCGCTTGGTTCATAAGACTAAAATGACGTAATTGGACATAAGGGGACTGGTAATGATAGTAAATCTGATAAAACATGGAATTTTTGTGTGATTTTCATTGTGTCCATGTGATTGATGCTTATGTTGCTAAGATTGTTATTGTATTGATAATCTTGGGCAGCGGTGGTAATTCCAGAGAGAATTACAGTGAGTATGGGGCTCACGTGTGATCATTGTGGATCGTGTGTTATGCATTAATGGTATTTGCATTATGCATGATTGTATGACATGCATTTTCATATTGTGTCATATGGAGATGAGCCTAGGTGGGACTCCATGAGGGGTACCTAGTCTCGCCCAGACTCTGTGTGGGAGTCGAGTTAGAGATGAGCCTAGGTGGGAATCCATGAGGGGTGCCTAGTCTCGTCCAGACTCTATGAGGGAGTCGAGTGGAGATAAGTTGTAGTTCATAGGAATGCATACGACTTATCCGAATTCTGACGGGAATCGGGTTCAAAGAGTGAACCATATGATTGTGATCGTACCGCATGCATTATGTCGTGTCAATTGAGTCGCATTGCATATGTGTATGATTGAATGTGGGATGATTATGCCGAGTATTAATATGGCACTTGTACGTGCGTTGTGATTGTATGATTGGTGTGATTTGTGTGATAACTACTCCTTAGCATGTGATTTTCACCGTGTATTATTGAATGTAATTCTCACCCCTTTTTGGTTGTTGGGTCTATGTTCCTTGGGGAGTACAGATAATCAGGTACCTGAGTAGTGCTTGGAGCATGTGTTGCTATTGATCAAGTCTTAGGAGTCGCTCTGATACGTAACACAGGAAGGATGGGGATTTTGTTATTTTCTCCATGTTATTTGTTATTTGTTATTTGTTACGTATCTTGATTTGCTTAATGTTGTTAAGCCACGGATTTTGTTGAGGTTGATGTAATTGGAGCCTTAGTGCCGAACTAATTGATTGTTCCGCTGTTTAATTTAATTTTTCAAGAGTAATAAGATATGAAGTGATTTGTTACTTCATGAGAATATTTTTGTTGATGTGGCATCCAACGTGTGTAACTCTGATTTTTCTGCAACTATTTTTTCGTATTTTTATGTATTAAACGAATGGGTAGAGTAGGGTGTTACAATTGGTATTAGAGCCAGATCTCTCCCAGTATGATGTGGTTCGAGGACGAACCAAGCGGAAGCTGGTGGGCATGTAACACCCAAGGCCGAAGAGGGAGGAGAGTTATTACATGTAACACCCGAGGGCGAGGGAGTGGTTGTTGGTGCACGAGGCATGACAATGAGACACATCTAGCAGCTTCTAGAGAAAAACCAAATTCACATCGGAATATGTTGGTATAAGAATCCATGGTTGAAGGAAAACTTATAAGGATTGATGGGTACTACCTATACCAACAAGATGCATCTTCTTTTCGGTAGCCCGTTTCATAAGAACTTCATAGTTAATCGTGCCTGACTTGGAGCAATTTTGGGATGGGTGACCTTCTAGGAAGTTTCTTGGAAAGCGTGTGAGTGAGGACAAAGCATGTTAAAAAGACTCGTGTTGGTTTGTGGGGTTAGTTGGTAATCCTGAATGCAGTCTGGGGCGTCGGAAATGAAGTGCAGATTCGGGATAATCTTACCATGGAGGCGATGCCGATAAGGATCGAGGATCGCAATATGAAACATTTAAGAGGCAAAGATATTCCTTTAGTGAGAGTAGCTTGAAGAGGAGTTGTTGGAGGAAGATTGATCTGGGAATTGGAGAGCAATATGCGAGAGTCGTATCCGGAATTGTTCTCATCAGGTACATTTTCAAGGACGAAAATATTTTAAGTGGGGAGTGTTATAACACCCCATTTAATTATTTAGTCGTTTTGTGATTTATTTTGTGTGATTATTTTGGTATTGACTTTGTTGAGGGTATGTGTGTAAGGGTGGGTGTGAGAGCTTAGTGGAAGGAATTAAGTGGAATTAAGTCTTAGGACAACATGGTAATAACAATAATATGAATAATGAGATATTCTATTAATATTAATATTATTAGTATTATTATTAATATTATTATTATTATTAGGATTATTAATATTATTATGACCATTATTATTATTTTTATTATTACTAAAATTAAGGAGAAATAACCATAATTAGAGGAAGTGGGAAAGGGAGTGGGAGAAATCAGTTCTCACGTGAAAAGAGAAAGAAAGAAGCAGAGCTAGGACAAGAGTAATCAAGAGTTCCACCATTGTTTAAGAGAGATCAAGCTTGGAAATTAAGGTAAGGGGGAGAATGAAAATTAAGCTTGGAAATTAAGATTAACGCATAGTTTTACCCTAAAAGTCACTTTTCTAAACCTCAAAACTTTGACTTTTTTCACAAAAATACTCATAACTTTGCATTCCGAATCTGACTCACAACAACATCAACCACACAATAATGACATCAAGATTCAATCAATTACATGATTCCAACAACTGAAATTACACCAATCATCCATTCCAACATCAGTCATGACATCAACATTCTACACATAGTTCATCAAGCAATTCAATCAATCCAACAATTACAAGTTTGCAACAATGATCATGGTATTGAGAGAAGAAAAATACAACCTAAGAACATACATAATATACAACCATCATCATGTTAACCCTTAGATAATTAGAACCTCGTGCTTACCTTAGAGTTCTTGCAAATCTTCTTCTACCTCAACAATGGATTCTTCTCTTCCCTTTTGCCCTAACATTTCTTCTCACTTTCTCTTATTTTTACGTAACTGACAACTTCCCTTACTTTAATCCCCCTTTTCTTATTATATTATTATTATTATTATTATTATTATTATTTAATCCAACTAAAAATAATAATGATAATTTTCATAAATTATTTAATTAAATCAATATCCACCTAATATTAAATAATTGAATGATTATCAACTAATATAATCCAATTAGTTTTACCACCACACCAACAAGTACTTCGCAATTGCTCACACACCCCTACAACACCTTAAAGTCTATTCTTAAGGCCACTACCCCACACCAAGGGTAGCTTAACACACCAATAACACAAACACAAACACAATCATCGCATAATTAAATTATAGAAAAATAAATAAAATAAGTCAGGGCATTACAACTCTCCCCCCACTTAGATTATTTTTTTCCTAGAAAATTATCTGACGCAAACAACTTTGGATATGACTCTCACATCCCACTCTCCAATTCCCAAGTCATATTTCCACCGGCAGTGCCTCTCCACACTACCTTCACTAGAGCAATTTTTTTGCCTCTCAACTGCTTCACCTCACGGTCTACAATCCGTACAGGCAAAGCCTCAACTATAAGGTTATCCCTTACTTGAACATCATCCATCAGAATACAATGCGACGGATCCGGAATATAATTCCAAAGCTGTAAAACATGGAACACATCATGCAAATTCGAAAAATTTGGTGGCAACGCCACTCTATAAGCAACAAATCCAACCCTTACTGATATTTGATACGAAACAATAAATCGAGGAGTAAGCTTCCTCGACTTCAAAGCACGTCCCACACTGGTCACTGGAGTGACTCTCAAGAATACATGGTCTCCCTCTTGAAACTCAAGATCTTTCCTCCTCTTATCATGGTAACTCTTCTGCCTACTCTGAGAAGCTTTCATCTTCTCTCAAATCAGCTTCACCTTCTCAGTAGTATGCTGGACGATCTTAGGTCCAAGTGCCACACTCTCACCAGATTCATGGCAACACATAGATGTCCTACACCTCTAACTATACAAAGCTTTAAAAGGCACCATTCCAATACTATAATGGTAACTGTTATTATAAGCAAACTCTATACACGACAAATGACTATCCCAAGCACCTCCTTGTTCAAGAACATAAGCCCTTAAAAAATCCTCCAAAGACTGAATAGTCCTCTCTGTATGACCATCTGTCTACGGATGATAAGCAGAACTCTACAAAAATTTGGAAGTAAACCTTAGATCTCTTTCTGACACAATACTCGACGAAACTTCATGCAATTTCACAATCACACGAATATAAATCTCTACCAAATTCTATAAAGAAAAACTGATGTTAATTGGAATAAAATGTGTCGACTTCATCAGTCTATCAACAATCACCCAAATAACATCATGCCCTCTCGAAGTATTTGGCAACCCAGTCACAAAATCCATAGAAATGTTGTCCTATTTCCACTCAGGAATAAATAACGGTTGCATCAATCCTGCAGGCTATTGATGTTCAACTTTTGACTTCTGACAAGTCAAACAAGCATACACAAACTGTGTTACATCACACTTTATTCCATGCCACCAGAATATCTTCTTCAAATCCTGATACATCTTTGTAGCTCATGGATGGATACTCAAGCTACTCTTATGACTTTCTTCCAAAATCATCTTTTTCAGCTCAAAATCATCGAGAATACAAACCCTGTCATGAAACCTCAGCACACCATGTCCATTCACTCTAAAGTCACTATCCTCAGTCTGATTACTTCTAACCATCAAGTCCACCAACTTCATATCCAACTTCTGACTCTCTTTGATATTATTAAGAAAATCATTGTTGATCTTCAACATGCCCAACATCACACTCTGCGGTGTCAGCTCAATCAATTCCAACTCTCTCACAATCATAGCAAACATATCCAAAGACTTCCGACTTAAAGCATCAACCACAACATTAGCTTTACCGGGATGATAATTCAAGCCAAAGTCATAATCCTTCAGAAATTCCAACCATCTTCTTTGCCTCATATTAAATTCTTTATGATCAAGCAAATAATTCAAACTCTTGTGATCACTAAACACTTCAAATATGGAAAAATAGAGATAATGTCTCTAGATCTTCAACACAAAAACCATTGCAGCCAACTCTAAATCATGAGTAGGATAATTTCTCTTATGAACCCTCAGTTTTCGTGAAGCATAAGCCACAACCTTACCATCTTGCTTCAGCACACCACCTAAACCCATCAACGACGCATCACAATACATTACAAACGGTTCATTCGGTTCAGGTAGAATCAAAACTGGAGTTGTAGTCAATCTCTTCTTCAGCTTAATGAAACTCTTATCACAGTCAATATCACACACAAATGCTTTGCCCTTGCAAGTAAACTGAGTCAACGGAAGTGATAACTTAGAAAATCCTTCAATAAACCTGTGATAATAACCAGCCAAGCCCAAAAAGCTTCTAATATATGTAACCGACTTCAGAGCCTACCATTGTAGAACTGCATCTACCTTGGATGGATCCACGGCAATACCATCACCTAAAATAACATGACCAAGAAAACTCACCTCTTGCAACCAGAATTCACACTTCAAAAACTTTGCATAAAGTTTCTTCTCTTTCAACACTTGCAACATGATTCACAAATGGTCAGGATGTTCCTCTTCTGATTTAAAATAGACTAGAATGTCATCAATTAAAACCACCACAAATTGATCAAAGTAAGTGTGAAAGATACGATTCACGTACTCCATAAACACACCAGGTGCATTAAAAATGCCGAACGGCATCACCAAATACTCATAATGTCCATACCGAGTCCTGAAAGCCGTCTTCTGAATATCTTCATCCTTCGGTTGAATCTGATGATAACCTGACCTTACACTACAAGAAAAATGCATTTTAGCGTCAGCCCCGACTCCGACACTAGTAGTGTTGACGCCATGTCACAAATAGTCGTCGCTAACGTATAAAAGCATTTGTCTTAACTATTTTAACAGGATATTATTAATAGCGTCGGTTATAGCTGACACTATGTAAGGATTTAATCAATTTTATTGAGAATAATTTATTTAAAGGAATTTTAGCGATGGTTATGAGCGACGCTATATTATATTTTTATGTAGCGACGACTTTAATCGACGCTAATGTTAGTGCAAAAATAATTCATTTTCCCCCATAATTTTCGTTTGCCTCTTGTTATCCATTTAATATATTATGTTAAATTTGCGTCGCTTAAAGCCGACACTAATTTCGGTGCGAAAATAATATATTCCCCCCTAATTTTCGCTTGCCTCTTCTTATGTACTTGGTAAAATTTCTTTAAGTGTAGCGTCGCTCTAAACCGACGCTAAATTTGGTGTGAAAATTTGCTTTCCCCCCACAATTTTAGTTTGCCTCCCATTTTTTATTTTTTATGTATTTATTTATTAATTTTTAATTTTTTCTAACCAAATAACTTTTTCAATTTTTTATGTACTTGGTAAAATTTCATTTTTCTCCAAAGCGTTTTTCCCTGTTTCGTTTCTAAACTCGTTTCATCTTAGAATCATCTCCAAATCGTCTATCAAAATCTCAGCTTCTCCAAATTGTTTCTTCAAGAAATCACTTCAGGAAATTGCTCATACGCTTCAACAAATTCTTCGTTTCCAGGTTCGATTGATAATAAAATCATCTCATACTCATTTCTTGTCATATTCTTCTCACACTCTTTTGTTTCCAAGTTCGATTGACATTCTCTTCACCAACGAAATCATTTTTTAGGTTCGAATCTGCACTTCTTCTTTCCCTCTATTCGTAGTTTTGATGCGTTAATTAGATTTGTCTTTTTGATTCGGTGTTTCATTTCGACTGTCGGATATACTTTTTTTCAATGTATTGTGTTTGTTTGATGAAGTTTTCTATGCTATTTGGTGTTTGTTTCAATTCGGTGTTTGTTTGTTTGATGAAGTTTTATGTAAACCGTAAGGTTTGCTAAAGTAAACTATGTTGTTTGTTTGTTTGTTTCGATTCGGATTTCCTTAGTATATCAATAACAACATAACATCAAAACAGATCCTTGAACTTTACTCTTGTCAGTCAGATTCATGCCCAAGCTTTATTGCATTCATATTTTTCAACTTTGTATCTACTCCATTTGGTCAAACTGAACCATCTTCTACGATAAAACATCCTTAAAATATTCTTTCCCGGGCCTTAACTGTTGTCTGCAATTCAAGAAATAGGTGGATTCAGAATAATAAACTACTCAAAATCTTGTTAAGCATTGAAATTATAGACCACCAGAATTGTTTTTCAACTATATTTCTCAGTAGCAGTCATAATGTGATGTATTGACATTAAGAAAACATATTATACAATCTTAGAAAGGTTTTACACGGTTTTTCAAGTATTTCTTAGTCAAAATCAACATGAGCATTTAACAAAACTAACAAACTTAGTAGTACTAGTATTATAAATTTCACCATAACAAGGTGTTACACAAAATAGGACTGAAATCACTAATAATTGGCTCTGTTACCAACCAGTGTATGTCATTGGGAGAGAGATAAAATGGAAATGGTTGTCATGAATGCTTGTATTTCTGAGTAAATTGGATGTATAATGTATGCTTAGCTTATTAGTCATTGTTTGTCTGATACTTTAAGTGAATTACTTATCCGGAGTTGTCATATTGTTTGTCAATTTTGCTAATGATATATGGGGGAAAGAAAGTGTAAATACCTATTGTTTCCTAAGTGTTAGCTACTATGGTCTTCTATTGTAGTGATAGTTGGATTGTGTGTTGATGAGTCTTTTGTATGACTTGGTATTAATTATGAGAAGTATGTCTTTTAATGGACAGGAGAATTTGTGGTTTCCTGTGTTAGTCACCTTGTTGTCATGGTTGTCATACTCTAATAAAAGAGCTTGGGAGAAAGTTGCTTGGTCATCCTATGCATAAGGTTTTCTAAAATTAATCTAGTCCATATTCTGTATGTATAAATGTGATGATGTTGGTCATTAGTTTGAATTTTTCTTCAAAACTTTGCTGTAAGTTAGGTTCAAGATGTAGATCAAATTAAGATGTAGGTTCAAGCTGTAAGTTAGGTTCAGCACAGGCACCTGCAATCAATGATGCAGGAATTGGGAGTTTGGACTGCTCCCTGGGCTTTGCGGATAGGTTCTTGTTTACTGTATCATAAGCAAATAGCTGCAGAAACATAGAAAATAAATTAAGATAAAGAAGAACTATAATGTATTTGCGAATAGGTTCTCGTTTGATAACAGGGCTGTTAGAAAGATGGGAGGTTACGCAAACAAGAAATAAGAATGATAACCCGATTCAAATGTGAATTCAATCTACCATTATCGATTACGACTAAATGTAAAAGCTTTAAATAGAAAAAAACAAAAGCATTGAATTGAATAAGATATAATTTGGGGCAACATAAATAATATGGATAAAACATAAAATATTGAGACTTTTCTCGTATTTTTACGGAGTGCATGGTATAAGTTTCTAGTGACAGGGACAACAAACAATTAATCAATTAAGAAACAAACAACCTTTTTTTCTGTGAATTTAACTAGGTTGCATTAAAAGGTAATCTTTCAGCAAACAATCCTTCTCTGAGGTTGTCTAGCTGAAATCAGAATCTGTCATTTTCTACACCAGTTGTTAGAAAGATAATAAAAAAAATTTCAAAGTCATGTAAGAATGGTCTCCTTAACATAATAGAGATGCTGTAATGTACAATGCTCTCCCAAATAAGCGTAATTATGATCAAAATTGCATATATACTTTTCTAGAAATAAGCGTAATTGGAGAAGGTGACTTGTTCTTTTAGTTCCATTTGTTTCAACATTGGATTGGTTTATAAGAGAGGTCCTGCTCTTTGTCAAACATTATTCTTATAAAATTATATTGTTCACAAATAGTATGTGAGTTTTTAGGCATTGGTACTAATTAATGTGTATTAGTTCATGGGTACTGATACACTGATACAGTGGTACAGATAATGTGTACTAGTTTAGGAACTTTTTCAAGTTTGTGAAATGTTATCTTGCATTGAGTTAAAGCCTTGTGATGCATGCATTGAGTGGCATATTGTTATAGAATTCTTGAAATGTGGCTGATTGTATATGTGTCTTGTGTTTTACAGGAAGATTATGTGAACCGTCTGACACAAGCCACTCAAACTGATAATAATGTGGATGCGTCAGAAAGGCTACAAATTTGGAAAGAAGCTGTCGGTGGTAAGTCGCGCGGCTGTTGTTATGGAACTGCCCGAATGGTGGTTAACATACGATATGGTGTGTCTTATTTGACACAAGTTACAGTTTCAAATCAGAATAGAGAGGCGGATAGCCAAGCGATTGAGGCGGCTAGAACTGAGGCTGCTATAACACGTGAAGAGGCTGCATCAGCTAATGCACGTGCAGACAGAGCTATGGCTAAGACAGAAGATTTGAAAAGGCAGTTTCAAGAATTTCAAAAAGAGATGTTTGCTTGGAAGTCGAGTCAGGCGGGTCCTTCCACTGCTCTTGCTTCTAGTGTCCATCCTAATACTCATGGCCATTACGATGATGACTCTGATGAGCAGTCATTAGATCTAGAAGATATGAGTGCTTGATGTTGAGTCATATGCATTCTCTTTTTCTTAGTTTTGGAACTTGTTCAAATTATTGTGGATTTTCACAAATTTGATATTTTGTGTTTATATTTTGATGTAACTTTGACATCTTTATGTAGCAATATTGTGGATGGGCACAAGTTTAATATAGTGTCAATATTTTGATATAACTTTCACATCTTAATTAATGTAGCAATATCATGGATTTACACAAGTTTGTTATCTTGTGTTGGAATTTTGATGTGATAATATATCAATTAATAGTTTGAAATTAAAAATAGGGTTCAGTAAACTTAATGTAGCAAATAAATTTGATTTTAAATAGGAATAAATTTAAATAATAATTTAAAGAAAACCAAAAAAACATTAGCGGCGGTTATAACCGACGCTACACAGAACATTTTTAAGGTCATAACGGCAAAAAAAATCGGCGCTAAATTAAATTGTAAAATAAATAAAACCAATAGTGTCAGTTCTGTGTAACGCTATAATACACGATATTTGCTAAGTAGCGACGGTTTGTATCGACGCCATTTTTAGAAAACCCCAACTAGAGTCCTTAATAACCGACGCTAAGGCATTGAAGAGATTGTATAAGTGACGCTTTAAACCGCCACTATATGGATATTGCGTCGACTGTAGCCGACGCTACTTATAAAAATAAAATAAACTAGCGTCGGTTTGTGTATTTTACCATCACACTAGTGTTAATACAGCCGACACTACGTTAGCGATGGCTCGTGATTATGCTTTGCTACAAACTTTAGGATGTCCGCCCCGACTCCGACGCTAAGCCGTCGCTAACACGCTGTAGCGTCGGTTTTTAACCTGTTAGCGAGGGCTTTTGGCTGACGCTAATAGGAAGTTTTCTTGTAGTGTTAAGTCAATTTTACTAAACACACGTGCGCCCACCAACTGATCCATCAAGTCATCTATTCTCGGAAGTGGATACTTGTTCTTAATTTTCACTTTATTCAACTGTCGATAATCCACCCACAACCTCATGCTACCATCTTTCTTCTTTACCAACAACATCGGAGCTCCCTAAGGTGACACAATTAGTCTCACAAATTTATTTTCCAGCAACTCTTCTAATTGTTTCTTCAACTCTGCCAACTCTGACGCTGACATCCTGTATGGTGACATAGAAATGAGTCTGGTACCATGGACAAGATCAATAGAAAACTTCACCTCTATCTCTTGTCATACATCTCAAATATCATCTAGAAACACATTTGGAAATACATGCACCACCTGCAATTCATCAGTCACAACTTGACTCTCCACAGACAAGGATGCAAACAACGCAAGCACTTGAGCTTCCTCTTCCAAAAGCTCCTTCAACTCTCTAGCAGATAAAAAACCAGCTTCTTCCTCATCATCAGGAGCAAGAAACCGAGCCGACTTGTTATAAACATTGATACGAACATGATTGAACTCCAACCAATTCATTCCCAAGATAACATCAATATTTCCCAACAGCAAGCAAATAAGGTCAACACCAAAATCTATATCAAAGATCGACAGAGGACAATTAAAACAAACCAGAGAAGTAGTCACTGATCCCTTAGCAAGAGTTTCGATAACCACTTCTCCCTTCATAGAAGCAACAACAAGGCCTAGCCTTTTTACACAATCAGCAAAACTAAAAGAATGAGTAGCATCGGTATAAATAATAGAAATCAAAGGCGTATTATTAATGTAACATATACCTCTGATCAACCTGTCATCATTGGAATTTTGAGTCCCTGACAGAGAAAACACCTTTCCTTCAGTTGAAGCTTGCTTCGGCTTTTGGCAACGAGTACTAATGTGTCCTGGTTCGCCACAGTTGTAGCAGGTCACCACATTGCTCTTACAGTCAGCAACCAGATGTCATGCCTGCCCACACTTGTAACGCTTCTTCATGTCACTCGTGCACTCACTGACACGATGGCCCAATTCACCACATCTATAGCACTTAAGAGGAGAGGGAGCACCTCTCCCACTTGGCCTCTTACCATCATCAACTCTCTATTTACCCTTATCAACTGGAGTACTATAAGGCTTCCTACAGTTCACATTCTGTTTTCCCCTCTTCTCACTCAGACTCTTATAATGAGTTGACCGAGCTTTACTATCCTCCTCAAAAAGTCTACAACTATTCACCAACTCTGGAAACCTCTTGATTTGTTGGTATCCAATCGCCTACTTAATCTCAAGAAGCAAGTCATTCACAAACTTGATACACTTTGAGAACTCAACAATCGCCTCACTGTAATGCAGATAGAACTTAGCAAGTTCCACAAATCTGCAGCATACTCAGTAACAGTCAAATTACCCTGCTTCAGCTCCAGAAACTCAATCTCCTTCTTCCCACGAACATCTTTCAGATATTACTTCCTCAAAAACACCCTACGAAACACAACCCAGGTAACAACTTCACCTGAAGTCTCCAATGTTAAAGAAAGAGTTGTCTCTGCAAGTCATCTCTATGTTTTGATTATAACAAGAGTATTTGTGAAAGAACCATTTTATGTTCTAATGTGTGTTGTGTGCAGATCATAATCATAGAAAACATCAGATCCAACAAGCACCAGCCAGACGTGCGTAATTGATTATATGTGAAGTTATTATGTGTGACACAAGTCGCAAGAAGAAAGTATGCTTCTGTATCTGATCATAATCAGTTAGATCCAAGGATGCCGATATTGCTGTTGCAATGCTCTTGTGGATGCTCTCTCAGAATGGTTATGATTCTGAAGATAGCGAAGCTTCTGAAGAGATAATCTTCTAGAGAACCGAAGTGCTGAAGATTCCAATGACTTGAAGTTCTGAAGGTTGAAGGCTCTGAAGTCCAAGTGCAGAAAGGCTCTAAAGACTTATGTGTTCTGAAGATTATGGTTCTAAAGGTCAAGTGCTAAAGACTCTGAAGACAGATTCCTAATGGACAAGTTCTGAAGATTCTGAAGACTTGAAGCAGTGAAGATAATGGGTTTCAAGACAAGTGCTGAAGTTCTGAAGACGGAAGACTTGAAAGATCTGAAGACCCAGTTATAAAGTCTCTACTCATGCTTCAATTAATTACCATCAGAAGCCTCTGAAGATTTGAAGACAAATGTTACCGTTAGCAATGACTGTACACCATTCTAAAAGACCAATCCCATCACTTCTACAGTAAAAAGAAGATATGGCAGTACAACTTTAATCATTACATAACGACTATTTTCAAACGGCCAAAAGCTCTCCAACCGCTATATTTTATTTGGCTATTTAAAGGAAAGGAGTATGCACTTCTGAAGGTGTCGATGTGATGATAGTCGCAATGATCAGTTATCATTGTCAAACAAAACATTCAAAGCTATCACCATTAACACACGACCATTGTTGTTGAAGTTCAAAGATCATCATTCAACACAACAACAATAAATTGGAACAAAAGCTGTTGATGAAGAAGACATCATTGCAAATCAATCAAGTCATCAACCATCTTCGTCTGAGCTACATTGAAGATCTGAAGCAAGGAGTTGTTGCTCGAAGCTTTCTCAACCAAGAAGACGAAGAAGAAGAAGATCTACAAGATGTCATCAACTATCAAATCAATATACATCTTTATAGAATAAAAAGGAAATAGCAAGGAGCTGCTGTTCATATCTTGCTAGAACACTGAGTGTTCATTTGTACTTAAAATAAGGAGTTATCTGCTTGTTAAGAAGCATCATTATAATCTCCACAACAACTAATTCTATGTGAATTAGGATTCCTCAAGTGATCAGTGTGATCGGAGACTTGAGAAGACAATGACTTGGTGTCATTGTGGGAAATCCTGAAATATGGTCAATGATAGTCATATCTCAAAGAGGATCAATTGTGGATCAGACTCTTGTGAGATCACTCATGGAACTCATTGAAAATCCAGGAAGAATGGCCAGTAAACGTTATATTCGTTAGGTCGAATCCCTGAATGTTTAGCTGTGAAATCCTGATAGTAGATCTTGCGAGATTGGAACCTATTAGGTCAATGTTCGTTATATTCATTAAGTTGAATCCGTGAACAGTTCATTGAGGGTTAGTCACAGCTGCGGTTGTGCAGGATATTAGTCACCGGTTGTTGCCCGTGCATCTGTAATCAGATTGGATTATAGTGGATTAAGTCCTTGTGTTCAAGGAAAAATCACCTTGGAAGGGTGGACTGGATTAGCTTGAGAATTGCTCAGGTGAACCAGGATATATCGTGTGTTCTTTACTCGTGTTATACTTTAAGTCATTGTTTATGTTTATGTATTATTTATCAGAACCTTACATAAGCAAGTCAGTACCTTGCAACTTAACTCTGATAAGCTTCCGCACTGCAAGTTCTGAATCAAACATATTTTATTCAGACTCTTCTAGTTACTTATGCCTTAGGCAGTACAAGATCTGAATGATGCATCTCGAGTCAGCGTCTTTCAACGAATTCTGATATTTTCTCAGCACTTTAACGATAAGAGGCGAAAAGTCTTTGAGTGAAAATACAATTCAAACCCCCCCTTTCTTATGTCTTTCTTGCACCTTCAATTGGTATCAGAGCTCCGGTTATGTTATTGATGGATATCAAACACTTAACAGTGTCAGAAAAATATCCAAATGCGGTGTGCAGAAATACTCTGGGTGAGATTTCAATCCGCTTATAATTTCTGTAACAGTTCAGGAGATGACTGTGTACAAAATTGTAATCAATTGGATTACTCGAGCAAGTCACTTATTCTGGAAGTTTTGCTGTTGTCAACAACTGAATCTTCCTCACTAAAGCTTTGAAGAAGATTGAAGAATTAGCCGATAAGATAGATTTATCAGAGATGTAGTAATATCTGTTGAATGCCTATCTTAGAAGATACGATTGGATAAACAACGTATTTGCTCAAGATTGAATCATCAGAAAACAAGAAATCTTGTTTTCTGAAGATTAATTCTTTATGAGTTTGTGAGATGTTTTCAAGAAATGGATTAGGTACACCCTTGACTTTCTCATTTAGAGCTCATCGAGAATTTCTTCATGTAAGGAAGAAAAGATTGTTGTTCTATGATTCTAAACTTCAAAATTAATTCTACAGAAGAAATCTTGCAGAAAACTGAAGAAATTCCAGAAAGATGAAATCTAGAGATTCATCAGGAATCTGATTGAGAACAATGTCTAAGTCTTGAAATAACATAGATAATCTAGAAAATGCTTGACTAGATGAAGAAACAAAAATCATCTACTTGAAGCCAAAAAGGATCTAAGTCACTGATGTTGTTCAGAATGAAGAAATCAGATGACACTCTCTTCAGAAGCAGATATGCTGAAAATCCTTTGATAAACTAAGCCTTAACGAGTTAGATCAGCATTGCAAGAACAAGTCTGTCATGCAAACTATGTCATATGTTCCACACATATTTGATGATACTTGGTTCTGAACAGGCTTCACACTTATTCAAAGAAATAAAGTCAGAAGATGTTTTGAGATATTAGCTAATTCTCTGTAGTACATAACTTTTCAGAAGTTTATGTTTAAGCTAAAGAATTAGTGACCTTCTGATGATCAGAATTTTCGCACTCTGAGGATTACCTTCAGAAATCAGATGAATACTCCTGAACAAAACGTAGTGGTCATCTGAAGAGAAAATTGATTCTAGTCTCAGACTAGAGATCCGAGTTAGAGGACATCGATATTCTTCAATCGCCAGATCACTATGAAGGAAGCAGAAGCTGAAAAATGATGATCAGAAGCTCAGAGTCAGAATGAAAAGCACTTAGGTAAAGAATCTCTGTAAAGAATTCAGAATTCACAAAGGTATGATTCACTTCATTTATAACTTATTTTCTGATAAATATATTTCTACTAATTAAAAATGTCTTAAGAAGTCTATAGTATAGATACTAAATACATACTGTCTAATCTATAAAAGAGTCAAGATGTTCTCTCTCACTGAAAAGTCTTGTCACTTAATAAGTACTTGATCTAGGTCACCCTACAGTACTGTACTCCTCTATCTTAGTGGAATACTCGTACTAGTTGGTTAAGTAAGATTTCGTTGAAATCAGACGTAGAGAAATAGAATTGTCATATAAAGTAAGAATCATGTGTGTCCTATCACAGTCATCTGAAGATGCCTTAGGACAAAAGTATCCCGGATCAGATGGAAATTCTCTAGTTTTTAGATTCTGAGGATTTGTATGTAATAGGATATCAAATGTGTGTATTATACATTAATCATTTTCATTTACTAACTAGGAGTAATTATGAACTGACAAACTAGGACTCGAAGTTTACCTCTACATCTATGTACTTAACTGTCTAATGAGTCATATAAGCAATATACCCTTCTGATTCCACTCAGTGTTAAGAAATTTCAAAAGTCACGTATAGTTATACATTTATTGTTAATTTTTAACTACTGTCGAAAAGTAATTAAAGAAACAATATGCGTGATCTGTTGGCTATCTTTAGACTAAAAGACTACTACACCATGTGCTTATCCCTGTTAGTATCTCTGTCTCCTACTTCCTCGATACCTACCCTAGTGTCTAAATAGTAATGAATGGGTCTCTTCAAGCTATTTTCAGTCATTAACTCATTCACGTTAGTCTCTCTCCTTGCTTATTTAAAGTCATATCTTATTCCTATAATTCTTCGCTATCTCTTATTCAAAATCTTCTTGGAATCCTAAAAACACCAAAAATGACTCCAAGAACCTTTCATGGCAACGATGATCTCTTAGAAGTCATTAATGAAAAACAACCAAATCCAGCGTGTGCTAGTCAAGATTTCCTTCTTGGAATCCATTTTCAAAATTGGAATGGATACTTGTCTATGTTAAGAGGTCCAATATATACAAACATCCTAAAATCTTTTCGGATCAATGCCTCTGTCAGTAGTGATGGTTTGTCTATCTCTTCAAACGTCTATGGTCTTCTAGTTTCCTTCAACTCCACAAACATTGCTGAAGCCATTGATTGTCCCAAAGAAGGTATCAAAACCTTTCACGACTCCATTCGATGCACTTCCAACGCTGAAATGCATTTTATGTTTGATAAAGGTTCTACCTTTGAACCTACAAATCCAGAAAAACTTTTGCCTACTGCAAATGGATGGTTCAAGTTCATTTTGACGAATCTTCGCCCTTGCAATATTAACAAAGATTTTCTGTATCATAATGATAAGCTTCTCATCATGTGTCTTCTTAAGCCAACCCCTATAGATTTGTCCCAAGTAATCTTTGACCATCTTAAAGAGTCAATCCTTCTGTCAAGAACCGTGAACATGTCGTTCATCCCCTATGGAAGAGTGCTATCTGAAGTCCTCTTCAGAGCAGGAATCGTGCAAACAATTTGCAGAGTGAGAGGCGGTCCAGACACTGCTCTTGATAGAAAATTTTTTGAAACCTTCGACAGCAGATGGTTCTCATAAAATTAGATGACTGTGTGTTAGAACTAGGCTAAGCTATCAGTTTGTAATAGTTTATTAAGTTCATGCATCTGCGTTGTTCATACCTTGTATTTTCAATTAAATTAATGAAGTATGTGTTGTCTTCTGTTCTGTTTTCTTTCTTTCTCACTCTCTCTTAATTCTTATGCTTACCTTTATGTTTACTCACTTATTAGATATGTAAGATAAATCTTCTTGAGTTTAGACAGTGTGTTTCTTTGTTTCACTTTCAGTTAATGTTTTTCAAACAACCACTCTTACATATGCATTTATTGCGAATCTTTGACCCCTGTCAAGAATTAATTAGAAAATTCTATGCGTGATCTCTTGGTCTTCCCAAGATTGAGAGACTGTTATACTTAGGACTAGTATCCATCCCTTACCCTATCTAGTTTAATGGCTAGGAAATGATGAACCTGTCGTTTGGAGTCACAAGCATTTATTAACTCTCTCTATTCGTCGCCTATTTAAGACATCTTGTTCACTTCTCTATTCATCATTCCAACCCATCTCAGCTAGCGTCTCTCTTTCGTATTCCCTCCAAAATGTCTACCTCACATCCAAAAGCTGTTAAGAGTGAAATCTCTAAGTTAAAAGTTCTAAATGAACTTACTATGAACTCCTGTTCCCTCAAAGAACATGGGTTGATAAGAACCTCGTCTGAATTACGGTGTCAGAAATGGGAAGGTTATCTCAACATGCTTCCAGGCCTTATTTACACCGACCTAGTCAAGGAATTCTGGGCAAATGCTGGTGTCTTTTCAAACGTATATAATCAGCACATCATTCAGTCAGTCATTTCCGGATTCCCTGTAGTGATTAATCCCTCTATCATTGCACAAGCCATCAAATGTGATGAAATTGGTGATACTATTGAAGATTACAAAGAAAGAAATATCTTCAATGATCTCATCTACAAAATTCATTGTGGGAATGGTCCTTCCAACTGTGTTTCCACACTCACTCCCTTAGCTAAAGTCTGGCATAGGATCATGGAAACAAACTTAAGACCTAGAGAAATAGGAGCAAGAGTGCTATCTCACTCGGACCGACAATTTATTTTCTTTCTGGTCTACAGAAGAAAAATAAATCTCCCTCAAACCATGTTCAATTACATGCAAGAACAAATTCTCTTATCTAAAGACAAGTCTTCCTTTAGTATTCCGTATGGAAGAGTCGTATCTCGTGTCCTTGAGATTCAAGATGTGATCTCTAGACTAGAACACATTGGAGCAACCGAAGAATGCTCACCTATGAATGAATTATGCGGAATTCTCTGGGAATCTCTAAAGGATCATAAGATAGGGTTATAGTCATTTCACTCTCTGTTTTGTTGCTTTGTTTCTTGCATTATGTATTCTCCTCTTGATAATGAATGAAATTTCCTTTGAATGGCTTTACTTTAAGAATTACATAAAAATCTTTCTCAAAAACTCAGAAATGTTTACTTTGCTAAATTGCCCTAACTTTTTGATGATGTCAAAAAGGGGGGAGAAATACAAATATGATTTTGATAGAATGCAAAACTCAAACAAGTAAAGCAATAATATAAAATGCGTTTGCTACTAACGTTTGTTGTTTGATGTTTAACCGAGGAACTCTGAACAAGTTCACTAGGCCTTCTCATAACAGGTTTAGAAAGAAGAACTTTGCTAAAAGTTCTTATGAACTGTTTGTTCATATTTTCATGATTCTTGTTTCATTTTGTTTAGAAGTTGTAAGCTGTCTAAAAATATGATATTCAGAACATAAGAATCAGAAGAAGGAAAGCTCTGAAAACAGTCAAGACAAAGTCCACAATTCAAGAAGCCTTTCAGAAGAATTGAGCAAATCAGAAGTCGAAGACTATCTGAAAATCTGGATTGAAGATCCAAGAAGGAGAAGATCTGATAAACCAAGAATTCAACTTAGCAGAAATGATTTGGTATCAGGCTAAATCTACACTTGGTAGTCATACTCAGTATATAAAGATTAGTATCAGACTCAGTCTGTAGTGATATCAATCAGAGCTATGCTGTGAAATATTTTCAAATACCTTCATTGGTATTAATTTCAGCACACTAAGAGAATACCTTTTCAGATGGTATTAAACTCAACCTACTTTGATCAAGAATCAAGCTTTGATGAACCTATGAGTTCTGATAGTAACAAGGTTCTGAGATGAAGGCCTGTGTTCAAAGTCAAACTCTGAAAAAGTCATGATCTTATTGGTGATTTAAAATTAATATATCTGAATTATGATTTTGAAGATCCCAATATCTGACTTATGTAAACTAAGGGAAGACTACCCAGAAGATTCAAATGTTAAAATCTACAATCTTCATCAAGTCCGAAACTCATGGGGAGTTTCTTAAGTTAAAAGACAAGTTCAATTATGATAAATAGCGTGGCTAAGTTATTAGAAGAGAATTGTTCTTTCTCAATGCTAAAATGTATCTGCTGAAAAGTAGAAAATGCTTCAGATGTCTCTGAAGATTATGAGCTCTGATACGACGTACAAAGGAACTAAGTTCTAAAGATCTGAAGACGGAAGTTCTGATGAACTAGTCCAGATGCTGAAGACTTTGTCTCCTTAAAGACAAGATAGATAAGTATTCTGTTTCTATTCTTTGTTCTGGAAACTCAAATCGTTATTTTGTGAGTCTTTGGATCAAATGAGATTCTAGATAATCACAGATAAAATTTTGGGGATAATACATTCAGGGGGAGCTGTTGTTCCGGACTCTGAATATGTTTAGTTTTGGTGATTACCTTGTTTAAAATGTTTAATCAAAATACATGGTTTTGTCATCATCAAAAAGGGGGAGATTGTTAGAGCAAGAGTTGTCTCTGCAAGTCATCTCTATGTTTTGATGATAACAAGAGTATTTGTGGAAGAACCATTTTATGTTCTAATGTGTGTTGTGTGCAGATCATAATCATAGAAAACATCAGATCCAACAAGCACCAGTCAGACGTGTGTAATTGATTATATGCGAAGTTACTATGTGTGACACAAGTCACAAGATGCAAGTATGCTTATGTATCTGATCATACTCAGTCAGATCCAAGGATGCCGATATTGCTGTTGCAATGCTCTTGTGGATGCTCTCTGAGAGTGGTTATGATTCTGAAGATAGCGAAGCTTCTGAAGAGATAATCTTCTAGAGAAATGAAGTGCTGAAGATTCCAATGACTTGAAGTTCTGAAGGCTGAAGGCTCTGAAGACCAAGTGCAGAAAGGCTCTGAAGACTTATGTGTTTTGAAGATTATGGTTCTAAAGGTCAAGTGCTGAAGACTCTGAAGACAGATTCCTAATGGACAAGTTCTGAAGATTCTGAAGACTTGAAGCAGTGAAGATAACGGGTTTCAAGACAAGTGCTGAAGTTCTGAAGATAGATTCCTAATGGACAAGCTCTGAAGACGGAAGACTTGAAAGATCTGAAGACCCAGTTATAAAGTCTCTACTCATGCTTCAATTAATTACTATCAGAAGCCTCTGAAGATTTGAAGACAAATGTTACCGTTAGCAATGACTGTACACCATTCTAAAACACCAATCCCATCACTTCTACAGTAAAAAGAAGATATGGTAGTGCAACTTTAATCATTGCATAACGACTCTTTTCAAACGGCCAAAAGCTCTCCAACGGCTATATTTTACTTGGGTATTTAAAGGAAAGAAGTATGCGCTCCTGAAGGTGTCGATGTGATGATAGTCGCAACGATCAGTTATCGTTGTTAAACAAAACATTCAAAGCTATCACCATTAACACATGACCAATGTTGTTGAAGTTCAAAGATCATCATTCAACACAACAACAATAAATTGGAACAGAAGCTGTTGATAAAGAAGACAACATTGTAAATCAGTCAAGTCATCAACCATCTTCGTCCGAGCTACATTGAAGATCTGAAGTAAGGAGTTGTTGCTCGAAGCTTGCTTAACCAAAAAGAAAAAGAAGAAGAAGATCTACAAGATGTCATCAACTATCAAATCAATATACATCTTTGTAGAATAAAAAGGAAATAGCAAGGAGTTATTGCTCATATCTTGCTAGAACACTGAGTGTTCATTTGTACTTAAAATTAGGAGTTATCTGCTTGTTAAGAAGAGTCATTATAATCTCTACAACAACTAATTCTATGTGAATTAGGATTCCTCAAGTGATCAGTGTGATCAGAGACTTAAGAAGACAATGACTTGGTGTCATTGTGGGAAATCCTGAAATATGGTCAATGATAGTTATATCTCAAAGAGGATCAATTGTGGATCAGACTCTTGTGTGATCACTGATGGAACTCATTGAAAATCCTGGAAGAATGGTCAGTTAACGTTATATTCGTTAGGTCGAATCCCTGAACGTTTAGCTGTAAAATACTGATAGTAGATCTTGCGAGATTGGAACCTATTAGGTCAATGTTCGTTATATTCATTAAGTTGAATCCCTGAACGGTTCATTGTGGGTTAGTCACAGCTGCGATTGTGCAGGATGTTAGTCACCGGTTGTTGCCCGTGCATCTGTAATCAGATGGGATTATAGTGGATTAAGTCTTTGTGTTTATGGCGAAATCACCTTGGAAGGGTGGACTGGATTATCTTGAGAATTGCTCAGGTGAACCAGGATATATCGCGTGTTCTTTACTCGTGTTATGCTTTAAGTCATTGTTTATGTTTCTGTATTATTTATCAGAACCTTACATAAGCAAGTCAGAACCTTGCAACTTAACTCTGATAAGCTTCCGCACTGCAAGTTCTGAATCAAACATATTTTATTCAGACTCTTCTAGTTACTTATGCCTTAGGCAGTACAAGATCTGAATGATGCATCTCGAGTCAGGGTCTTTCAACAAACTCTGATATTCTCTAAGCACTTTAACGATAAGAGGAGAAAAGTCTTTAAGAGTGAAAACACAATTCAAACCCCCCCCCCCCCCCCCCTTTTCTTGTGTCTTTCTTGCACCTTCATCCAACACCTGATGAGTGTTGATCCACCAATTATCAGCCTCCTCAGCTAGCATATGAGTACCAAGTCATACCTTCTGCTCTTCTGAACAATACATAACACATAATATCCTTTCGACCTCCTTAAGCCATGCCTGCACTTCATCAGGATCATACCTACCCTTGAAAGTATGTAGATTATTCCTCTAGAACTTCCCTAAGTGACGGAACTCGTCATTCCCACCAGCATTAGGCTGATTATAAATAGCCTGAGCAACAGCCTGCGAAGTAGCAGCAATAGCAACATCGTTTCTTCCAGACATTATTGTTTTTCCACAAATAACAACAACAATGGTTAGAAGATAACATCGACAGTATTCAACTGTCACACCAACACCAACTCAACAACTTGGCCGGATAGACTGGTCTGCTCCAATACCACTATGTAACATCATAAATATTCCCGCGTAATTTAAATAATAATCAAAGTAAATTTAAATCAATAACATTTAGGATGTCACAAATCAGCAAACACCCGCTCATATAACATGATATGTAACACATGAATTTTAAAAAAAATTAATTAATAATAATAACAGCAAAACATGTATGAAGCATCAACCTTTATTGAAACAACATAAACATCATTATTAAATAATTATTCAGTACATAACCATGTTTTCAAAATAAACATAAATAACAACAACTCAAGAGATATCCAAAATCTCCCACAAAACATAACAGACATAAATGTTCTATAACCCCGGTGTTACACATCAGAGCAGATGTCGACACCTAGAAATAAAACGGAATAATGCATCTTTCACTCATATCAACTCCTCTAATGCGAATTATCTACACGATGCCCGTGTAAAGGAAACATTTAAATAGAAGGGTGAGATATCATTATTATATAAAAGAAAGCATGATAATATGTAAGCAACTGATTATTATATGCACATCAACCATTCCACAACACACTACAACACAGTTAACACAACAACCATCCAAACTCAACAACAATGCAATTAATGTACAATGCAATGAGACTCAAAACTCGCCTAAATGCATGTGGTACCAAATATGTGAACACTCAGGTTCACTACTCCGATCCTTACCTCCTAGGATCAGGGCTCACCAATCATTACCATCAACTTCGATAATGCCTCATTGATTCCATCACCTCCGAAATCAGCTACCAGCACTCAATTCCCACCTCCTAGGATTGATGCTCAACAACAATGGACCAATGTCTAACCTCGTGAATGCATGCAACATGTTATACATGCAACAACAACATCGATCACAATGACCAACACCTCCACAGTGAAAGTACTCCATCAATACTGGCCATCATGCATCAATTACATGCTACAACAGTTCAACAATAGCAACACAACGTTACAGCAATCAACCACAATGCATTTATGAATATGTCACATCATAATGATTTTTGCACTATCACAAAGCAAAATATACAACCTCTGGTACAAAAACCAATTTCTGAATGGAGTTCATCACGTCAGCTTCCCGACGCTTCAAACGACACCTGAATCGGACTTCCGAAACTAAAGTTATGAATTTTCAAAGATTTTTCAAAAATGGTCCCAGTGTAACCGGTTACACCCCTTGTAACCATATATTCCTCGCCTCTGTTTCTCAGTGTAATCGGTTACCATAAACCAGGTAACCAGTTACACCCTCACAGTTTTGCCCAAAAACATGTTTTTAACACAGTGTAACCGGTTACCACAATCTAGGTAACCGATTGCACTTGCAGCAGAAGCACTTTTCTGCTGATTTTCAAAACTAGAATCACTTTAAACTCCATGTTTCATACCATTCGATTTACGTATATTTTTATCCCGAAAATCACTTTTCTAAACCTCAAAACTTTGACTTTTTTTTACAAAAATACTCATAACTTTGTATTCCGACTCTGACTCGCAACAACATCATATGATTTAATTAATTACATGATCCCAACAACAACAATTACAACAATCAGTCATTCCAACATCAGTCACAACATCAACATACTACACATAGTTCATCAAGCAATTCAATTAATCCAACAATTACAAGTTTGCAACAATTATTATGGTATTGAGAGAAGAAAAATACAACCTAAGCACATACATAATTTACCCACCATCGTCATATTAACCCTTAGATAATTAGAACCCATCTCTTACCTTAAAGTTCTTGCAAATCTTATTCTACCTCAACAATGGATTCTTCTCTCCCCTTTTGTCCTAGCCTTTCATCTCACTTTCTCTTGTTTTTACGTATCTGACAACTTCCCTTACTCTAATCCCCATTTTCTTATTATAATATTATTATTTGATCAAACTAAAAATAATAATTATTATTATCGTCAATTATTTAATTAAATTAATATTCACCTAATATTAAATAATTAAATAATTATCAACTAATATAATCCAATTAGTTTTACTCACCACACCACCAAGTCCTATGCAATTGCTCACACACCCCTACAACACCTTAAAGTCTATTCTTAATGTCACTACCCCACACCAATGGCAGCTCAACAGACCAATAACACAACATAAACACAATCATCGCATAATTAAATTACAGAAAAATAAATAAAATAAGTTGGAGCGTTACAACGACTATGACTTTCTCTTTATCCATGACACGTCTTATCCCATGTTTTTCTCTCCAGAGGTGAGAAAAACTTAAAGGCGAGGCGGTGCCTTCCTTCGGGCGACCCCGTGTCATCGCCTTTTCCTAAGGTAGTCCCAAACGGTCGCCCTATGCAAGGTTATTTGTAAATATAACACTACAAATTTAATATTTAATTTCTTTTTTTTATTATATAAATTTCAATGTTTTATCTTTAATTTTTTTAACGATAGATGAGTAATTTTTTTTTATCACATCGTGCTTGTTTCTCTTTTCTTGCTCATCTCATATTTAGGATAAAAAATTTAGCTAGAAAGAAAATTGTATACTTTTTAACTTATCATATTTTAATGTCGCATCAAATACAAGATTTGTCTTTTATCCTACACATTAAAAGAGTCATAAGAGTTTAACCAGACATGATGAAAAATAACATTATAATAGGTATAAGGAAGAATTACACATTCCGAATTTGACAAAGAAGGAGGAATTTCTCATCCTTAACTTTGTTTCAAATTTCTACGTGCTTCTTGTTTTCAACTATATTTTTCTCAGGTACAATCATTATTATTTTCGGCCTTTTAATAGTATATGAATTTAGTTTTTACAAATAATTGGATAAAACCTTTGAACAACCTCAAATTTCAGTAAAAAATTTTAAGAAATGACATGTGTGTTACGGAAGGGGAGCACATTACAGCCTCTTTCGTGATGTTTTTTATTTAGTGATACTCAGTTTTTCTTCAAGAAATTGTGCCATCAAATAGAGAGACTAACACATTGTGGAGGCTAACTTCTCATGCACTCTAATGCTTTTGTTGACACTTGTTTAAGTTGTCTCACTATTATCTCTCTCATTGTGTGTTTCTTAGTAACTTTTAGTAATTATGTTTCATTCCGAACATTAACATAGGCTGCAAAATTTGGTAGATAGCAAAAAACCTCTCATTGTATGTTTCTTAGTAATTTGGTGGATAGATAATAATTACTGTCATTTAACTCAGATCCCTAGACTCTCTAACAAGGACTTTGAGGGGCTAGATTCTCCATAAGCTACGGGACAAAAGGTTCCAAATTTCAAAGAAATAGAGGAGAAAGAAAGATAATCTGGAGGGGAGATCAATGAGTACGAAAAGCTTGCCTATATTGAGAAAGGCTCCAACAAAAGTTTCCAAAGGACCCTGCCACCTAAGCTTTCTGAGTTGGAAAAGGTCACGTGTAACACAACTTTAGAAGTTCAAAAAGGGTTATCAGAAAAAATAGGTGGTCATAATGAAGATAACTTTATAACAGTGGTGGGCCCAAGTTATGATGAAAGTTCAACTAAATTAGGTGATTTAAAAAAGGATGGAAAAAGCATCGATATTAGTGATTCTAGCACAGGCAAAGCAGAAAATTTCATGGAAGATGTAAGTCATACACGCATCTTAGAACCTTACCTCGTGGTTATTACTGACAATAGAGATGCTTTGGAAGAAGAAACTGCAAACTCTGAGTACACCCAAAGCTCAGCTCAAAAGTTCAAAGAAAGAAGAAGAAGAAGAAGAGTCATTCTTAGAGAAAAAAAGAAAAAAGAAGAAACAACCTTGCACCTGCAGTCAAAGGAAAAATTCACATAATCAGGTATTAAATTCTGATGACCTTAAATTAATAGGGAGTGAGATGGATAGGGTGAATTGGAGAGTTCTTCATGGGGATGCTAAAGAAATTGCAAAAGATGTGTGGGATTTAGGCAAAGACTTTGGCTTAATTCATAAAGGGGGGAAGGGGAAATTGTTCCAGAATTGGAGCTGGGAGTGTGTAAGGGGAAAAGAAATATGAACGTGTAGGGTTTGTGGCGGGTTCAGGAGTCTTAGTTTGAATCGTGATTATGAAGTTGATCAGTTACAATATTAGAGGCTTAGGAGGGGTTTCTAAGAAGAAGGAAGTTCTCAAGTTAATCTGTAAACTGAAACCCAACCTCATATGTATTCAAGAAACAAAGATGGAGTCTATTGATAGAGCTTTGTGTTACTCTTTGTGCGGGTCAAACGATTTTGATTTCGCTTTCAATCCAGCAGAAGGCAGATCTGGAGGTCTGTTGGCTATTTGGGATAGGAATATTTTTTTCAATTCGGAGAAAGATGTTAATGGTTCACGTATTATGGTTGGAAGGTGAATGGGGGGAGGATAAATCTAAAGTCAATCTTGTTAACGTTTACGCTCCCTGTGACAGCAGAAGGAAAACAATCATGTGGAAGGAATTATTGTCTAGATTAGTTAGGAAGAAAGGGGAATGTGTTTGCTTTATGGGGGACTTCAATGCCATAAGAGATAAGTTAGAAAGAAAAAGGGAGTAATGAAGCAGCTAGAAGGGACGAGATAGAAGATTTTGATGAGTTCATAGTAGAGGCTGATTTGGTAGACCTTCCTCTACTCGGCAGAAGGTTCACGTGCTCAAGAACTGGGGGTTCAGTGATGAGTAGATTGGATAGATTCCTTTACTCCGACAAGTGGTCGATAACTTGGCCGAATTGTAGCCAGTGGTGCCTTGATAAGGAATTATCCGATTATTGTCCCATTATGCTTTGTGATTCAGTTCAAGATTGGGGACTAAAACTGTTTCGGATGCTTAAATGTTGGAACGATGTGCAAGGGTACCATAATTTCGTTATCGAAAACTGGCGGAATATTAAGGTAGAGGGTTGGGGAATGTTTGTATTGAAAGAAAAGTTCAAAAGTATCAAGGAAAGTCTTAAAGAATGGCACAAGAATCACTCTCACAACTTGGATGAAAGAATTCTTGAGGTTAAGGATAAGTTAAATCTTTTGGAAATTCGAGGTTAGAATTCTGCCCTTACGGAGGAGGAGTTGTCACTCAAGAAAGAAATGTCTATAAAACTTCACGATCTCTCGAATCTCAACTGAAAATTTTTGTGGCAAAAGGCTCGGTCTAGATGGCTAAAGGATTGGGATGCAAATTCGAAATATTTTCATAGTTGCATAAACAAGAGAAGAACTGATAACAAAATCTTGAGTCTAAATGCGAACGGAAGAAGGATAACAGAGGCGAAGGAGATTAAAAACGAGATCTTAGAGCACTTTAAACAACATTATTCAGCTTGTGGAGTCAAAGTTTTTCCTGAGAACATAAACTTTAAAAGAATTGGTGCAGAGTATAATGAAGATCTGGTGAGAAAATTTACGGAAACGGAAGTTCAAAGAGCGGTGTGATAGCGATAAAAGCCCAGGTCCGAATGGAGTGAACTTTGGCTTTATGAAAGAAGTTTGGGACGAAATGAAGCAGGGCTTTATGAAGGTATTGGCTGAATTCAATGAAAACGGAAGAATAGTTAAGGGTGTCAACAGTTCCTTTGTGGTGCTGATTCCTAAGAAGAGAAATCATGTGCATATCTCGGATTACAGGCTAATCTCGTTGATAGGGTGCATTAACAAAGTGATTTCTAAAGTTCTTACTAACATAATTAAAATAAGTCATTGGTTTGGTGATATCGGAGCCTCAGTCTACCTTCATAGCTGGGAGGCAGATTCTAGATGGGGTTTTAATCGCAAATAAAATCGTGGAGGAAGCTAGGAGAAGGAAAAAAGAAGTAATTATGTTTAAAGTTGATTTTGAGAAAGCCTACGACTCAGTGAATTGGCACTTCCTCAACTTTGTGATGTTAAAGATGGGATTTCATGACAAATGGAGAAGGTGGATTACATAATGCCTCAAAACTTCTTCTATATCTATACTTTTTAACGGCAGCCCGACAAAGGAAGTGAAAATGGAGCGAGGTTTACGACAAGGAGACCCTATTTCACCGTTTTTATTCCTCATTGTTGCTGAAGGATTTAATATGTTAATTTAAAAAGCGGTGGATAACGGCAGGTTCAACGGGTACATTTTTTACAATGGTCAAGACCAGTTTTCTCACCTGAAGTATGCGGATGACACGCTAATTATAGGGACAAAAAACTGGTCTAATATCTGATTTATAAAGGTAAACTTACTTCTCTATGAAGTCATGTCAGGTCTTAAAGTGAATTTTAACAAGAGCATTCTGGTGGGGCTCAATATCCATTAAAAATGGACTGAAGTAGCAGCAAACATTTTGAATTGCAAGACGGGTTTGACTCCTTTCAAATACATTGGCCTCCCAATAGGTGCCAATCCTAAGAGATTAGTTACTTGGAATCTTGTGATAGAAGCTGTCAAATTAAGACTTTCAAGATGGAGGAACCAACACCTTTCGTTTGGTGGTCGAGTGGTGATCCTTAAATTTATCCTTTATGCTCTTCCTGTATATTTTCTCTCGTTCTTCAAGGCTCCGACAGGTGTGATCTCTAAGCTCGACTCGATTTTCAAACAATTCTTGTGGGGTGGGAGAGAGAATGAGAGGAAAATTAATTGGGTTCAATGGGAGAAAGTGTGTAGGCCTATAGACGAAGGGGTTGGGTGTTAGAAATTTGAAAATTTTCAATATGGCTCTCTTAGGTAAATGGAAATGGAAAATTAAAATGGAAAGGAGTGGATTGTGGTATAAGGCTTTGATTAATAAATATGGTAGATTAGAGAATCGAACTGGTATTGATAGTAGAAAATGGTCAAATTGGTAGAATGACGTTCGAGGAATAGCCTTAGGAGAGTGGAAAACTCTAGCTCTTATTCTGTTAAAGAGTCCTATAGGGACTTGTTGTCTTTTGGCTCCAAATCTACAAATCCCTTATGGTCCAAGGCTTGGCATAAATCGATCCCACTGAAGGTGACTTGCCTTGTTTGGAGGTTATTCCAAAACAGAATTGCTACCAAGGATAATCTGCACAGTAGGGGCATAATAGGGAGTGGTAATCTCAATTGTGTCGGAGATTGCGGAAGTGTAGAAACAGCCACTCATCTGTTTTTTGAGTGTCCATTTTTCGCAGGTATATGTCAGAACGTATGCAAATGGCTTAGGATCAACACGGCCCTGCACAGAGAAGTATTGACTCACTTATCTCAATTTGAAGGGTTGGCTAGAGGTGGAAGAGATTCATCTTCAAATTTATGAATCGTTTGGTTTGCGTGTGTGTGGAGTATATGGAAATCCAGGAACGACAAGCTGTTTTGTAACAAGGAGATAGACTCAGGAAAACTAGTCGAGGACGTAAAAGAATACTCGCGGAGATGGTTATCCACAAAGCTAATCAACTTGAATCTAAATTTAGCTCAATGGCATGTAGATCCAAGGACTTGTATAGGAATTTCAAATTCATAACTGGATTCTCTCCTTGGATAGGTTTTTTTCGGTAGGATGGATTGGCTAGAGTATGCTATGTCGGGATTAGTTATATTGGTGGCGTGCTTGGTGTTATACCCTAATTTTTTACCCCTAAGATCCCACATATCATTTGCATCTCATACTACAAACAAGATCACAAACATTGGTCCTCCAGCCCTCCTCTGTGGGTTTGTTTCTGGATGGAGATCACCAAGCTCTATTGTGTGTGCTTATCTTTATGATGTTTATGCTTACTAACTTTAACCAAAATACCAAAAATATGTTGCAGTTTTCCTGTTCTTCTCTCTCTGTGCGTCCAGGGTTTTGTAGGTTTGTCAAAGACAATGAAGTGATTTCAGGTAAATGTGGTTGTTCGTTCACGACCTGGTTCAGATGGAAGTTTGACCTAATATTGGTCAATTTATCAAAAGTTTGCTTCATCTGCTAGTCATTCGTGCCAATGGTTCATCTCTCAAGCAGTGACTGTCCAAGGGCAAGTTGTGTGGTGCAGAAATCATCAGGTGGTTAAGTACTGATTCATGAGAGGTTTGATTCAGAATCAGGGTGGTTAAAAGTCCAACGGTTCAATTGTGTTCATATGTGGATTTATGTTCCCGAAAATTGATTCAGACATATTTGAGGTGATTCAGAATTTATTAACCAGAAATTCAAAAAATTAGGGTTGACGGTCATGGCTTCAGTTGTATTTTGTTCAGTAGTGGTTGTGTGCACTTTATCAGAGGCTTATGAAAAAAAGGTCAAGATTGATTATGTGTCAAAATCAAGGTTTCTACCCATGTTTATCCATTACCTTCCAATTATCCACCTCATTTTTATCCATATCTTTTTCTTTCCAATATCCATATTGCCAATTTTCCATTATCCATGTTCATTCTTTTCTAAACCAATTATCCATTTTCCAATCCATTTTTTCTACACCAATTTAATGTCCAAATCCATATTGCAATATCCAATGTCGATTTTAATACCATTCATTAAATCCATTTCAATTAGTCATTACCCAAATATCCATAAATATCCATTTCAATTACCATTATCCTTATTTTGATCTAGTTTTCTAAAACCATTCATCTATGTCCAATTATATTTTTAATCCAAATCAATATCCAAATTTCACTTTCACCACACACACTAATTTATCAAAATCCTTTTTTTTTGTCCACATTTAATTCAAACTACTTCTACAAGCCCATTGCCAATTACAACGATATGCTACAAACAAGTTTCATGCTACTTGAGATATTCCCTTATGGCAAACAAGTTTCATGCTATTCCCTTATGAGTAAAGTTAATCAATAGTTTACACTCACGATTTTTTTGTCGCTACAGAAAAGTGGCAACTCTGCTGGGGAAGCTCTGGTTCCTAGTGGGTTCAGCCTACTTTGATTTATTTATCGCTTATTTGTTTGATTTGTTTGTTATTGCTTGTTCTGTTTGGGTGCTTGGTGATCTGTGTGGTGAGATAAGTCCTATACTCGGACTTGAGTGCACTTATGATAGGAGGGTGGTATAGTCTTGTTCGGCTTACATGGAGTAGTCCTTACTAAGCTGACTTTAGGTCCCCTGCTCAGTGGAGGCCCCTTTGGGATTACTGATGTTATACGAGTAGTCGTATTCGGCATTACTTTTTCTGACTTGGGAGCCTGAGAAGTTGAGGATCTAAGAACCCTTTAACCCATCTTGGCCTTATTAGGACGTGGTGCGATGGCTGTTCAGGTGTAGACTTGAATTAGTTGTTACGCGATACCACACTCAAACGAGTTTATCTTGAGAATATTGTTGGCTGATGAGTAGTCGTTTAAGCCGATAATATCCGAAAGATGAATCTATGACTCTGGAAACTTTTTAGAACCTTGTTCTAGAGGTGCTGATGTAACCTTAGTACGTACCTTTATGGGTTGGTTCTTACCCTTAACTCCATACTCGTGACTCGGACCCTTGAACCCGTGTGCTTTAAGTGATCTTGTTTGTGGTTGTCGCATCCATGCACTCTTGCATTCATGAGCATACATTTGCATTTATCCAAGTCGCCAAAGAAACTTATTTCAACTGTCTCCTTCTTCAGTTATTTGTTCACCGTCAAGCTGTTTCCTCAACACAACTACGGAACTAGAGCTGCCGTCAGATTGAGAGTGAAAAATCAAGAATAACACAATGCCGAAGTCAGAATGTAAATTGATGAGTTGAAGGCTAGCATGACAAAGCTCACAGAAATGATGCAAGTTCTAATTGCTAAAGGTGAACCACCTCAGAGGACCGTGATCTCTGAAGTCTCAACTACTGCTGTTAACCCTCCACTGATTCATCAACTAGCTTCTACTTCGCCAGAATTTGGGTTACCTCTGAATTACTCGCCACCCTTTGCAACTACTCCAATGGTTGGCCCCTCACAACTGCCAATATCTTCAGCTTCATTGTTCACTAAACATCAGCCCCTTGTGCATACTGCTGCTCAAGCTACTCCTGAGAATCCTCCTTTCGTGTACCATGCTCCTGGTCCACAATTTGAAAGTCAGGGAGAACCTGGATACATTGAGGAAGTCAGAGAGCAATGGAAAACTCTAGAGAAATGGATAAGAGTCGTGGAGGGAAGTGATGTCTTTGGTGCTGCCGCAATAGACAAGTGCTTGGTTTCAGACTTGGATATGCCTGCCAAATTCAAAACTCCTCAATTTGAGAAATACAAGGGGCACACCTGTCCCAGAAGCCACTTGGTGATGTACTACCGCAAGATGGCTGCCTATACCAACAACGACAAATTTCTCATTCACAGTTTCCAAGACAGCTTGAGTGGGGCTTCACTAAAATGGTATATGGGACTTGAAAAGAACCGTATCCAAAGCTGGAAGGACCTGAATGATGCTTTCTTAAAGCAGTATAAGTACAATCTGGACATGGCACCTGACCGCCGTCAACTGCAAAACATGTCTCAGAAAGAAAAGGAATCCTTTAATGAGTACGCTCAGCGCTGGAGAGAGCTAGCTGCTCAGGTGGAGCCACCCTTGGCAGAAAAGGAATTGACTGGATTATTCATGGATACTCTTTAGCCACTCTTTTGGGAAAAGATGATAGGCAGTGTATCATATGGTTTTGCTGACCTAGTCACTATTGGAGAAAGACTAGAAGAGGGTATCAAGAAGGGAAAGATTACTAATGCTGAAGCCTTTAAAGGTGCTAGAAAGTCCGCTGGGATCTTTCAAAAGAAGAAGGATGGAGATACCTATGCTGTTTTAGTTGAAAGGAAACCTCATCGTAGGCAACAGCAATATGTAGTTGCAGTTGCTCTTGTTGTCAATGCCCAACCAATTCAGGCTCCTCGTCAAGCTATTAGACAAAATCATAATCGCAATAGGGTTAACTTTGATCCTATCTCGATGTCCTACACTGAGCTATATCCAGGTCTTGTTCAGAAAGGTTTAATTACAACTAGAGCTCTACCTCCTCCTCCAAATCCTCTCCCAGCCAGCTATAGGGCTGATTTTCATTGTGAATTCCATCAAGGTGGGACAGGCCATAACTTGGAAGGTTGCTATGTGTCGAAGGCTAGAGTACAAGAGCAGATCAGAGACATAATACTCACCTTTCCTGATACCAATCCTAATATTGTCAATAATCCTCTGCCAGAGCATACCAAGTGAAGTTTGAGCCAGTTTAGACAGATCATCTCTTAAAAGCCAGTGTTTCAGACATGATAACTCATCCTTGTTGTTGATTAGTCACTAGGCCTTGTTTCTTTCTGTTTGCACTTTTCTTTAAATGTATTGATTGTTTGCTTTCGAACTTTATTTGTACTTTCATGGTTAATTTTAATGAAATGAGTATTGCAATGTTATGATTCAATTTATTTACATCCACTGTGTGCATCTTTATGCTTTCTTTTCTACAAAACAAAAATATATCTCCTGTTCACTTTCTTTATCAAACTTTTGTTTATGCAAAGATTGGAGGGAGGATGATGAAAACGAAATACCCAAAATTGTTGAATTGTATGCTTTTAATTAAAACTTGGCTGATGATGTACAGGAATTATTTCAACTCCCAAACACTGGAGAAATAAGGAAGTTAATCCCTTGTCAACCCCTTTGAGCCTAGAAGGTGGAGTTTCTTTCTGTACAAAAAAACCCACAATCTTGACCTGGGGATGGGTAGTTCTCAGTTAATTTGACTGTGTATTTAAACACAAGAGAATCATTCAAGAAGCCTTCTAACAAAGGTTGCAATCACAAGCTTTCCTTTGCACACATCAAAGAAGTGTCGAAGATGTCTTTCAAATCAAAAGTCAATGATGGTTCACTGTAATTATTAAGCCAGGCAGTCACTATCTTTAAAAAAAAAAGAGAATGAAAAAAAATAAAAATAAAATCCCGCTAAGTCAAGTCCTATGAAGGAAACTTAAGCAAAAATTGGGGCATCCCGCTGACTGTAAGCTCAAATGACACAGTTCAGGCAAAAAATAGGGATAACAAAAGAAAAATAAAGAGGTTACCAAAATCCTCAAAGACAAAACGAGTTGACTAAGGTCCTCATGAAAAACAATAAAATGTCGTATGAAAAAGTGAATGTCATTTCAAAAATCCCTTGGCCTTTGAGCTATCATCATAACAGTGTTGCAATTCCAAAATCACTTGGAGCCTAAATGCATAGGTTGAATTAACTGAACATAGGACTGAAGATCATCACGAAGAATGGGTTGGGTACAAATAAACTTTGAGCCTATACCCTTTATTTCGAAAGCCGTGAACCAGACCACGTTACAACCCTTAAAAGACCTAACTGAAGCCAGGTTTCTTTTGAATGCATACTACAGCAAGGTTGCATAAACTGACTCCTAAGATTGTTGCCAATCATTTGCTTTGATGTCGTACCTTTGTTTTCTCTTTCACAGTGTTTTGACAAGTGATTCATTCGCTATACATCAATAATATCATTGCAAAAATGATTTTTTTTAATTTCAAAATTGCATGAACTTTGGATTAAAATTACCATGTTTGAATGAATAATTTTATTTACAGACAAACTCTCCTCATCAAGAAATTTAAAACAGTTGAGAAACTTGGTCAGTGATCCTACCAGGGGTACATTACTTCCAGATCCTGTTGTGAATTAGTCAAGATTTGCTGCTCAGTGCAAGTTATTCTTAGAATTTGGTAACCAGAAGATCTCTTTCAGGATTCATAATGAGTTTAGCCTTCCCAACAGTCATTTAGAGAACTGAATCCATGATCAGTTTATCCTTAGCATTCGTTTCAAGAATTGAAGCCATGATCATTTTTCCCCTGCAGCAGTCAAGCTGAAGCCATGATCAGTTTGTTCTCATCAGTCAATCAATCTGGGGTGGTCTTTCCTCAAGATGTCTTTCCTCAAAAGACCATCAGCCTGATACAATTCATAAGTGTGACAGATATATGTTCAACATGTTCTCTCCAAGCAGAGTGGGCAGTGTTCCCTGTGTTGAGGAATTAGAGTTCTATTCTTCCCTCACAAAAGAGTATATCCCAGTTATTCCAATCATCTACATTGCATACATAAATCATTCATATTTCATGCATAGAAAGATTTGCATAGCTCGAAATGTGTTTCGTGCTCATATGGATTTCCTGAGGTCCTGTTGCTATCAACATCTTACCTTGTGATCAAAGTCCAACTTACTTGGCGCCTACCAAAACAATTACTTGTCTTTTCTTTCAGTGCCATTCCTGAATGTTGTTGTTTCCCTGTGCATCTAATGTTGTGGTTGGATTTTTTTTCTTTCATTCTAGTGTTATTCTTGGATCTTTATTTTCTTTCACTCCAGTGCCATTCCTGGATGTCTATCTCTTTTGATCTCCAGTGCCATTCCTGGATATCTTGTTCCTCTTGTTTCTCCCATTGCTATTCCTGGAAGTCTTGTCTCTCATTTATAATCTCCAGCAGATTTTGCTTGGATATCTTTCAATGCCATTCCTGAAAGTTTTATCTGTTCATTCAGTGTCATTCCTAGATGAGTTTTCTCCTTTGCATTCAGTGTCATTCCTGGATGTTTTTCTCACTATCATTTAATGCCATTCCTGAATGTAGTGATTTACCTTTACTTTCAGTGTCATTCCTGAAAGTCCTTTCTCACTTTATCCAATGCCATTCTTGGATGCTTCTAATGTATTTTCCAGAACTTTTCTCACTTCATTCAATGCCATTCTTGGATGTTGTAATTCCTTTCGTCCAATGCCATTCTTTGATATCGTTTCCTCATCTGAGTCCAATGTTATTCTTGGATATCTCTGATGTTTACCCTTGTCATCCAGTGCCATTCTTGGATGTCCCCAGTGAAATTTTTCAAATAGAAATTTGTCTTCGTCCAATACTATTCTTGGATGCCTCTGATATTTGATGTTGCCCTATTCAATGCTTTTCTTGAATGTTGTAGTTCCTTTCATCCAATGCCATTCTTGGATGTCTTATCCCCAATAGAGTGTTTTTCACCTCCATTCAATGCTATTCTTAGACGATGCTGTTGTTTTTACCAGAAGCTTTCTTGTTGTTGTCCAATGCCACTCTCGGACATCTATCGGCATACTTTTGTCTCATTCGTAGTTTCCATTTAATGCCATTCTTGGATGTCACTACATGTCTTCCCAGGGTCTTGTCCCTCTCTTTCCAACTATTGATGGATACTTCTTGTCACCTTGACAGATCTCCAGAAATAGCTTGTGTTCCCTAGCGTGTCTTTTCACGTCATCTCACTCAATTTACCGTGAATCCCTTATTTTAAGTTTCCCCGTAGGGTGTTTTATCCTTTGCATTCATATCATCTTGTGGCATCTTAGGGCTAAAAATGTGGTTTTCTGTATTTAAGTATCTTTAATCTTGTCGAGACGAAGTTTTCAACCTTCATATCTCCGGATAGAAAAAACTTAAATAGGGACAACTGTTATACTCTAATTTTTTACCCCTAAGATCCCACATATCATTTGCATCTCATACCACAAACAAGATCACAAACATTGGTCCTCCTGCCCTCCTCTGTGGGTTTGTTTCTGGATGGAGATCACCAAGCTCTATTGTGTGTGCTTATCTTTATGTTGTTTATGTTTACTAACCTTTAACCAAAATACCAAAAATATGTTGCAGTTTTCCTATTCTTCTCTCTCTATGCGTCCAGGGTTTTGCAGGTTTGTCAAAGACAAAGAAGTGATTTCAGGTCAAAAGTGGTTGTTCTCAAATGGAAGTTTGACCTAATGTTGGTCAATTTATCAAAAGTTTGCTTCATCTGCCAGTCATTCGTGCCAATGGTTCATCTCTCAAGCAGTGACTGTCCAAGGTCAAGTTGTGTGGTGCAGAATTCATCAAGTGGTTAAGTAATGATTCATGAGAGGTTTGATTCACAATCAGGGTGGTTAAAAGTCCAACGGTTCAATTATGTTCATCTGTGGATTTATGTTCCCGGAAATTGATTCAGACATATTTGAGGTGATTCAGAACTTATTAACCAAAAATTCAGAAAATTAGGGTTGACCGTCATGACTTCAGTTGCAATTTGTTCAATAGTTGTTGTGTGCACTTTATCAGAGGCTTATGAAAAAAGTTCAAGATTGATTGGGGGTCAAAATCAAGGTTTCTACCCATGTTTATCCATTATCTTCCAATTATCCACTTCATTTGTATCCATATCTTTTTCTTTCCAATATCCATATTGCCAATTTTCCATTATCCATGTTCATTCTTTTCTAAATCAATTATCCATTTTCCAATCCATTTTTTCTAAACCAATTCAATGTCCAAATCCATATTGCAATATCCAATATCCATTTTTAATACCATTCATTAAACCCATTTCAATTAGTCATTCCCAAATATCCATTTCAATTACCATTATCCTTATTTTATCTATTTTTCTAAAACCATTCATCCATGTCCAATTATATTTTTAATCCATATCAATATCTAAATTTCACTTTCACTACACACACCAATTTATCAAAATCTTTTTTTGTCCACATTTAATTCAAACTACCCATTGCCAATTACAACCATATGCTACAAACAAGTTTCATGCTACTTGAGCTATTCCCTTATGCCAAACTTTACAAGCCGTGTCAAAACAAGCTCATAATACACAGTCCAATTCATATTACATAAGCTACAAATTCAAGCTACCAAAGCCTTATGATGTACACTACATTTCATACTTTGAGAACAAGATTTGGTTCTGCAATGCTACTTCTAAGTTTTGATGATATCAAATGAGTATTTCTGTATGAACAATTTTGTACAACTAATGTTTGTTATTTTTGAGAACTTAACAAACAGGCTATGCTTCCGTAAATTGGCGCGAACATAATGCTTAAAGGAAAATACTTCGCCTATACACTTGAAAAGCAGAACTCAATTCAAGAAAATATAAAGTTCACAAGACTCTGATACAAAAAGAAAAGAGAACGAGTTCTGAAGATCTGAACACAAAGGTTCTGATTGAACGAAGTCCAGATGCTGAAGACTTATGCTTTCTGATCAAGGTTCTGAAGACCTAATCAAGTCTCTACTCATGCTTCAACCAGATACTATCAGAAGCCCCTGAAGATATAAAGACAACGCACCAAGCGAACAAGGTTCTGAAAACCAAGTGCTGAAGACTCTGAAGACGCTGCTCTGAGAATTTGAAGACTTGAAAATCTCAAGAACCAAGTGATGTTTTCCCTTCTTACTCATGCTCATAAAAAGCCTCTGAAGTTGAGAAGCCAAGAAGACAAAGCTACATAGTACAACTGTACCTTAATTCAAAGCGAAAATATATTGGTAACAGTGCAACGGTACAAACGAAGATATTCTGACAGGACGCGCAACACGCAAAAGTTTTTATCTGTCCTCACGTTTCTAGCCGCCAGCCTAGTTAACTATCATGATTACACTTCAATGGCTCTTTCTACACGGCTATATAAAGAAGCAAAAGACTCGAAGAAAGATACACACGAACGCTACTGCAAAATACTTTCCAACTGAAATCTTTCTTAAGTCATTCTGGTCGAAACTTGTTTACATTTTTAGCTTGTATAAGAAGCACTTTTCTGTAAACGAAATTTATTCAAACTTAGGTTTGTGTTCCTTGAGAAAGACCGTGTGGTTGTATTTCTTGAGAAGTCTAGGACGTGTTGTCTTAGAGGTTGTTCCTTGAGTAAGACCTGTGAGGTTGTATTACTTGAGAAGTCTAAAACTTGAGAGTTTTAGAGGTTGTGTTAGTCACCAGCATTTTGGCTTGTGCATTATACTGATTTGATTGAATAGTGGATTAAGACCTCGTTGAGAGAGGCAAAATCACCTTGGCGGGTGGACTAGACTAACTTGAGTGTTTCTCAAGTGAACTAGTATAAACATAACGTGTTCATCACTTGGTTCTCAACAAAGGTCATTATTGTTAAAAGAAAGAGTCTTATAAAAAGAATTTATTTTGAAGAAACAATTTTATTTTGAAAACCCAATTCAAACCCCCATTTCTTGTGTTTTTCACACCTTCAATTGGCATCAGATCTCTGGTTCTGAGGTGATAAAAAGGTTGAATTTTTATCAAGCACTTAACAGTGTTCAGTACCGATCCAAGTGTGAAAAACAATGGCTATACCAAATGCTGAGACAAGTGTTATTGTGAATGAAAGAGATTCTTATAGTGCAAAACCTCCTATCTTTGATGGGGAAAAATTTGACTATTGGAAAGATAGAATCGAAATTTACTTTTTGTCGTTTGACTTAGATCTATGGGATCTGGTAGTTGATGGCTACAGTCACCCTGTAGATTCTGCAGGCAAAAAGATTGATAGAAGTGCATTTACAGATGCACAGAAGAAAACTTACAAAAATCATCACAGAGCAAGAACGATTCTGTTAAACGCAATTTCTTATACAGAATATGAAAAAATTACAAACAAAGAAACTGCAAAGTCTATCTTTGACTCTCTTCGTATGACTCACGAAGGCAATGCTCAAGTCAAGGAGACAAAGGCTCTTGCACTAATTCAAAAATATGAGGTCTTCAAGATAGAAGATGATGAATTTGTGGAAACCATGTTCTCAAGATTTCAGATGCTTGTTGCAGGACTCAGAGTTCTGGACAAAGGCTATTCTACTGCTGATCATGTCAAGAAAATTATCAGAAGTCCACCTGTCAAATGGAGACCAATGGTGACTGCCTTGAAACTAACAAAGGATTTGAATAGTATAACTCTTGAGGAACTAATCAGTTCTTTAAGAAGTCATGAAATAAAGCTCCAAGAAGATGAACCTCAAAAGAAAAGCAAATCCATTGCTCTAAAAGTTAAATCTGAAAAGAAAAAGGCGTATCAAGCATAGGAGGAAGTGGAAGAATCTGAAGAAGAATCAGACGAATATGACATATCTCTCATATCAAGGAAAATTAGTCAACTATGGAAATATAGAAGAAATAAGTTCAGAGGACCAAGAAGAAGATCTGAATCTACACATGGTCAAAGGAGAACTTATGGAAGAGACGTTACTTGTTTTGAATGCAAGGAACCTGGACACATAAAAAATGACTGTCCAAAGTTTAAGAAAGATGAGAGACCTAAGAAAGTTAAAAAAGGGTCTTATGGCAACCTGGGATGATTCAGAGTCCGAAGATGATTCTGATGAAGAACGTGCTAACATAGCACTCATGGATAAACCCAACGATGTTCTATCAGAAGGAGAACCATCAGACTCAGACGACGAAAGAGAAGTACTTTCTTCCCTATCTCGCTCTGAACTTGAAATGGGATTATATGAACTTATGGAAAGATATCAAACTCTTCGAAGAAAACACAAAACTCTGAAAAAGACTCTTGTGGTTCCTTTAGAAGATCTTACTAAAAGCAAATAAACCATCCTTGAATTAAATGAAAAACTACTTTCTCTGGAAAATTCAAATACTACATTAAAAAGTAAAATCTCTAGGTTAGAAGAAGAAATCACCTATAACATAACCAATACTAATGAAGTAGTCAAGTATGATAGAGCCTTCCAACACTTTCTCGCTAAAAGCATTGACAGAAGCAAAATGGCTTCAATAATCTATGGAGTTAGCAGAAATGGTAACAAGGGTCTGGGATATTCAGGACCATCACAACCATATGATGAGACCAAGAGTATCAAGATAATACCTATGTCCAAACATTTTGTGCCCTCTAGCACTATCTTGAAATGTCCTGAACAAAAAGGTTCAAAATCTATCACTACACAAACACATACACTGAAGAAAACTCCTAAACTTAAACACTATGCACAAGTTCCACACTATTATCCTAATGTAAGGAAGTCCAAAGGTGTCAGAACCTCTGGAAAAGCTAATGTGAAAGGACCCACAAAATGGGTACCTAAGAATGAGATAGTTTATGTTGCAGACATCCTTAATGGCACCATTGAAACACCAGTCATGGTACCTGAACAGTGGATGCTCGCGACACATGACGGAAGAAAGGCATATGTTCCAAGATTTGAAACTTAAACCCGGAGGTGTCGTCGATTTCAGAGGAAATCAGAAAGGAAGAATTATTGGCTCCAGAACTGTTGGAAATTGTAAGCTTCCTTCTATTAATAATGTTCTGTTAGTTGAAGGTCTAATGCATAATCTATTGTTAATTAGTCAACTTAGTGATAATGGTTATGACGTTATTTTCAATCAAACGTCCTGTAAAGCTGTAAATCAAAAGGATGGATATGTCCTGTTCAAAGGTAAGAAGAAGAACAATACATATAAAATTAAATTATCATATTTAAAACATCATAATGTAAAATGTCTTCTGTCTGTAAATGAAGAGCAATGGGTCTGGCACAGACATCTTGGTCATGTTAGCTTGAGAAGAATCTCTCAGCTGAACAAGCTTGGACTTGTCAGAGGTTTGCCAAATCTGAAGTACTCTTCAGACGCTCTTTGTGAAGCATGTCAGAAAGGCAAGTTTTCAAAAACTTCTTTTAAAGCAAAGAATATTGTTTCTACCTCTAGACCATTGAAACTTCTTCACATTGATCTATTTGGACCAGTGAAAACTGCTTCAATCAATGGGAAGAAATACGGACTAGTCATCATTGACGACTATAGTCGTTGGACATGGGTAAAATTCTTAAGATACAAGGATGAGTCACATTCTATGTTTGCTTCTTTTTGCACCCAAGTGCAAAATGAAAAGAATTGCAAGATCGTCAAGGTCAGAAGTAATCATGGTGGAGAATTTGAAAACAAATATTTTGAAAAACTTTTTTATTCACATGGGATATCTCATGATTTTTCTTGTCCTAGAACTCCTCAACAAAATGAAGTTGTTGAAAGAAAGAACAGAACTTTACAAGAAATGGCTCGCACCATGATCCAAGAAACTGACATGGCTAAACACTTTTGGGCAGAAGTTGTTAACACAGTGTGCTATATTCAAAATAGAATCTCTATAAGACCTATCTTGAATAAAACTCCTTATGAATTGTGGAAGAATAAGATTCCCAACATTTCCTACTTTCACCCATTTAGATGTACCTATTTTATGTTAAACACTAAGGAGAATCTTGGCAAGTTTGATTCCAAAAGCACAGAAGTGTCTGCTGTTAGGATACTCTGAACACTCAAAAGGTTACAGAGTTTATAACATAGAATCACGAATTGTGGAAGAATCAATTCATGTTAGATTTGATGACAAGCCTAACTCTGAAAAGTCAGAGCTAGTTGACAAGCTTGCAGATTTGGAAATTAGCTTTTCAGAACCTAAAGAAAAGGAGGACAAAGTTAAAGAACAACAAGATCCCACTCCAGACACTGTTGATGTAACTCAGTATACTCCACATCAAACGAAAATAAGAATGTCTACATCTCATCCTGAGGAACTAATTCTGGGTAGCAAGGACGCTCCAATCAGAACCAGATCAGCCTTCAGACCATCAGAAGAAACGCTCTTAGGATTGGTGTCGTTAATCAAACCAGCTACTGTTGAAGAGGCTCTTATGGACAAGTTCTGGCTATGGAAGAAGAACTTAATCAATTCTCAAAGAATGATGTTTGGGATCTAGTTCCAAAACCTAAGAATGTTCATGTAATTGGAACCAAGTGGGTATCCAGGAACAAGCTAAATGAGAAGGGAGAAGTTGTCAGAAACAAAGCACGACTTGTTGCTCAAGGATACAGTCAACAAGAAGGAATTGATTACAACGAAACCTTTGCTTCGGTCGCCAGACTTGAAGCAATATGGTTATTAATTTCCTTTTCAGTAAATCATAACATCACCCTATATCAGATGGAAGTTAAGAGTGCATTCTTAAATGGTTATATATCAGAAGAAGTATATGTCAAACAACCTCCTGGTTTTGAAAATTCAGAAAAATCAGATTTTGTTTTTAAACTCAAAAAGTCACTCTATGGTCTAAAGCAAGCACCCAGAGCTTGGTACGATAGATTGAGTAAATTTCTTCTAGAAAACAATTTCACCAGAGGAAAGGTTGACACAACTCTCTTCTGTAAAACATATAAGAATGATATTCTTATAGTTCAAATCTATGTTGATGATATTATTTTTGGTTCTGCTAACCCCTCTTTATGCGAAGAATTTTCAAAGTTAATGCAAGCAGAATTCGAAATGAGTTTGATGGGTGAGTTAAAGTTCTTCCTGGGAATTCAAATTGATCAGAAACCAGAAGCCACTTACATTCATCAAAGTAAGTACACAAAAGAACTTCTGAAGAAATTCAACATGATGGATTATAATACAGCTAAAACACCAATGCATCCAACATGTATCATGGGAAAAGAAGAAACATGAGTTAAGGTTTGTCAGAAGCTCTATCGTGGTATGATAGGCTCTCTCTTATTTCTAACTGCTTCTAGACCTAATCTATTATTCAGTGTACATTTATGTGCTAGATTCCGATCATTTCCAAGAGAATCTCATTTAACTGCTGTTAAACGAATTCTAAGGTATTTGAAAGGAACAACTAACCTTGGCTCGATGTATGAGAAAACATCAGAGTACACTCTTTCTGGTTACTACGATGCAGACTATGCTGGAGACAGATTGGAAAGAAAGAGCACATCTGGAAACTGTCAGTTCCTAGGGAACAACTTAATCTCATGGTCAAGCAAGAGGCCGTCTACAATTGCTCTCTCTACAGCAGAAGCAGAATACATCTCCGCCTCTCTATGCAGTACATAAATGCTTTGGATGAAAAATTAGCTGGAAGACTATCAGATATATGAGAGTAACATCCCTATCTTCTATGATAATATTGCTGCTATTTGTTTAAGTAAAAAATCAATTTTACATTCTAGGGCTAAACACATTGAAATAAAACACCATTTTATCAGAGAGTATGTTCAGAAGGGAACCTTATTGATCGTACCTGGATCAGACAGTATCTGGTGGCCAACAACGACGTTTGGACTTTAGCTCCGGTGAGGTTGAAAGACGGCCGGAGGGGAGGGGGGTACCTGCAAGGTACTCCAACGCTCAAGTAAGGTAACGGTCAGAGAATAACAGCAAGTACAGAGATAAGAGTAAGAAAGTGTGTGTAACCTGACCCTCTCAAGTGAGAGGGTATTTATAGAGAGCCTCCAGCGCGGGGCCAACGGTTACTTGCATTGGGCTGGATTGTCAGGCCCAATCCAAGTAACTGTCATGGCTTACGTGGCGTAGTGAAGACCAGCACGTGGTCTTCGCCCTGGGGTAACCGTTCCTAGATCTCCGGAATTAGGGCAGACCAATTCCATCGGGAGTGGGTGGTTACATGAAAACGTGTCCTCGTGGGGAGGAGTCTTGCGTGTCGGGGAGAGACGTGTCCTCGCGGGGAGGACTCTTGTGTGAGAAGGAGATGGATCCTCGCAGGGAGGAGCACCTGAGTGTCGAGGAAGAGAGAGCCCTGAGGGGCTTGATGCCTCTGCTCGACGGACTCTGCTGATCCCGACAATATTGAGGGGTGGCACATGCCCGACGCTGTTGGGACGGGTATGTGCCCGACAGTGGTCTTGTAAAGAGGTCCTTGTTGGGCCATCTTATGTCCTGTGGGTTGGGCCTTCTCGACTGAGGGACAGACCTTGGCCCAGTCCAGAACAGGAGCCTCCCAAGTCGTTGCTCTGAAGTGTCGGAGTAATGACTTAAGGGCCAACAAGCATGTCAGGGAAGTATCAATCGCGTGACCGCGATGAGGGGAACTTGTTTGAGATCTACTGGCCGTATCGTCGGGGAGCCAAATGTTCGTTGGGTAGAAATCGACGAGCAAACTCGAGCGTGGGCGTTCGCGGATGGTCGACCCAGCGGGGATGCGATAAATTCGAACTTGGATGTCGAAGCAAATGGAGAGACGCGTGTTGGGGAGCGAACAGTCGCATGTATGCCACGTGTCAGACGCCATCATTGCCTAGGGGTGACTAGGCTAGGGTAGTGTACTCTAGTAGTCTAAAACCCTTCGAATTCAGTGAGGATCCTATAAATAGGCCCCACCTCGTTTCATTTGCACCGTTTGCTCTTTTCCTCTCAGACGCTCCCTCTGTTCTTCTCCGTTTTCCCACCACTGCCTTCCACCGTTCTCCACCGACGACCGCCGTGCCGGAACCCTAAAAAGCGTATTTCAAGTAAGTTTCTTTCTTTCTTTTTCTTCTTTCGTCTGCATTTGTAGGGTGAATCTTATGGTGAACTGATGAAGTTCCCATGGAAATCACGAAATATCCGACGAAAACGGCGGAATTTCATAGTTTAGTTGTTGAATCTCGCGGGGAGAGGCGATGAAATTTCCGAGGACACGAAGAATATCCCGGGGTCGTGAGATGAACGCTTCTCAGCTCTTTGTTGAACATTCCGGAGTTCAAGGACGGAATCCCCGGGGAGCCAACGCTTATCTCGGGGATATGGGTCGAATACCCCGGGGTCCCGCCCAATTTCGCTCCCGACGGACCTGAGGATGGTCGCGGGTTCGCGTTCCCCGACGTTCCCTCCTCGCCCCTTCACTTGATCAGCGGTGGAAGGGGTGGATTTGATATGGGTCATCGAATTCACCATTTCCTTCTGCTTTTCAGGTAAATGGACGTATTGCCCGTGGCTGAGGGATCTTTGGATGTCGACGACCAACCCGACTCTCCAATGGCGCCAATCGCTAGGGTCGAGGAATGTCCCCTCGAGGAGTGGGTCAGCGATGAGTTGTTGAACATTGCTTCCCATTTTGTTGACGAGGACGAGGACACTATTTTTTGTACAGTCGAGCACCAAGTGGTGGGTTCCTCAAAGTCGGGGAAGGTGTTCCGACCTCAAGCACACCATCGCATATGCTCGACGTACCGAGGGATGAGGTTCCCTCTTTATGAGTTCATGTTCGACAAGGCGGGGTGGTGTCTGCCCTTTACATATTTTCAACAGGCGGTATTCGTTTGGTTGCGCCTGGCGCCTTCGCAGCTCCACCCCAACTCCCTCACTTTCATCCGAGCTTTCGAGATCGTCTGCAAATATCTCTGAATCGGGGCAACCGTGCCTCTCTTCTTTCGCATCTTCCACCTCCAGGGACAGGCCTCCGATGGTAGACACGGTTGGGTGTCTTTCAAGCAAGTGAGCAGCTTGTTTCACATTTACTTGGATTCCATTCGTGACTTTAAACACCGGTATTATATCGTAATGCCGGTCACTCTTGAAGCTGTGAATTCGGTGTATTGCCGAGTTTCCCATGAAGCGGACGGGCAAACGGAGGAGGTCCTCGAGCCAAGATTCCCCTTGTTCTGGACGGAAGAACACTTCAAAAAGGGGTCGGACAGCTACAAAGTCAGTCCTGGCCGTTTGGACGAAGGGGATCGCCTGGCTTACGAGAGAATAGTCGCTTTCGTTAACGGGTTTAACAGAGCTAAGTTTGTGACACCAAACGGGGACTTCCCTCTGGGCGACGATGGGGAGGTCTTAATGAAGCGTCGATTGATCAACACTAGGGCTCTCCTCGAGACGTTTTCTGACGAGGAGGCTCTCGAGCTGTTAGGTGGGGTGGCTTCCCCGACCTTTTTTTTCCTTCATTTTTCTTTTCGAATTACTGACCTCTTTATTTTCTGTGCAGGTAAGATATCGTCTGCTGAGGAGCGCCTCAAAAAGTTGAAGGCTAACCGCACTGGGAAGAAGGGAGTCAAAAGCCGTCTCGAGCAGATCCGAGGGCAGGAATTCATTCCCACTCCGACAACTGGGGGTTCTTCTGGCTCTCACCAGGATAATGATTCTCCCAGCCCCCAGGTCTCCCCGAAGAGGCGGCGGGTTGCGGACATAGTGGCCATCGACCTTACTGAGAATGAGGGTCCTCCTGCTGTAAAATTCGTGCTCCGGCCTTGTCACTCGAGGCCGAACTTTTTCATGGGGAATAATTCCCTTTGTGTGGGTGCCCCCGAAGCTCAGGCCATCCTAGGCGTCGACAAGGTCTCTCGGAGAAAGGCGCTGGTGGAGGATGTGTCCGCTGTGATGCGGGTTTGTGCGGCTGCCCTGGTTCTGAACGACGAGGCGTGCACGGAAGGCGAACTGAACAGGTTGCGCGAGAGTTTCCAGTCTATCTCAGCTGAAATGGAGAAGGTGGGCAAGGAGCTGGCCGACTGTAAAAGCCAGAACCAGGCCCAAGTCGAGCTTCAAGGGCAGTTGGAAGAAAAGTTGAAGAATGCTGAGGAAGAGCGGAGATGTCTCGTCGGGATTGAAGAGGAGAGGGATCGTCTCTTGGCGAGGAATGCTGAGTTGGAGGAGGTTGTCGACCCCGCTGATGAGGAAACCGAGGAAGATAGGTCGCTGACCTCGCGGGCAGCGCTCATAGCGAAGCTCCGGCAATCCGAGGAGGACAACCTCGAAGCGGCTGACATAGGATTCAAAAATGCCGTGCAGTAGCTTCGGGTTCTCAACCCCGACCTCACAACCGTAGGGCTTGACCCCAACTCCGAGGTGGTCGACGGTCAAATCATGCAGCTGATGCGGGTGGACGAGGTTCATGAATGCGAGGATCCCGAAGGGACTGTCGCCGAGTAGGCCTTTCTTCTTTGTTTTGTTCGGCCTGCGAGCCGTTTTATTTTTTTTTCAATACGTATGCCCGGCCTGCGTGCCAGGGGCTTTTGATACTTGTTTGTAATATTTGTACAATGGGCTTTTGCCCGCTTTAATGCAATTTTACTTATCTGCTCGTGTGTTGTTTGTATTATTTATACTGTGTGTGATGTTATGGCATTTGTTATACTTTGTTTTCGTCTAAGTAATAAAGACCTTGGGATTTGCTCGACCTTGATAGTCCCTGACCGCGTGGAGAGCTGGTCGGGTGGTCGGAGACGTATTTCGACCTTCAACGAGGCTAAGAGCTCGATCGAGGTCTTAGCTTCGTGGTGTGAACTTCCCATCGCGAGCTAGGTGTTCTGCCTAATTGGTACAATGACGGTGGAGCTCGAACGAGGTATCCCCATCGGATCAAAAGTCCTCGCGCACACACGACGTGGCCTTTGATCATCGTGTTCTGTATAGGGGTGACGCGCTCGTACCTTATTGCGTCCCCATAATCGCGGTGTTTGTGAGTCGCGGGCAGTGCTTAACTGTAGTATTGTTTGAGCTTCTCAGTGTTCCATGGTCGAGCAAGTTCTTCCCTGTGCAGATTTTCGAGGAAATAGGCTCATGTCCCCGTTTTCGCGCGGACGCAGTACGGGCCCTCCCAGTTCGCGGTGAGTTTGCCTTCTCGCGAGTCTTTCTGGTTCCTTCGTAGGACGAGGGTGCCCACCTGAAAATCATGTTTGATAACTTTTTCGTTATAACGTAGTGTTATTTTCTGCTTAAGTGAAGCTTCTCAGAGAGAAGCGCCCGAACGTGTCTCCTCAATGAAATCGAGTTCTTCCCTCAGGGCTTCGTCGTTCGCGTCCCCGTCGAGGGGACTTCTGTCCTCCTCGAGGGTTCCCTAATTTCCACGGGGATCACCGCTTCCGTTCTGTAGGTCATGCGGAAGGGGGTCTCCTCGGTCGTGGAATGTGGGGTCGTTCGGTAGGCCCAGAGGACGTTGTGTAGCTCCTCGACCCACCGTTGTTTGGCGTCGCCTAATTGACATTTCAGTCCTTGTAGGATTACTCTGTTTTCCGCCTCAGCCTGTCCATTCGTTTGAGGGTGCTCGACCGACGTGAAGTGCTGCTTCGTGCCTAGCTTGGAGACGAAGTCTTGGAAGTTCTTGTCGGTGAACTGCGTTCCGTTGTCGGTGACAATAGCTTGAGGCACGCCGAATCGGGCGAGGATGTTCCTTTTGTAAAAACGTAGCATGTTGAAGGCCGTGATTTTGGCCAATGCTTCTGCCTCAATCCACTTCGTGAAGTAGTCCACCCCAACGATGAGGTATTTGTTTTGATATGACCCCTGGACGAAAGGTCCGAGGATATCCATCCCCCACCACGCGAACGCCACGGGGAGGACAATGTTTTGAGATTGTTGGGAGGAGCAAGGTGCATGTCCCCGTGTCATTGGCATCTGTCGCATTTCTTGACGTGTTCCTTGGTGTCCTGTTGCATGGTGGGCCAGTAATACCCTGCTCAAAGCGCCTTGCGAGCTAACGATCGCCCTCCGAGGTGATGTGCATTGATTCCTTCGTGGATTTCCTGGAGGATGCCGGGGAGGTACTCGTAAACAGGGGTCATCCAGCAATTGCTGTCACCAATGGCGTTTACGTCCGCCACTGGAGTGGGTTTGTCGATGCTCGACCGGGAAAGTACTTCTTGTATGATGGATTTGTTCCCGCCTTTCTTCTTTGTGCTTGCCAATTTGGACAAGACATCTGCTCGGGCATTGTGCTCGCGGGGGATGTGAGTTACTTCCGCGGAGGTGAACTTTTTCATCTTTTCTTTCACCAAGGCCAAGTATTCTATGAGGTTGTCGTTCTTGGCCTGGTACTCTCCTCGGACTTGCGAGGCCACGAGCTGGGAGTCGGTGAAGAGTTTGACCTCCTTGGCGCCGAGCTCCTCGGCCAGCCGAAGTCCGGCGAGGAAGGCCTCGTACTCCGCTTGGTTGTTCGACGTCGGGAAGGATAGTTCGAGGGATACCTCGATCAGGATGCCTTCCTCGTTTTCGAGGATGATGCCCGCCCCGCTTCCCTTCGGGCTGGATGCTCCATCGACATAGATCGTCCATTTCTGGGATCCGTTGGTCGAAGGTTCCGAGACGGTCATCTCCGCTACAAAGTCGGCCAATACCTGAGCCTTCAGAGCTTTCCTCCCTTCGTATTGGATGTCAAACTCGGCAAGTTCGAGCGACCACCTGAGCATCCTCCCCACCATGTCCGATTGTCCAAGGAGCTGCCTTATAGGCTGTTCGGTCCTTACAACGACAGTGTGGGCAAGGAAGTAGTGGCGTAGCCTCCTGGCCGCAGTGACGAGGGCCAGGGAAACTTTCTCTATCTACTGATACCTAAGCTCGGGGCCTTGGAGGGCTTTGCTCATGAAGTAAATTGGCTTCTGCCCGTCCGGGGTTTCCCGAATGAGGACGGCACTGACTGCTTCACTCGTGATTGCCAGGTACAAGAAAAGTGTCTCCCTGCCCTCGGGCCGTGAGAGGACCGGGGGATGCGATAGGACTTGTTTTAGGTGGAGGAACGCCTGCTCACATTCTTCACTCCACTCAAACTCCGTTTTTTGTCGAAGAAGTTTGAAAAATGGGAGTGCGTACTGTGCAGACTTGGCGACAAAGCGGGAGAGAGCGGTGAGCATCCCGTTCAATGATTGTATCGACTTCTTTGAGTCCGGAGTAGTGATCTCGGAAAAAGCCCTACACTTGTCGGGGTTGGCTTCGATTCCTCGCTCTGTGAGGTAAAATCCGAGGAACTTACCTGCCCGAATGCCGAAGGTGCATTTGTCGGGATTGAACCTTATGCGGCATCTCCTCGTCGTGTCGAACACCTTCTTGAGGTGCGCGGCGTGGTCGACTTCTTCCTCTGACTTGACGATCATGTCGTCCATGTAGACCTCGAGCATGTCGCCGATTTTAGCCCGGAAAACCTTATTCATCATCCGTTGGTAGGTCGCACCGGCGTTCTTCAGACCGAAGGGCATCACGTTGTAATAGTAGTTGCCCGACGCGGTCATGAAAGCCGTGTGCTATTTGTCGACCTTGTCCATGGGAATTTTGTTGTATCTCGAGTAAGCGTCCATGAAGGATAATAGTCTGTAACCTACAGAATTGTCGACCAGTTGGTCGATGTTAGGCAAAGGGTAGCAGTCTTTCGGGCAAGCCCGGTTAAGATCAGTATAATCAACGCACATCCTCTATTTTCCATTATTCTTTTTAACAAGTACAACATTGGACAGCCAGGTTGTGTACCTGTCCTCCGAAATGAAATTCGCCTCTAGGAGGTCTTTTACAACTTTTTCAGCAGCCTCCATTTTTTCGGGAGACTGCCTACGTCTACGTTGAGCTATAGCCCTAGCGGCCGGATCTACTGCGAGCTGATGGCAAGCAACCTCGGGGTCAAGGCCAGGCATCTCGGAGGTGCTCCATGCAAAGAGATCAGCGTTCTCCCTTAGACATGCCTTCAGCTGCTCCTTCGCCAAGTCGGGGATTCCGGTGCCAATCTTCACGTTACGGTCGGGATCGTCCCCGAGTACCACGAGCTCAAAGTCTCCGTCGGGGACGGGGTGCGTTGGGTGGAGAGGCCGCCCGTTGTTTTCAGCCTGGAGGTCGAGGTCTTCTGCCCCGTCTTCATCGGGTTCGCCCAGGAACCTGCTGTCGAGTTCGACTGTATTGACGCGCGGGAGAGGTACCTGTTCAGCGTTCGGGGGTGGCTTGGCCACGGTCTTGGGTTTGGTGCCGATGGAACTCATGCCTTTGATAGCGGCGTCGAAGCATCTCCTGGCCGCGTCTATGTCCCCGTGCATTGTCACTACTCGTCCCCTGGCCGTGTAGTACTTCATTTTGAGGTGGACTGTCGATGGCACCGCCGTAAGCTCGGCCAGGGTGGTCCTCCCGAGGATGCAGTTGTAAAGGGATGGGCATTCGACCACCAGGAAGCGGATCTTCACCTATTGGGCAGTGTCTTCGGCCCCGAATGTAACCATCAGCTCAATGTAACCCCATGGCCTGGTGGTGGTTCTGTTGAACCCCTGCAGATCTGAACCGATGTACGGGGTCAGATGTCTCTCGTCAAGCTGAAGGGTCCCGAACAGATGAGCATACATGATGTCGACCGAACTTCCCTGGTCGACGAGGATCCTTCGAACGTCAAAGTTCGCCATCTGTGCCCTGACCAGGAGGGGAATAGTGGCATTTGGCGCTCCCCCGGGGAGTTCCTCGAGGTAGAAGGTGATAGGGTTGGAGTTCCCCCGCACTTTCTCGAGAGTGGTTGTCTTCGCCGACGTTGCGGATTCCAGCTCATTAAATTTCCGCTTGATCGATCCGACGGACAACTTCTCGGGACCACCCTCGAAGATAACCATCGCTTTGAGGAAGCTTTCCCAGGTGCTACGGGCAGCGACGGGGTCCTCGTGGGGGAAGGTCGCCCACATGTTGCGAATTGCTTCTTGGCCCTCAATGATTGGGGGGACAAAGAAATCTTCGGGTCGAGTGACACTGAGGGCGACCTGAAACCGACTCTCGTCGGGAGGAGGTGTCGTCTCCTCGACATTCTGGGCTTCCCGGGAGCTGGGACGAGGAGTGCCGTTCTTCTGGGCGTATTTCTTTAAGTGTCCTTCCTTGATGAGAATTTCAATTACATCCTTGAGATGGATGCAGTCTTCTGTTACATGCCCGTGGCTCCGGTGGAACCTACAGTATTTTGACTTGTCAACGTTTGATTTGGGGGCAGTTGGCTTCGGAAAGCGGACTCCTCCTTTGACAAATTCTGAGTTCTGGCACTCGGAGAGGATTCGCGCACGGGGAGCGTTGAGCGGGGTGTATTCAGTGAACCGGCCAGCTGGTCCGCGTGGTTCACGGGGACGATTATCTCTCTTTCTTTCTCCTCCTCGTCGGGGAGGGGAGTCTTCTTCTTTGTGGCCGCGGGGGCCTTCTTTGCGTCTCGATTCAAGGGCGATCTGTGCTGCCTCCGAATCCTCGAGTTTGATGTACGACTGAGCCCGTTGGAGGAGATCCTCCAGGTGGCGGGGTCTGCGGAGGCCCCCGGACTTGGCAAAGTCAGATCCAAAACGTAGCCCATGGATGATTAAATACTTTTTCATGTCGTCGATCGTATGGACCTCGACAGCTTCTCTGTTGAATCTCTCAATGTAGTTCTAGAGAAATTCGTTCTTCTCCTGGAAGATGCTTTCTAGGGAAGCTTCCGTCTTCGGGTGTCGACGCGATGTAGTAAAATATTTGGTGAAGCGTTGTCTTAGTTGCTTCCAAGATGTGATCGACCCAGGTGCCAGACCCTTGTACCAAGTCATGGCGGCCTTCCGCAAGGTGGTGGGGAAAAGCCTGCACTTAATGGCTCCCCTGACATTTCTGAAGTCGAGCATGGCTTCGAAACTTTCGACGTGGTCGTCGGGGTCGGCCAGGCCATCGTAGTTCCCCAGTTGTGGAGGTTTCTCCATGCCCACAGGAATTGGGGCATTCATGATCTCCCATGACAAAGGGGTTCTCTGGTTGTCGTCGTCACTTCCTGTCGGGGACCTCGAAGGGGATCGCTGATGCCGTGGAGGGGAATTCCTTGAACGGTTCCTCGGCCTCTCCTCGGTATGTTTGGACTTCTTGGTAGTGGTGGAGGCCCTGGGTTCCTTCCGAGGCGGGGAACGAGGACATTTCTGGGAGATCGTCGGCTGGGGGCGCTCAAGACGTGGCCGACGATCTCCGCGCACCGGCGAGAGGGTTCGAGATTCGTCGGAAGGAGTCCTTCGCGGGGAAGGAGAACGGCGAGGTGACGGTGGACGACGATGTCTTTGCGGGGAAGATCGTCGTGCCTGCCCTTGCTCCAGTGCTTCAATTCTGGTATTCTGGTGCACGATCAGCTGGTTGGTCTGATTGATCAAGGCAAATAGGACCACGGTGCTCGAATCTGCATTGGCCGGAGGAGCAACTGGCTGAAAAATGGCTTGCTGATCGTCTTGGTTGGCGGCGTTGTCAGCCACGTCTTGGGAGTCCGGGGAGGCGGTCTGCCCGTCTCTTACATTGCCTTCATCGTCGTTGAGGGTAGCAGCGTCCTCGTGGTGGTTTTCGTTCTCGAGTTGTGTGAGGACGGTGTCCAGAGCTTTGTGAGCGGATGGATTGGCCATGCTGGTGATGAATGAGAGGATTGCTTTGGTTTATCGAAGGAAAAATGGGGAAGCAAAGTGTTCCCACAGACGGCGTCACTGATCGTACCTGGATCAGACAATATCTGGTGGCCAACAACGATGTCTGGACTTCAGCTCCGGTGAGGTTGAAAGACGGCGGGGGGTGTACCTGCAAGGTACTCCGACGCTTAAGTAAGGTAACGGTCAGAGAATAACATCAAGTACATAGATGAGAGTAAGAAAGTGGGTGTAACCTGACCCTCTCAAGTGAGAGGGTATTTATAGAGAGCCCCCAGCGCGGGGCCAACGGTTACTTGCATTTGGCTGGATTGCCAGGCCCAATCCAAGTAGCTGCCAGGGCTTACGTGGCGTAGTGAAGACCAGCACGTGGTCTTCGCCCTGAGGTAACCGTTCCTAGATCTCCGGAATTAGGGCAGACCGATTCCATCGGGAGTGGGTGGTTACATGAGAACGTGTCCTTGCGGGGAGGAGTCTTGCGTGTCGGGGAGAGACGTGTCCTCATGGGGAGGACTCTTGTGTGAGAATAAGATGGCTCCTCGCAGGGAGGAGCACCTGAGTGTCGAGGAAGAGCGAGCCCTGAGGGGCTTGATGCCTCTGCTCGACGGACTCTGCTGATCCCGACAATGTTGAGGGGTGGCACGTGCCCGACGCTGTTGGGATGGGTATGTGCCCGACAGTGGTCTTGTAAAGAGGTCCTTGTTGGGCCATCTCATGTCTTGTGGGTTGGGCCTTCTCGACTGAGGGACAGACCCTGGCCCAGTCCAGAACACTTATGCTTAAAGTTTATTGATACATACCATCAATGGGCTAATATTTTTACAAAACCCTTGGCTGAAGATAGATTTCAAATTATTTTAAAACATCTGAAAATGGACTACTGTCCAGAATAAAGATACTTTAGAACCAAATGTGTTTAGTCGGAGAAAACAATTTTTCAGAACCACTTGTGAAAGAGGTGTCGTAATTCTGATAATTTTTTTTAAGTTGTCCAGTCAATCATGACGTGTCATTTAATTAAAAAATAATTTTTGCATGTGATTTGATCATTTCTAAATCACACTATGTATCCAAATTAAATGAGCAGTAATTTTCTTGAGATTGACTCAAAACCTTATTACATTCATTCACTTATGCCCTGTACGGTGTCTATCTCCTTAAAATTTCAAAAACCATTCCTATTCCCACTCTCACTCAAAAGGAAACTTTAAAACCCTAAATCTCTCTCTCTCTCTCCGTCGAACAAACTCAATCCCTGTTCTCATCCTCTCCGGTCTTAACTGTAATCATGACGAACATCATTCAACAAGAAACTGTTCTCCTGTCCAAAGAATTTGAAGCGTCACTAAATCCCTCTCAAGAGCTACCATCTTCATCTATCACACCTTTCACAATCTTTGCGACCACCACGACGATTGCTTCAACTCCATTATCTCTTCCCACGATCGATGCAAACCATGTAACACAGAGAAATCCCTCTGTTACTTGTGTTGTGCATGTAAATGAACTAATCGTTCTGAAAGAGCTAGATGTCGACTTCGACAATCTTCGTGATAATGAGTTTGACCTAATTGATCAACTAAATACTCAAGGTTGGAATAATTTCTTTGACAGACTTAAAGGTCCAGTTTTTGAAGCGCTCGTAAAAGATTTTTGGAGACAAGCTAATTGTGATAAACTTCATGTCGTCTCTTATGTCTTGGGAAGAAAAATTGTCATCACCGAGATATCAATTGTTGAACTCTATAAACTAGAATTTCTAAGAAACAAGAGAGTCTATGGAAGGGTCAATAAATCCCCGTTTATGAAAAAGGTTATCATCCCAACTATTAACCAAAGAAAACAGTGTACAGGAGAAAAGACCTGCATGTAAATCTAAAAATCTGGCACAAGATCATTCTTGGTTGCATCAATCCAAGACCTTCATCATATGCTGCAGATTACTTCAATGCAAATCAGAAGTATATGTTATATTATTTGCTCACCAAAGAAAGGATGTGCTTACCCTCCATCTTATTTTACTATTTGAGAGATATGGTGAAGAAGACAAGAACAACGGGTGAACCTAAAAGTGATATACCTAAGTACATTCCTTTTGGAAGAATGCTTTCAGACATATTCTATGAAAGTGGTATAGTGGACACTCTGGTTACATAAGTTCAACACACAGAAGATCTGACTGTAACAATTGGAGAATCAGTCAACGCCACAACACTTAAGCATATGAGAATAATTAATAAAGTAAGAGTGGAACCTTTTTCTATCTCTGAGGACTTATTCAAATGCATGATCACAGTACCAGATTATCCTGCCTATTATAGAAGTGACCTCATTGAAGAAGTTGTTGCATTTGTAGACGCAATGAAAGCACAAGGATATGATGTATCTGAGGTCAAGAATGAAGAAGTTGAACTTGACAAAGAAATAGGGGAGCAAACTAAAGAGGCAGATGAATCTTATACTGAACTAACTCTTGCAGAGTCCTTCAGAAGGAAAAGAAAGCAAGCTACTGTTAGTTCTGAGCCTCAGAAAAGGGAGAAAAATGACAAATCAAAATTCTCCAAGACTGCTACTCTAACCTCCACATTAGAGAAAACCAGTAAGTCTGAATCTGCTCTATCTATTTTTAGAGTTGAATCAGTCTCTATTCCATCTTCACAACAAACTATCCCCATTTCCCCTTCACATCCACAAGTCAGCTTCAAACCGCCATCTTTTTCAATTCCTCCTCCAACTACCACTATCCAATCTTCACCCAACTCATCAATCAGTACCCGTATCTCGTCTGAAGCCATTCATACCTACACCTCGACAATAACCTCGTTAACCATTCATCCAAATGAACAAAGTTCCATGAACCTAATCTCTGAATCTCATGTCTTCAGCATTGAGTCTATCTCTGGGGAAACAATCTCTGAATCTCTAAAAATTATCACACCTGAAACCCTCATAGGTTCAGACACTCTAGAAGTGACATCTTCTGCTAATCAGCAAAACAATGAACATGCTCCTACTGAGATCGTTTCATCTCAGCAAGCACCACCTGAAACAAATTCTGCCAAGCCTGGCCTTGCTTTGGTTATCTATAACATACCACCTCCAACATCTTTTGAAGAATGCATAGGTCAATTTAGTGAAAAGGCATTAAACAAGTTTGCTAACTTAAGAAAAGATTTCAACATAAGTACCAAGCCCTTGGAGCTTAAAAGCTCTTGTCAAATCTTCCAGAAATGGGACGCAACCATCACAGCTGGAATTCAACGGGCAAAGGAAAGAACAGAAGCTGAAGAGCGGATCAGGGTACTTAAGTTCTTGGCTACAAAGCAGAAAGAAGTTGAAGAAAAGGCTGCTGAAGAAGCAAGACTTCTAGCAGAGAAGGCTACTGAAGAGGCCAGAGTAGCACAAGAAGCTGAAGCCATGGAAAAAGCCAAGCAAGATGTTGCAGTTGTTTCCACACCTGATCCTGCTGTAAAGCATTTGGAAAACGCAATTGGATAAATCAGAGAAGAACAACATAAGTTCAGAGAAAACTTTGAGGAACAAAAGATTGTCAATGCTAATCTTCAGAGCATGCTTCAGAAAATATGGGACAAGATGTCTTCTGGAAGCACCTAATCTTTATGTCTCGTTTGTCTTTAAGACTTTAGATCTTTGTTTTTCACCCTTGAACCACTAATATTTTTTATCAATGACAAAAAGGGGGAGAAGTAATATGAATGTGATATTTTGATTCCATAGTCAATCTCTGAAAAACAACGTTGTTTACATGCTAACAGATAAACTTTTATTTCTATTAGAGTGTTTTTCTTTTTTCAGGAATTCTGATCCAAATCAAGACTAAGAGCTCACGACCTAGTAAAATCAGGGGAAGCCCAAGCACATAAATTCATTAAGTCTAAGACTCAGGGGGAGTACTTCATACGAAGGATAAGCTATCTTTAGAATCTGTTATTTTCCCTGCATTATATATATCAAAATTATGTCACCAAAATACATAGTTTTGTCATCATTAAAAAGGGGGAGATTGTGAGAACAAGATTTGGTTCTGCAATGCTACTTCTAAGTTTTGATGATATCAAATGAGTATTTCTGTATGAACAATTTTGTACAACTAACGTTTGTTATTTTTGAGAACTTAACAAACAGGTTATGCTTCCGTAAATTGGCACGAACATAATGCTTAAAGGAAAATACTTCGCCTATACACTTGAAAAGCAGAACTCAATTCAAGAAAATATAAAGTTCACAAAACTCTGATACAAAAAGAAAAGAGAATGAGTTCTGAAGATCTGAAGACAAAGGTTCTGATTGAACGAAGTCTAGATGCTGAAGACTTATGCTCTCTGATCAAGGTTCTGAAGACCTAATTAAGTCTCTACTCATGCTTCAACCAGATACTATCAAAAGCCTCTAAAGATATGAAGACAATGCACCAAGCGAACAAGGTTCTAAAAAGTGCTGAAGACTCTGAAGGCGCTGCTCTGAGAATTCGAAGACTTGAAAATCTCAAGAACCAAGCGATGTTTTCCCTTCTTACTCATGCTCTTAAAAAGCCTCTGAAGTTGAGAAGCCAAGAAGACAAAGCTACATAGTACAACTGTAGCTTAATTCAAAGCGAAAATATATCGGTAACAGTGCAACGGTACAAATGAAGATATTCTGACAGGACGCGCAGCACGCAAAAGTTTTTATCTGTCCTCATGCTTCTAGCTGCCAGCCTAGTTAGCTATCATGATTACACTTCAACGGCTCTTTCTACACGGCTATATAAAGAAGCAAAAGACTCGAAGAAAGATACACACGAACGCTACTGCAAAATACTTTCCAACTGAAATATTTCTTAAGTCATTCTGGTCGAAACTTGTTTACATTTTTAGCTTGTGTAAGAAGCACTTTTCTGTAAACGAAATTTATTCAACCTTAGGTTTGTGTTCCTTGAGAAAGACCATGTGGTTGTATTTCTTGAGAAGTCTAGGACGTGTTGTCTTAGAGGTTGTTCCTTGAGTAAGACCTATGAGGTTGTATTACTTGAGAAGTCTAAAACTTGAGAGTTTTTGAGGTTGTGTTAGTCACCAGCATTTTGGCTTGTGCATTATACTGATTTAATTGAATAGTGGATTAAGACCTCGTTGAGAGAGGCAAAATCACCTTGGCGGGTGGACTAGACTAACTTGAGTGTTTCTCAAGTGAACTAGTATAAACATAACGTGTTCATCACTTGGATCTCAACAAAGGTCATTATTGTTAAAAAAAAGAGTCTTATAAAAAGAATTTATTTTGAAGAAACAATTTTATTTTGAAAAACCAATTCAAACCCCCCTTTCTTGTGTTTTTCACACCTTCACATACTACCAAAATTCCAAAGCATGCTTCAATACGACTCTTGTATCAAGCTTTACACGACCCATTACACTTGAAACTACCCCACACAAGCCTTCAAGCCACTTGCTATTAATACTTCAGAACGAGCCATGGGCCAACTGTAATAAATACAAAACGATGCAAAGCTACAAAGCGAAAAACCAAAACGGCGTTATGTCATGAGCAAAAAGAAGCTACAATCAAAAGCAAAACTCACGCACAACACACAATATTTGCAAAACGACACCACTTGAAAGCCTTCACAATATCACAAAGCCAGCAATACAAAACCAAAACGACATTCCGCAACTTCCAATTCTTTCCCATTTTCACTCTCAAATTCTTCTATAAAAACAAGACTTCTCTTTATTCTTTGCCAAGCTTTGATTAGCCACAATTACCATGCTCAATTTCAATAGACCTCAAAGCTTCATCTTCAAACCATAGTCAACCTTCAACTAACTTCAATCATCTTCATCTCAAATTCATAAAACCTGGAGAAATTCACAAATTTATTCATCTTCATAAATTATCTCACAACACAAATCCAATCCAACAAAAACAACGTTCAACACGCACAATGCTTCAAATCCAACAATACCTTGCATGTAACACCCCAATTCCCATCGCACTAAATAATACATAATTAAATCAGAGTGAATAAAAATAAATTCTTTTCGACATAAACAAGGATGCCACATTTGAAGAAAGAAAACACAACCCATGCTCATAAATTTGATACATAACACAAAATGGAATAAACATAAAAGAGAAACTTTTTCCAACAAAAGGAAGTTCAATTATGGAATAAAGCGGAAAGATCCATAACTGACTTGTTTTACAAAATAAATTGTTTTATAACATCAAAATATTCATACAAAGGTAATACAAAATAGATCCAACAAATGTATACATATATAACAAAAGCGTTCCCCGACTCCCGTGTTACGTATCAGAGCAGACAGACCGACAAAAGGATGGAGAGCTAATCTTCACAAAAGCCTCCAAGATACTAATCTACAATTGCCTCATAGAGCAACAAACCCAAGCAGAAGGGTGAGAAATAACAACTAAATTAAGATTGCATAATAATATGCAAACACATATAGATTCACATGCATAATCATTCTCACCACAAACATCACATATTAATACATACAGCATGCCACAGATGCATAACATATTTCTAATAATCCAACAACATAGCATATATCAATTATACCAACATAATCACATATTCGCACATAAGGCATACCAAAGTTATAACATATGGAAACACACCACCACATCATGTATATTCATATATAGCATACCATAGAGAATTAATACAATCATTGTAATGTACAACATCCCCACAATACATAGCATATGTCTATACATAAAATATATCATCCATAACCAGTGCATTTATCACAAATGCATATCAAATCACCAATGCTATCACGAGCTCAACATATAATCAGTCAATTCACAATTCCCCACACATAATGCATCCATTCACAATTTCCCACACATAATCAATCCATTCATGATTTATGCATATGCACAGAGACCGACACAATGACTCTATGCAATGCAATGCGGTACCATCGATCCATCAATCTCATCATTAATTCACTTAGGAATTATTGGAATCATCGCTTGTTACTTAGTGTAACTCCCCGTCGGGCAAACGATGTTCCCCGTCGCTTTAGGTCCTCTTTATATAAGGCACACGACGTTTATGGATCGCTTTAGGTCCTCTTTATATAAGGCACACGATCCAATCGCTTTAGGTCCTCTTTGTATAAGGCACACGATCGTCTATAACATCGCTTTAGGTCCTCTTTGTATAAGGCACACGACCGTTACAACAGATTCCCTCTGGAATCGTTTCGTCGCTCACACCCCATAAGGGCACACGACATCACAAGATGCATATTATGATGCTTGACATACAATGACTCATGACAATTAAATGCATCTGCAGAAATCAATAATATAGATTATCTCATCGTCATTATTCATGCATTGGAAATCAATTCAAACAATGCATTTACTTGCCATAAGGCCACCAAATAACACACATTGACTTTCACATAAACAATGCATTTCATCATAATCCACAAACCACAACAATTAGCATTTTAGCATATACACTCATAACAATTCACATCAAGAATTACTCACCATCAACCACAACAATCCTACAATCATACAATGATACTCACAACACTAGGATTCACGCCACGAAGGCTACCCACAACAACATTCATAACAACATGCATTGATATTCAATCAAACAATGTATTTACCACACAACAACATCATTATCACATGCATCAACATCATATAAATAGCACAAAAGCCCCACATTTATATGACGATATCATATCGCATCGAACACCAACAAACACAACAAAACCTACAAACCACTAATCATCCTCTACCAAATATTCTTAGTTAACACATGGTATCACATAACCATTTACCAGCACATTGGATTCTCTTTCCAAGGCTTCAAGTCCCATATCAATCGGATTCCTGATTCATGAATTTTGGTGGAAACATAAACTACACTTATCACATTCATCACAATATTTAACTCTACCATATCAATCCATGACATAAACATATGTTTCTATTCCACTATCATAAAGAGCATTGAAATAGCTTTCCAACGCATCCGACCATGCCTCAATCCGAGTTACGGATCAAAAGTTATGAAGGAAACAAAATGGGAAATCTGTCACGTTCGCTTTCCTATTCGCAATCCGAACCCCCAGCGAACCGTGGCAGAGAAAAACAGTAGAAAGTTCGCAATGCGAACTTCTGGGCGAACCTTCGCTTTCCCCTTCGCTGTGGTTCGCAAAGCGAACCTGCGAACCAAGAAATTCTCAGCAGCGCTGTTATGGGTCATTTTGGGTCAAAATTCATCATTTCTTCCACCCAAACACTTCCAAATCACAATATATCAACCAAAACATGTTCCAAACATAACAACAAGTATTCTACGCAGTTTATATCGATTTTCACCCGTGAAAACATCGATTTCTATCAATTGTTCATCAATTTATCAATGAGAAAAAGTTGTGAAACAACCAAAACAATTACAACAAACAACGCATATACATACACAAGCAAGATATAATCGAATATTCTCAGCCTTACCCGATTAATCGTGCTTTGAAGTGTCGGTTGAATCGATTTCTTAAACTTCAAGTTTTCCTCTCCTCCTCTCTTTTCCTTCCTCTTCCTTTCTTTCCTTTCCCTTTCTTTTCTCTCTTTTTCTCTCCAATCTCTATAAAAATATATAATTTTTCTAAAATATCTAACCCCTCAAAATGACCGTTTTACCCCTCAGCTCAAATATCTCGCAAACGCTCTCAAAACGCGATAAAACATAATAACGATGAAAAATAATATATTGTCAAATAAAAGTCAAGAATAAAATAATATAAAAACGAAAATAATTAAATCGACTCGATTAAATAAATCAGACAAAACGGGGCGTTACAATTCTCCCCCACTTAGACATTTTCGTCCTCGAAAATATAACTGATACGAACAACTCCGGATACGACTCTCACATCCGACTAACAAACTATCATGCCAACAAAAGGCACACCACGAATAACACAAACTGACAAACCACCTTGCTAACAGCAGCTAGAACAACGACACGACAACGACGACAACTACAACGACAAGATGCAAAGCCCATACAATGCACTTGAGGACCAACTCACAACTCAAAGAATACCCAAGTTACGAACACACAGGTTCACTCTTGAACCGAAACACAACAAGATCGTTACTCTCACTGTAGGTAACACTGCCCTAATTCCCCACAAGGAATTATCTACTCGCACTCGAACCATCACGATGGAAACGAGGCAACAACAAAGACAAGAACCTAAAGTCCCACGACACAACATCGTCTCAACAACATCAACAAAACCAGAATACCCAACATAACATCAATGCAACAACGTTGTGATTTACCCATCAAACATGTAACTAATACATCCATTTACATATTAGTACATGATTAATATTGAAACCTTCCACCTAACACTTCCATTATAGAACATCCAAGGGTCTCATCATTCCTACCGTTTCCCAATGTTCAACCTTTGAACTCTATCAAGTCACACACGCATATACGAACTGTGACACACCACGCTTCTGATGCGCACTCTAATTACTCGCAACAATCAAGTATTCCAATTTCCTATCCAATTTCTGACTCTCTTTAATATTCACCAGAAAACCATTGTTCACTTTTAATACACCTAACCTCACACACCAAACACAAGTCTTCGAACTACTCAAATAATTCTAACTCCCTGACCATCAAAACAGACATACATAAAAACTTTCGACTTAACTCATCACGCACGACATTAACTTTACCAATAGGATAACTCCAGCTAAAGTCATAACTCATCACAAATTCCAACCATCCTCGCTGTCTCATACTATATTCCTTCCGACCAAACATGTACTCAATATTCTTGTGATTACTAAACACTTCGACCCTAGAACCATAAAGATAATACCTCCAAATTTTCCAACACAATACCTCACAAACGGTTTATTAGGATCACGCAGAATCAAAACTGGAGCCGTAGACAACTTCTACTTCAACTCTCTGAAACTTTCCTTACAACGAACATCCAAAACAATTGATTTACCTTTTGCAAGTCAATCGAAGTAACGAAAATGGTAACTTGGAAAATCCTTCCATAACCTCCGGTAACAGCCAACTAAAGTAAAAAAGATTCTAATCTTCTTAACCAACTTCGGAGCCTCTCATCGTAGAACTGCATCTACTTCCGATGGATCCATAACCATACTCTCATCTGAAATAACATATCCAAGAAAACTAACCTTTTTCAACCCAAATTCTCACTTGAATAACTTAGCACAAAACTTCGTCCCTTTTAAACACTTGTAATTCAATTCTCAAACACTCTACCTGTTCTTTCTCTGAGTTTATAACAGATCCGAATATCCTCAATCAAAACCACTACGAACTTATCCAAATAAATATGGAAGATACGATTCATATACTCCACACACAATTTCATTCTCTTGACAATCCCAATTCCATAAATTCCAACATGTAGCAACAACCAACCAAAAAGAACTCTCAAATATTACATCCACACCTAAGGATTTTCTCAAGATTTCCATTAATGCCCTAAAAATTAAAAAACCCCAAAACTCCTCAAAACTCTAAGTTTTACTTTCCAAAGCCTCAATACCATTATACACCTCATGCTTGTTATTCCACTCAATCATCCATCCTTTTTGTTACTAACAACACTGGATCTCTCCTAGACGACACACTTGGTCTCACAAATCCCCTTTCCAGTAAATCTTCCAACTGCCCTATCAGTCCGGGCTAATGCTAACATCCAATATTCCATCCGGAAATACATCTGAAAATCACGCACAACTGGCAGCCCATCACTGTGGCCTTTCTGCCAATTTCTAGAAAACTATCATCACAAACATAACAACATCTTAGTCTCATCTCCTAAGAGTTTTCTACTTACTTAGCAGATATAAACCTCAACTATTCGTCTTCATCCAATTTAAGTTCACCCTCTACTCTCTGAGAAGCAGCCATTAATAATACCCAATCATTCTCCCTCAGAGACATTCCAACTTGACCAACATACAAAAACCTCAAATCCGCTTCACCTTCAGATATAAAAATCTTCATCGACTCGTCAAAATAATCTGTAATGATTTTCTTAATTCCAAACAATTCATTTCACACACTATCAAAGCCGAAAAGACACGTCTATTCCATCCAACATAATTCCGTCTACTATCAACAAGAGATTAAGGGTGATCAGTTCTTCAATTTATCAATAGACAGCCGACAATCATGATGGGGAATAAACCGTCTTTGCCAAACTATAATAGCATTTCTTGCATCTTGTGCTACCTAAGGCATAATTCCTTAGTTGACATAAACCTTACCTCCGCATTCCCTCCGGAATCAGGAACAACACTGTCCAAACAACACTTACACTCTTGCAACCAACCACACACAACCGAAGCAACTTGGAGAAGCACCAGCTTCTCCCCCACTTATCTCATTCTCACACCTGAAGACAAAGGATTAGAAAACCAGAAAGCACTGACAGTGTTTCACACACATATCACATACTAAGGAATAAACAACATCGACAATATTCAACTGCCACACCAACTGACTCAATAACTTGGCCGGACCGACCGACCTGCTCTGATACCACTAATGTAACACCCCAATTCCCATCGCACTAAATAATACATAATTAAATCAGAGTGAATAAAAATAAATTCTTTTCGACAGAAACAAGGATGCCACATTTGAAGAAAGAAAACACAATCCCTGCTCATAAATTTGATACATAACACAAAGTGGAATAAACATAAAAGGGAAACTTTTTCCAACAAAAGGAAGTTCAATTATGGAATAAAGCGGAAAGATCCATAACTGACTTGTTTTACAAAATAAATTGTTTTATAACATCAAAATGTTCATACAAAGGTAATACAAAATAGATCCAACAAATGTATACATATATAACAAAAGCGTTCCCCGACTCCCGTGTTACGTATCAGAGCAGACAGACCGACAAAAGGATGGAGAGCTAATCTTCACAAAAGCCTCCAAGATATAATCTGCAATTGCCTCATAGAGCAACAAACCACAGCAGAAGGGTGAGAAATAACAACTAAATCAAGATTGCATAATAATATGCAAACACATATAGATTCACATGCATAATCATTCTCACAACAAACATCACATATTAATACATACAGCATGCCACAGATACATAACATATTTCTAATAATCCAACAACATAGCATATATCAATTATACCAGCATAATCACATATTCGTACATAAGGCATACCAAAGTTATAACATATGGAAACACACCACCACATCACGTATATTCATATATAGCATACCATAGAGAATTAATACAATCATTGTAATGTACAACATCCCCACAATACATAGCATATGCCTATACATAAAACATATCATCCATAACTAATGCGTTTATCACAAATGCATATCAAATCACCAATGTTATCACAGGCTCAACACATAATCAGTCAATTCACAATTCCCCACACATAATACATCCATTCACAATTTCCCACACATAATCAATCCATTCATGATTTATACATATGCACAGAGACCGACACAACGACTCTATGCAATGCAATGTGGTACCATCCATCCATCAATCTCATCATTAATTCACTTAGGAATTATTGGAATCATCGCTTGTTACTTAGTGTAACTCCCCGTCGGGTAAACGATGTTCCCCATCACTTTAGGTCCTCTTTGTATAAGGCACGCGACGTTTATGGATCGCTTTAGGTCCTCTTTGTATAAGGCACACGATCCGATCGCTTTAGGTCCTCTTTGTATAAGGCACACGATCGTCTATAACGTCGCTTTAAGTCCTCTTTGTATAAGGCACACGACCGTTACAGCAGATTCCCTCTGGAATCATTTCGTCGCTCACACCCCACAAGGGCACACGACATCACAAGATGCATATCATGATGCTTGGCATACAATGACTCATGACAATCAAATGCATCTTCACAAATCAACAATATGGATTATCGCATCGTCATTATTCATGCATTGGAAATCAATTCAAACAATGCATTTACTTGCCATAAGGCCACCAAATAACACACATTGACTTTCACATAAACAATGCATTTCATCATAATCCACAAACCACAACAATTAGCATTTTAGCATATACACTCATAACAATTCACATCAAGAATTACTCACCATCAACCACAACAATCCTACAATCATACAATGATACTCACAACACTAGGATTCACGCCACGAAGGCTACCCACAACAACATTCATAACAACATACATTGATATTCAATCAAACAATATATTTACCACACAACAACATCATTATCACATGCATCAACATCATATAAATAGCACAAAAGCCCCACATTTATATGACGATAGCATATCCCATCGAACACCAACAAACACAACAAAACCTACAAACCACTAATCACCCTCTACCAAATATTCTTAGTTAACACATGGTATCACATAACCATTTACCAGCACGTTGGATTCTCTTTCCAAGGCTTCAAGTCCCATATCAATCGGATTCCCGATTCATGAATTTTGGTGGAAACATAAACTACACTTATCACAATATTTAACTCTACCATATCAATCCATGACATAAACATATGTTTCTATTCCACTATCATAAAGAGCATTGAAATAGCTTTCCAACGCATCCGACTGTGCCTCAATCCGAGTTACGGATCAAAAGTTATAAAGGAAACAAAATGGGAAATCTGTCACGTTCGCTTTCCTATTCGCAATGCGAACCCCCAGCGAACCGTGGTAGAGAAAAAAATAGCAGAAAGTTCGCAATGCGAACTTCTGGGTGAACCTTCGCTTTCCCCTTCGCTGTGGTTCGCGAACCAAGAAATTCTTAGCAGCGCTGTTATGGGTCATTTTGGGTCAAAATTCATCATTTCTTCCACCCAAACACTTCCAAATCACAATATATCAACCAAAACATGTTCCAAACATAACAACAAGTATTCTATGCAGTTTATATTGAGTTTCACCCGTGAAAACATCGATTTCTATCAATTGTTCATCAATTTATCAATGAGAAAAAGTTGTGAAACAACCAAAACAATTACAACAAACAACACATATACATACACAAGCAAGATATAATCGAAACTTCTCACCCTTACCCGATTAATCTTGCTTTGAAGTGTCGGTTGAATCGATTTCTTAAACTTCAAGTTTTCCTCTCCACCTCTCTTTTCCTTCCTCTTCTTTTCTTTCCTTTCCTTTTCTTTTCTCTCTTTTTCTCTCCAATCTCTATTTATAAAAATATCTAATTTTTCTAAAATATCTAACCCCTCAAAATGACCGTTTTACCCCTCATCTCAAATATCTTGCAAACGCTCTCAAAACGCGATAAAACATAATAACGATGAAAAATAATATATTGTCAAATAAAAGTCAAGAATAAAATAATATAAAAATGAAAATAATTAAATCGGACAAAACGGGGCGTTACATTGCACAACTCAGAGTTTCATCAACAAAGAAGAATAACATACAACAAATCAATTTCGTCGCAATCTCCGCAACTCGCACTCTCATTCAACAACATCAATATTTCGTCACGATAGTTTCAGAAGTCGTGATAGAAAGAGAGAAAGAAAACTTCACCTGAGATTGAGATTCCAAGTTTATCATCCATCATCTCGAAGGTATCAGATCGAGGCCTTAATCGTGTTTTCGCATTTGATTTCGGTTGTACTATTGAAGCAGATTCTCTTTAAATTGATGATGGATTCAAAACGAGGAGGTTCCTTTGGCTGGCGACAGAAATTTTGAACGAAAAAAGGAGAGACGCGCCGGAAAATCGGACGATGAGAGGAAGGTGAACAGTGTCGGCCGCGTTTTGAACAAGAAGGAGATGATGAATTTCATTTTCTGGTCCTTAACTTTGTTTTATTTTACATAAGTGTTTTTCTCTTTTTTTATATCATATTCATATTGGGCTTGGTCGAATTGGATCTAACACCACCAGCTTTTTGTTTTAACCTCCCTTTCTTAATGATGTTTTAAAATAGATTTTAATTTTTAGTGTTATTCTTTGTATTTTGAATGTTATTTTAAAGATAAATTTCTCGAAAAAATTATTTGAAAATACTTTGTTCTTGGTTTTCTTTTCTTATTGTTGATTGATTAATTGTTGGTTGTTTTGGATCTTGAATCTTGATAAGATCTCATCAATATCAATGGACTTTGGGTGGCAATTTTATCCACCAAGAGAGGTAATTGATATTGATGATGATTTAATCGATTTAAGATTTGAATTGGTGGTTCTTTTCATCTTGACCCCTTTCTTCTTCTCCTTTTTCTTTTAGTCGATGATATCTCCAAATCAATGATTGTTGATTTTCAAAAATGTTTAATCTTCATTATTTCAAATCTATGGGTGAATAATCATTTGGATCATTCTCCATACTTTGGAATCGTTATATATTTCCTTTGATAAATCAATGTGAAATCTCGATTATGATTAGATCGTTCTATTTTTCTTTTTGTGTGGCATGTTTTATGAGAATGATTTACATATCACTTCTCCAACATGTGTTAGCACAAACATTGTTATTGACCGGCCTCAGATAGTCGTGGCTTCTACATAAGCCCGATTACGATTCCTTAACATAGCGCTAAATTGTTCCGTATCGGAAAATGATCATTTGTGGCTCAAACTTATGTTTGAAAGTCCAAGTATGGTTGATTATTTGTCTTGGGTCCATTACTTATGAAACTTGTTGTTAGGAGGCTTTGATTTTATCAATCCTCTAATAAGTCTTCATTAACTTTGGCCTAAGTTCATTAGTTAACCATCATTGATCATTGGTTCTAACAACTAATCACTAATTCACTAACAATATTATTGTATTAATTTTGTTTATGTTTCCTTATCGCTCCCTATCTCTCTTTTACTTTTATGCTCCATTATTTTAATCTCATATCATATTATTGTTTATGCTTCCTCTATTTTTCCTTTTTTCGTTGGACACATATTTATGCTTCCACTCTTTTTTTCTTTTGTCCACTTGGACCATACCCCTCTTAAGACATTAATAAATATCGAAACACTTAAAAGACTTGGTTCTCTTAATCTCGGACTATTGTGACCTTGTGAATTGACTTGGACCTTGGACTTCGAACTTAGATCTAGGATCCTTACCTTATGCTCTTGGAGATTTGAGACCTTGAATCTTTGTATTGCTCTTGTCTGTTTGTCTGGAAATTTTCTGTGTGCAGGTGTGGTTACTTTGATTTTGAAAATCATCTGCTACATGAATCTTCTAATTGGATCTTAACCCTTGGGAAAACCTTACTTTGGCTCTGCTATGGCTTAATTTGGGATTTCCTCCGATGCTTTGATTCATCTGGTTATGATGCTTGTGATCTAAATCCAAAAGGAAGAGGAATGCTTATGTTGACTTCTTGTCAAGTGTTATCTCCTTGTGTGGTCAGATCTTCCTTTCTCTAGCTTTTATTTGGCTTTAGGATAGTCACTTCTTCTCCTCCCCATTCTTCAATTTTCAAAATCTTCTCTCTTTTTTCAAAACCTTCTTCTCTTCAAAACTTAAACCGCTTTCATAAAAAACCTTGACTTCGGTCAAGTGATTTTCAAACTTCATTTTCTTTAATAAATGTCAATCCATGTGAATCATACCTTGACCTTTTCAAAAGACTGTAAATAACACTCAAACTCATTCAAACTCTTTTTGTGGCTTATGCACTTTTTCATTTAAAACTTTTCAAAAGTTTAGACACGAATCATTTTCATAGTTGAGATGTAATTCTCTTATTCCCCATAGTATTTAAGATGTTGACATTTTCCACTTAGATGTTAAGCGATAGACTTGTTGATCTTGATCCAAGTAAAATCCTCCATCTTAAGATGATGCAAATGTTGTCTTATACTTGTGGGCGACTAGTCGTAGTTTTCTCCTTAAAATGACGACTTGTCTTTACATTTAAAATGAACCATAACAAACCAATTTTATTATTTTTACCACGAACTACGGGGTTTTGACACTACTACGAAAAACACATTTAACAACGGTTGGGAATGACATATAATGACGCGGGTGAGGGCGTTGTTATGTAGATTGTCATTGTATATATGATACTTACAACCACGGACTAGTAGGCGTTGTAATAAACAGGAAAGCGCGCTAACTATCACAACGGAAATATAACCGTCGTTAAAGTTTCTGCAAAATTAACAAATATGATCCTGCTTTTATAATTAATTCCATTTTTTTACCTGTATTATTGTTCTCCATATCACAGCACAGCAGAAAAATACAATTCACATTTTGTGATAAAATTTTCATAATAATATTAATCGTATCATATTCATAATATCACATATACCACATTACAGTTTATCAGAACAAACAACCTACATAAATAAAATATCACATATACCATATTACAGTTTACACACATTACATAACTTCACATAATTGTAACTTGGTGTATTGGTATCTTGTCTCTTGGCCTGGTGTCTTGTCTCTTGGCCTGGTGTCTGGACTCAAAATACCTATGATTTCAAATAATTATACTTGTTAGTAAAAATATTTCTAAACTATAACATATAATTAATATATTATGAATAAATAATAAATTACGTACTTGTTAATTTTCCCATATGCCTTCTTCATGATCGAGTCGTATAGCATGCACGACATCTCCATCAACTTCATCATATGAGGTAGGAACTTGTGTTGTGTAAGAAGGTGTGGATGGAATATCAAGACTTTCATCACTAAGAGGAATGTATTTTCCTTGGAGAACGATTGACCATTTCCCCGATATGTCCGATGGATCGGTAACATAGAAACTTGTTTTACTTGAGAAGCCATAATGAATGGTTCTGTATTAAAAGATGCCTTACCAAGGTCGACCCGAGTGAATCCTAAGTCATCAATGTCTACACCATTACTATTATTGGAAACCCACTTGCATTTAAATAAAGCCACTTTGAAAATAACATAATCAATCTCCCAAATCTCATCAATGACACCATAAAACGCGGTAGTTGCCAATACCAGATTCTTATCTTTCCAACTAGAGAAATACATCGATTCGGCTTCAACCATAACCCCACTATTTTGCATTGTACTACGATCATCTTTTGATTTTGTATAAAAGGTATAATGACCAATTTCGTATGCACTTCAAGTAATGACACAAAATTTTGGCTCGTACGACAACCATTTAAGTATCTCGGATGCACTACGATCATTAGATACACTTTTATTAAACCAATCCATGAATCTATTTTTATGCTCTATCAACAACAACTTGTCACTTATTCGGGGATATTTTTTCTTCAAAAATCTTTTGTGAGTATCTATGAAAGGTTGAACTTCATCTATATTATTCAATATATAGAAATGTGATTGAATAACTACATCCCGAGCCATTGACCTAACATCTAGACCTTGAATACCTCTTCTGTCTGTGTCAGCATGACGAGACTTTGGAATTCCTATAGAATCTGCATCCGACAAATAGTTTGTACAAAACTCAACAGCTTCTTCTGTGATGTACCTTTCAACAATCGAAACTTCCGGTCGGTGATGATTCTTCGTATATCCTTTAAAGATCTTCATATATCGCTCTATTGGATACATCCACCTTAAATAAACTGGACCACAAATTCTGATTTCTCTTACGAGATGAACAAGTAAGTGAACCATAATGTCAAAAAATGATGGCGGAAAATAGATCTCCAATTGACACAAGATTATGGCAGCCTCATCTTCTAATTCATCCAATTTTTTGAAATCAAGAACTTTATTACATATGGCATTGAAGAATAAACACAGTCTCGTTATAGTTACTCTCACATTTTTTGGAACCCACGGATAGCCACTGGTAGAAGTTGTTGCATCAATACATGACAATCATGAGATTTTAAACCAATTAACTTGAGATCTTTCATTGATACAAGTCTCTTGATGTTTGATGAGTAACCTTGCGGAACTTTAATACCTTGCAAACACTCCTAGAACATCTTCTTTTCCTTTTTAGATAGAGTGTGACATGCTGGAGGCTGATAAGTTCTTTTTCCTTTCTCTATTGGAGCCAACTATTTTCGTATACCCATCTTCTCCATATCAAGACGGGAAGTCTTACTATCTTTAGTCTTGCCCGAAATGTTTAGAAGTGTGCCAATCAAACTATCATACACATTTTTCTCCACGTGCATCACATCAAGACAATGTCTAACATCAAGACTTGACCAATATGGAATATCAAAGAAGATGGACCTCTTTTTCCATATATTTTTTGCAACTGCCCCTTTTTCTTTTCCTCTCTTCCCACCTTTTTCTTTTTCTCTCTTCCCACCTTTTTCTTTTTCTCTTTTCCCAAAGACAACATTAATGTGTTCCTACCGTTGATAAACTTCATCCCCGGTTACAGGTTTAGGAGCCTCACCAAACTCTTGCTCTCCATTAAAAGCCTTTTGCAATCTACGATAAGGATTACCCGGTTTTAGAAATTTTTGATGCCCAAGGTAAACAGTCTTTTTTGCAAACTTAAGTTGGTGATAACAAGTATCATCTTCACATATAGGACACACTTTATTTCCTTTGACACTGTATCCAGCCAAGTTACCGTAAGCCGGAAAGTCGTTAATTGTGCAAAATAACATTGCACGCATATTAAACTTTTCCCCAGAATATGCATCATCAACTTCAACGCCTTCATCCCACAAGAGTCGTAAATCATCAATTAATGGACTTAGATAAACATCTATGTTATTACCAGGTTGTCATGGTCCAGAAATCATCATACTTAGCAGTATATACTTGCGCTTCATGCACAACTAAGGAGATAGGTTGTAAATAGTGAGAAGAATAGGCCACGAAGTATGATTAGTGCTCAGATTACCAAAGGGGTTCATTCCATTGGTGGCAAGCCCAAGCCTAAGGTTTCTTGGCTCGACTCCAAAATCCATAAACAACTAATCAATTTTCTTCCATTGCAACGAATCAGCTACATGGCGAATGTTTCCATCACGAATCCTTTCATCTGCATGCCATCTAAGATTCTTTGCGTCATTCGAATTAGCAAAAAGTCTCTTTAATTGTGAAACTATTGGCAAGTACCATAACACTTTAGCAGGAGGATGCTTCCTGCTAACATTGTCATAGTGATCATTGTCATCACCATTGTTAGACTTCATCTTGTAACGCGACACACCACATTTCGGACATTGAAACAAGTCTTCATACTCTTTCCGGTATAATATACAATCATTAGGGCAAGCATGTATCTTGATATACTCCAGACCCAGTGGACACAATATCTTCTTGGCCTCATAGCAACGATCCGACAATTTGTTATCTTCTGGTAACATTTGTTGTAGCAATTCAAGTAATTCCGTGAAACTTTTATCCGATCATCCATTTTTTGCCTTCAGAATAAACAACTTTAACACCGGCGACAATCGTGTGAACTCTGTGCATCCCTTATATAAAGGGGTGTCTTTATCACTACATAAATTATCATAAATATGAGCATTCATAAAAGAAGATTCCCCAATATCACGGAACATATCCTCTAGCTGATCTTCCATATATTCATCTTCCTCCACTCTTTGACTTTGTGACGCCCGACTTTCCTTATTATCCACCTCACCATGCCACGTCCATATTATATAATTTTGACATATACCATCACAACAAAGGTGATTGTGTATTTCTTTCTTTGTGCCCTTTTTGATATTCGCGCAAACAACACAAGGACAATAAAAGATACCATTATTGTCGGGAAGATGTTTATCAGCGTATTCAAGAAATTCACAAACTCCGTTCTCATAAACCGGACCTAATCTATTGGCTTTCATCCAACTACAATCCATTACAACTTCTGAAATTTATACATGTATAATAATGTGATGACACACCAAAATCTAATCCAAAAAATCATACTAAACGTAAATCATACTAATTTATATGCATATACAATATGAACAAAGAAAAAATCAATGAAGATGTACTCTATTACTAAACGTAAAGCATATGAAACATCTCATTCTGACTTGAGCATATACAATATGAACAAAGAAAAAAGGAATAAGATATTGAAGAATACCGTACTTTAAAGCTGTAATCAAATGAACGTAAGGAATGAAGATGTTGAAGAGTACCGTACGTCAAATCTGAAGAATCAAATGAACGAAGACGGTCAATATTTGAGCTTAAACCAAGAAAAAAGGAATGAAGATGTTGAAGAATACCTTACTTCGAAGCTGAAGAAGTAAATGAATGAAGACGGTCAATATTTAAGCATAAACCAAGAAAAAAGGAATGAAGATGTTGAAGAGTACCTTACTTCGAAGCTGAAGAAGCAAATGAATGAAGACGAAGAGGGTAAAGGTTAAGGCGGCTCTGGCTCACTTGTTCGATTAGAGCATCTTATGAAATAAATACAAAATAAGTTTTGTTTTAATTTATCAGTAAAGCTTTTAATCTCGGTTGGAGAAACAAACCGTAGTGGAATCTTAAGTGACACACGCTAAATGTATCCTAAAAAATGGAAAAAATGTGTTGCAGGGAATCGAAGCTTGTTACATTTCATTTATTACTACGGTTGTTTATCTTAACCATTGTAAAATAATTTATAATTTATTTTTTAAATAATGGACTTAAGTGACACACGCTAAATATACTCTAAAAAATGGAAAAAATGTAGTTGCAGGGAATTGAAGCTTGCTACATTTTATTTATTACTACGGTGGTTTGTGTCAAATGTCATTAAATGACTGTTTATACCCCAGTTTTTGCCTGGGCGTGAAATTTTTAACCTATTACAACGGCGTAAAAGGAAGCGTTGTAAGCCTGGCGTTGTTGTTTTAGCGTTTTGTAGTAGTGTGATCCTATATTGCACTTTGTGGGTACGTAGGCATGAGGCGATAAGTCTCTCCAAACACAAAAATCTTAAAAAATACTTCTCTCCTCATCTCCTCAATCTCATTTCAAACAAACCTTTTCAAACCAAAAAGCGTAGATATTTCAAAGGGTTCCTATAGAGTACTATAGACGTTTTGGGTGCTAACACCTTCCCTTAGCGTAACCAACCCCCTTACCCAGTCTCTGTTCACTTGTTCTTACTTAGAACTTGTTTAGGTTTTGTTTGCTCTTTTTTCCTTTTCTTTCGGATAAAATAAAAGTGTGGTGGCGACTCTTGCTTTATGAGTTAAGTTAATCAATAGCTTACACTCACGATTTTTTTGCCGCTACACTTGGTCTTTTTGCTGTTATTTTCTGTTATGCTGTTTTGCTGGAGCTAGTTGGTTTGGGTGATTTTATTTTGATTAATCTCTCTTTTGTTGGAGTTGTGGGAGATAGTAGTGCAGCTCTTGGTGCTTCTGGTGTCGGTCTAGGCGGGGTTCGTTGTCGGAGCAGGTGTTGCTTGTCAATTGAAATCAGTTTGATTTTTGTGTTGCAGCCTTTGAGCTTTTGGTTGTTCAGTGGAATTGCAATTGAGCATATGCAGCAGTGCTTTAGTTTAGCTTGCAAAGATCAATTGGCAGCAATAGTGTTCATTTTGAAGCTGCAGTTTCTTTCTTTGTCTTGTTCTCCTTTTTTTTGTTTGGTGACTTTGTTACTGGTGTATCTGCTTTGTTTTAGGGTCATTTTTGGTGCAGGAGTTTTGGTGTTCTTTTTTAGCCTTTGTTGGTGTAGTAATCTAGCTTTTTTAGTTTTCTTTGGCTTTATTGTCTGGTTCCTAGAATTACTTGTGCTAGTGCACTTTCTTTTCTATTATAATATTCTTAGTCGTTTAAAAAAAATGTTTCGTTCCTAACATCAACATAAGCTGCAAAATTCGGTAGATAGCAAAAAAGTTATATAAATTTGTCTAATTAGTGAGAAATCAATAATTATATAATCTACAAATTAAATCAAAAATTTAAAATATTGATTTATATTGATGACCTTGTGTATTTATTCTACTCATAAAACTATTAAAATTAGCTTTAAAATATATCAAATTATATCAATAAATGAAGTGTGAATGGTTGAATATAACTTATTTGAATTGAAGAATTAAAATTATTGGTTTCCTTTTTTCAAAGTAACAAAATATTTTCATTAGATTTTACCAAATTCAGATATATATTAATGACATATGAAGGTCATGTGCCGACCTGTACAGGTTATAGGTCGACACATGCAGTCAGCACATCTAATAGAATGCTACAGGCTTTAAAACTAAAGTGCATGTGCCGACTTATAGATGTTATGTGCCGACCTGTGCAGGTCATAGGCAGACCTGTAGATGTTATGTGACAACCTATGAAGGCCATAAGCCGACCTGCACGAGTCATGTGTCGACACATAATTTCCAGAATGTTGTCTTGCACTGTTCGACGATTTTGGCCATAACTTTTTATCCGTATACCCAAATGATGTGTTGTTTGAAGCGTTAGAAAGCTAACGCTCAGGTCTATAACATGATAGTGATAGATGATTTATTTGAGTATTATTTATATGCCTATTGTGTTGGTGAAATTTTTGTTCATATGTTCGGTTAATGAATGATTGACATATCCCAACGGCTTTGGTCATAACTTTCATTCCGTAAGTTCGAATTTGATGTCGTTTGAAGCGTTAGAAAGTTATCGCTAAGATTTATAATTTAGTAGTGATTAGTTAAATGTTTGACTATTATTCATGGGCCTACTATGTTAATAAATGTATTGGTTTATATGTCCGATTGATGAATCATTGCATTGTTGTAATATCGGCATGTGATGAAGATGTTGTTGTGTCGATGATGTTATGATAATATTGTTAAGGTGTTGATGAGTTGTTGCTATTTGTTGATGTTATTGACACTGTAACATGAATTGATTGTTGCATGATGAATGATGTGATGCATAAATGGTGAGATGTGTATGGGGATCCTTTTGGTGAACCTTGTTATGTTAATGCATGTTATTTGAGAGTCATGCATCATGGTGTATGGGCTTCAGTCCAATTTTGGTGAGTCTCGATCCTGTGGTGATGGATCGGGTGCGAGTAGCTAATTTCTATTAAGGGGGATTAATAAAGCGTTACCTATGGTGATGGTAACAAAATTTGGTGAGTCTCAATCATATGGCAATAGATTGGGTGTGAGTAGTTAATTCCTATTATGGAGGATTAGTGAAGCGTTACCTATGGTGATGGTAGTGATTTGGTGTGCTCCGATTCCAAGGGGGAATCTGATCCTATGGTGAGGATCAGGGAGCGAAATGAACCTGAGTGCTCATATTTGGTACCACATGCATGTGGAGTCGGCGTTGAGTACATTGCATAAGTGTTGTATTTGTATTGATTGTTGTTGATATGTGATGTTGGATGAGATGTTGTTGCATATGATGTTAATGATAATTGAGACAGTGTTGCATATGATGTTAATGATAATTGAGATGTGGTAACATATGATGTTAATGATAATTGAGATGTGATTGCATATGATGTTGATGATGATTAAGATGTGTCATGTATGATGTTGATGATGAATTAGGTGTGAGAATGTGATATGTTGTTGTGCATGATTGTGTAGATGTTGTACTCTATTCTTTATTCTACATCATTTATTATTGAAATGAATTCTCACCCATTCTATTTGAATGTTGCATTTACATGGGCATCGTGCAGATACTCAGGAGTAGCTTCGCTACAGTAAGTGGAAGATAGCTCTTGGAGTGTTTCCTATAGTTATCGTTTCCTTTAGTAGGGTCTTGCTCTGGTCAATGTAACATCGACCTGTGAACGCCTGCCCTAATTTCTTTTATTTTGTTGAAACTGTTATTTGTGTTTGATGAGTTTTCAACATGGTGATGAGTACAACATCACGACTCTTGTTATTGCGTCATGAGGTTTGAAGTTATGAGAATTAACATCCGGAGTTGTATTTATTATTAATTTTAATTGATTTGATAATGATTCTGCTGCGATGATATCCTAAGTGAAGGTGACTAGACGATGACGAATGTTATAGGATATTTTGTAACTCGTGTTACGGGGCAGGATTTATTTTTTATGTGTGTGACACCCTTATGGTTGTGATTTTAATTAAGGGCCAGTTTGTTTTAGCATTAAAAAAATAGATTTTTTCTTTGTATTTTTTAAAATGGATTCTACAAAAACGTTTTTCAAAATATTACAAGTTTTTTTAAATTTGTTTTTTATAAATTAAAAGACTAATTTTGACATTCTATAACATAAATATACATTATTGAAGATCAAAACATAGTCAAAATCACAATTTTTTAAAAAAGTTGTATTTCAAAAATGATTTTTATGAAAAGCTATTTGAAATAGCTTCAAAATTAAGTGATTTTTTTTGAAATTTTGATATTCAAAAAAAGTTTCGATAAAATATTGAAATACCTAAAATATCATTTTAAGAATAATTATTCAAACCAAATTTTTATTTGAAGCTCTTATGAAAAGTTTTTTTGTAAAATTTTTTTCCACAAAATTATGTTACACTATAAAAATTATTAAAAAAAAAAAAAGTCAAAACAAACGGACCCTAAATTAGACAATGATTGTATGTGGAAATTTAGAAGGGTGTTACAGAAGTGGAGCACATTACAGCCTCTTTTGTGATGTTTTTTATTTAGCCATACTCAGTTTTTCTTTGAGGAATTGTGCCATCAAACGGAGAGACTAACGCATTGTGGCGGCTAACTTCTCATATACTCTAATGCTTTTATTGACGATTGTTTGTGTCGTCTCACTATTATCTATCTCATTGTGTGTTTCTTAGTAATTTTTAGTAACTATATTTCGTTCCGACCATTAACATAGGCAGCAAAATTCGGTAGATAGCAAAAAAAATCTCTCATTGTGTGTTTCTCAATAACTTTTAGTAATTATGTTATATAATTTGTCTAATTAGTGAAAAATTAATAATCATATAATCTACAAATAAAATCAAAAAGCTAAAATATTGATTTATATTGATGACCTTGTGTATTTATTCTACTCATAAAACTATTAAAATTAGCTTTAAAATATATCAAATTATATCCATAAATGAAGTGTGAATGGTTGAATACAACTAATTTGAATTGAAAAATTAAAATTAATTAGTTTCCTTTTTTCAAAGTAACAAAATGTTCTCATCAGATTTTACCAAATTCAGATACATAATGAAACTCAGGCTTTAAACAACCATTATTTGAATAATTAAACTTAGACATTTCATAAAAGAAACAATCTCAAAATAATTCACTTTTAACTCTACATAATTCGCATATCTATTTTATTTGAAAAACACTATTTGAATAACTAAACTTGACATTTCATAACCGCATTTTCCCGCGCAAATAACACACTCTGTGTGTATATATATAACCACCACCTTGAGCAAAATTCAAATCAAACTTCATTCCCGAGCAAAATTCAAATCAAACTTCATTCCAAAGAAAAATTCAAATCAAGCTTCAAACCAATCAAGAACATGGCAAACTCAGTGATGATTAGACGTAGACGCGGTGGACGTGGGAATGCTAGGACCACTGAAGTTCCTCCTCTCAACCCACTTCTGACCTACACTGAAGGTGTAATTTTAACTTGTGCGATTAACGTGATTATTGTTGGATTTTAATTGCTAATTTTGGTCGATTTTGATATGCAATTATTGTTAGATTTCGCTTATTTTGGAAGATTTTGATATGATTATTCTTGGATTTTAATTGCTTATTTTGGACGATTTGGATATGCGATCGTGGTTATTGGGCGATTTTGATATGCAAACGTGATTACTGAATGTGATGATTTTGATATGCAAACGTGATTATTCTTGGATTTTAATGGCTTATTTTGAACGATTTTGATATGCAAACGTGATTATTGTTGGATTTTAATTGCTTATTTTGGACGAAACGTGCTTACCGACTGTTATTGCGATTACCGACTGTGATGATTTGTAATAAACGTGATTATTCTTGAATTTTAATGGCTTATTTTGAACGACTTTGATACACAAATGTGACTATTGTTTGATTTTAATTGCTCATTTTGGACGATTTTGATATGCAAACGTGATTACCGACTGTGAGCGGACTGTGATGATTTTGATTCCAAACGTGAATACCGACTGTGATTATTTTGGATGAGATTTTGATGTGCAACCGTAATTACCTGATTTGTTGATCTGATGATTTCTTTTTTTGAATTGAACCTGCTCTGAGCTATTTTTAGATCTCTTAGGATTGTGATATGCTTTCATTGCTTTTTCAAATTGATTATCAAGATTGAAACATCTCTTTGGATTCTCTTTGGATTGTCATATGCTGTTATAGTTTTTCTTAAGTTGGTTATCAAGATTGAAACATCTCATTGGATTCTGATATGCTTTTATTGCTTTTTTAAGTTGATTATCAAGATTGAAACATCTGTTTGGATTCTCTTTGGATTGTGATATGCTTTTATAGCTTTTCTTAAGTGGATAATCAAGATTGAAACATCTCTTTGGATTCTCTTTGGACTGTGATATGTGATATGCTGCTTATGTTGATTTTCGTAATCTCAGGATTTTGGAATGGGACATCCCTTTCGAAAGACATGGTGATGAAGAGGAGAAAGAACGAAGATGGAAACAGTATTGCAAAAGATGTTTTGGAAGAGATTAAGGAGGGTAAGAAGAATGGCAATATGGAGCAAGTTGGAAGGGCCTTGATTGGAATTTATTCAACGAATCAAGTAGACAATGATGTGATATCTGGCATTTTTGAGAAAACGGAGCGCGGAAAAATGGCTGGACTGAAGAGCTTAATAGAGAGCAAAATTGAACTTAACTCTAAGGGTTACATGGCCAAAGAGCTTACTTTTCTTTGGAGGCTATTTGAAGGGTTGAACTTCTGTCAGGGTACCAACTTCCATCAGAAGGAGAGCTATTTTGAACCATCCTACATAATGTTTTTGGTTGATAGGTTAAGTTTTCTGAGCTGCCTTTGGAAAAAGAGTGACTACCTCTTTTGCATGAAATCAGTATGTGTGGAATGGCTTCTTTCAGAGAAGCCTGAGTCACATAAGAAATATGCTGCCATAACCTACAACGGAATACTAAATCGAGGTCTAACATCGATCAACCATCTCTTGGTTGATATCATCCGCTCATATTCCTCAAAGAGTACAAGTGACAAAAGAAGATCTATGTTGATGAGTCACATGACACCAGAAAATATCATAGAAGATAATTTTCCATATTGGTTGTTTTTTAGTATCTGTATGTTGAATTTGAACAACCAAGCAGATTCTGACACAGTGCTAGAGATACTGAAATTCGGTGATACCTCCTGTTACTTACCATCTAGCCATAATGGTCAACTAAGAAGAGCATTTAGGAGGAATGCTACCCTTCAAGAAAAGTTGAATCAAATGTCAAAATGCCTAGCAGAAATTAAGAACCCATTGGTTATCATTGAATTAAAGGAGGAAATAGAGACAAAAATTGAAGTCCCTAAAGATGCTGTTTTAGTGTCCTTCTCTAATTGGATGGATCAAGACAAGGTATTTAAAAATTTGTTTCCGGATGATGATGATTCGAAAGTGGTGCAAAGGCTGAAACGTAAAAGACAGCAAAGTGAATGTTCATCATCAGCAAAAGGGAAAGGGGCGAAAGCAAAAGGGAAAGAGGTTGAAATTCAGTGGAATACAATTACAACTGATTTTCCTCTCTATGGAAAGTGTCCTCTGTATGAAAAGTGGAAGGGGAAGAAGAAGATCTCTTCTTATTAAGTAGTGTCTTCTTATTAAGTAGTGTGTGTCTTACTGTTTACAACTATTAATACATATTTCCATGATTTCCTTTATGTAAATTTAAAACAACCTTCTCACATGAATACTTTTTTTTAATCACACACATCTAAGTTATTTTTAACCACAACTAGATATTTTATGTTAAGATTACCGTGATGATTCAAATCTAAAACTTCAGCAACAAGTCCTCACAGCAATAACATGCGGCAGCTGACACACGTTAATTTAGAATCAAATCAGCTTCAGCAACATATGGATCATCACAGTTTGAAGGAGCGAAAAACACAACTGAAAACACAAGACAAAACGGGTACAAGGCACGTAAAGTTGGAATCAAACCAGCAGTACATGCAGCAACACGTCCCCAGAGCACACAACTTGGTACAAGAATCACACAGTTCTAAGGAGCAAACACGCGCACTGTCAGACCAAAAACATGCGGAAGCTGACGCACATTAGTTTGGAATCAAATCATCTCCAACAGCATATGGATCAATACAGTTCTATGGAGCAAAAATCATCACCGAGTACACAAGATCAATGTAATAAATTGTTACTGGAATCAAAGACCTCTAAAGAGTGGTATCAACTTCGTCATGCAGTGAGGATAAAAATGGAGGATGGGATTCTAAATCATGAGCAGAAGGGCACAGTTAGAAATTATGCAACTTTGCAACATCATGGCTTTGGCGATAATAAAAATTGTGAAATGTTGTGAAATGAATATAATTGTACTTAGCTCTATTTGCATTGATATGGTGTTTATATACAAGATGTAACTTGCAGTGCAAGTAACCGAAAAATAACAAACTAACTACCCTAACAACCAATTACCCTAACAGTCAAAGCAGTTATTATTGGATACAAGGGTTATGTAACAATACAAGGGTTATGTAACTCAATAGACGACATTCCGCAGGATCAGAATATAGAAGCATTACCTACTACAAAAGAGCAACCTGCTGCTCCATCTCAACAAGAAAAGGAAGAGGTTCTTCATACGGCAAGGGTATTGAATCAAGAACAATGTTGGCCTTAATGCTGGAAATAAAGGTGTTACGGAACCAAAGAATGAACACAAAATCCCTATGACACATGAGTTTCAAGATGGAGATCAAACACCTCCCCAAGATTTAATAGAAAATCATAGTGGTTTAGGTCCGTCAAATGTGGAAGGTTGTCCTATTTGGATGATGCAAATTGTACTGGAGGCAAGATGTAGAATTTGAGTCTAAATGTCTAAAACAAGTTGAAAAGTGTCACTGAAGAGGAAAATCTTAAACAAGTTGTAAAAGATGACATTTCAATTATTCAAGAATCTTGGAAATCAAAAGAGGATTCGGTTTTCAAACCTTTGAATACCAAGAACAAGAAGGCTACCAAGCATAAGTTAAAGAGGATCACCTATAACACTAGGTCTCAGGGTGGCGAGTGGCGACACTAAAAGTCAATCATATATGAGTGCTGGGTATTTGCAACTACAAATTCACCCGAGTTTTGAATGATGTCAAACAACGAATAGATAAGGTAGTTTATTGTAGTGCTCTTGTATATTAGACGGTGTCAACCTAAATTTAGATGTTCATTTGTCCCCTTAGTCTTAGAATGCATAAAAAGAGTCTTTGAATAAGTTTGATAGATCTTAGGCATGTCATACACATCAAAAATCAAGTTTGTGTGTCAAAACAACAGCATAGGCAGACCTATACGTGATCAGACCGGCCTATGTAAGCTTCAGCTTCAGTATAGGTCGGCAGACCCATGTTTCAGGTCGACTCCTACGCTCCAAGAACGAAGTCTGTAGATTCTGCCCACAGGCTGCATTTCAGGTCGCCTCACAGGCCGGCCTGAACACCTTCATAGGCCGACCTATGCAAGTTAAAACTTGAAAAACCCTTTTTGCATCTTATTTTTCTTACATCCTTTTGCCATTTTTCTTCATATACCTATATATACTTATATATGCATTTTTTTCTAGTCAAGTTTTCCTAGAGAATAAAACCTAAACAAAATCAGATTACAAAGTTGTCCATCATCTTCATCCACTCTTTTATGCATACACAAAATTGAACTACACATTATCATTTTTCGATTGGGTGACCATCTAGATTAGGGTTGATAACGTCCAATTAGGTTTGGTGTAACCGAGAATATTGGATTGGGGGCTTTGTGTGTTTCAAATAAGAAAACCAATGTGGGGTTTTCCTTCAAGATCGGGTTGATTTGAAGGTTTTGAACGAGTTTACGTCAACATAGATTCGACCGAGTGAAAGCTTTGGGACACGGTGGTTTTCTTGCAAGGGAGTAGCGCGAGACGGTGAATTGTGTTCGGGAATCTCGGGTTTCAACAAGTTGCGTGCTCGGGATAATTAGAGGATTATAGCCGCATTGTTGGTCACTTGATTAAGCGTTGATCAAGGGTTGGAGGTGGAAGAATCAACACAAAATAATAGGGTTTTTGGGGGTTGTATTCTTCATCTCTTGTATAAACATTTTTGGAAAGAAAAGGTTCATAACACTATCTCAATTCGATTTTGAATTGAGGGAAAACGTACCCATAGCGAGACTGATTGGGGAACTTCCTAAACAAATCTTGGTCTCTCTCTCTCTCTCTCTCTCTCTCTCTCTCTCTCTCTCTCTCTCTCTCTCTCTCTCTCTTCATCTCTTTATTTCTTTTATTGTTGATTACGTAACTTATCGAGTTTATCGTTGTTTGATCAATTCGATTGGAAATTATTTTCTACTATATTTTAAAGGTGTTGTTGTTGATATAATCACATTCACTTTGATTGTGATAGGATTTAACATCAACAAAACAAACTACAATTCCAATTGTTATCGATCGCACATCAAGTGTTCGATAAATTGTTTGTGTGTATTTTGTTTGTGTTTTGGTTCATTGGATATACGAATTACGTTTAGAATTGCATTTAATTGATTCATAGATTGATCATTGTTGAACATTTACGTTCGTTATCACTCTGTTTGCTTCGTGTTACGAATATTGCTTTTTGATAGTAGGTTTGGTTAGACGATTCGATCTGGGTCGTTTTTCCGCTGCACCCTATTTTCAAAACAGATTTTTGTCAAAATTTTTTTGTTGTAAAATTTATGATCTATTCACCCCCTAGATCGAAGTATATCGTCTAACAAGTGGCATCAAGAGCTCTGGTTCATTTTGTACTTTAGATACATTTCTTAGAAGAATGGATACCGAACCTAAGGGTGCGTACAATAGAGCACCAATTTTCATCGGCGAAATGGTATTTGGGATGCTATCTAAAATAGTCCAAATGAAATAACTATGACCAATGAAGATGATGTCACAATACCTAAATCGGAAGTACGACGAGATGATAACGATAGGAAATTGTGGTCACATGATTGGAAAGCGAAGAACATTCTCACTTCCGTCATGGGAGTTGATGAGTTTTATCTTGTTTCTCATTGTGACACCGCCAAAGCTATGTGGGACACATTAGAGATTGTCCATGAGGGCACTAATGATGTCAAACAAGCTAGGATCAACACATTGATTCAAGAGTTTGAGTTATTCCGTATTGAGCATGGTCAAACCTTTGCGGATATGCGAAAATGGTTCACTCATCTTATAAATCGATTAAATGCACTAGGTAATCCCGTTTCCAATGAACTTTCTACTAACAAAGTTTTGAGGTGTTTAAGTAGGGAATGGCAACCAAAGGTCACCACTATTAAATAAGCAAATGATCTTAAGTCGCTTAATCTTACGGCTTTGTTTGGTAAGTTGGAAGAGCATGAGTAAGAGCTTACTTTCTTGTAAAAATACGAGAAGGAATACGAAAAGCGGACAAAGAGTGAAAAAGGGAAAGACAAAGAAGAATGGAAGAAGTTCATTCCTCTAAAGACTTCTAGCTCGAGGCATTCTCAAGATGAGCATAGGGATAGTGAATTTAAAGATGACAACGAATCCGACGAAGAAGATATGGGTGTTAAAACATGGCAACCAATATCCCCACAGGTACCATGGTAAATAAATAAGGTTATCAAGTTCCTCAAAAGAAGAAGAAGAAGGCAAAAAGGGGAAGTCACGAAGTACGTGTTACAACTGTGTAAACCCGGTCACTTTAAGTTGGAGTGTCCAAAAATCAAGAATGAGAAAGGCCGTCACAAAATGTCTAGAAAAGGAAGAAGATCCTATGAGGCTTGGGAAAGCGAGAGTGATTCATCAAGTGATGATAGCTCTACTTCAAGTGAGAAATCAGCCAAGCTTTTCTATATGGCAAACAAAGGAAAGAAAAAGGTTGTAAGTCACTCTAAACTCCAAGCTTCTCATGATTCAGCTTTTTCTCAACTTCAAGAATCCTTTGAGAATCTACAAAGACAAACTATAGATGCTTTCAAGAGATTAGCTTCAAACAAGAAAATCATTTCTCATTTAGAAGTTAAGATTGCTAAAAATGAAAGACATGTGGAAGCACTAAAGAAATCTATGTTAAACATTCTAGAAGAATAAGATGAGGATCCTAGATCTTTGTGGAATTTTGGTTGTGAAACATGTCACATTTGACAAAAGGAGCCAAGGACTCTTAAAGCTAAACTTGATAAGGTTTTACAACCCAAGGTTACATTTGTTATAGATACTTATAAGTATGACTTACTAGCTGTTTACTGTGAATTTTGGTAAACAACCTCTGGTCTATCAATCTAAAAGCAAATTGATTAACTTGCAGGATCGACCACACAAATCCTAGGACATGTGCTAAATTTGAAAGACAAGTGTAAACTAAAGAAAATGTAAACTGAACTCCACGTTCGACAATGCTGAAATAAAATCTACTTGAACTCCACGTTCGACTATGTGCAATAAAGTAAAGTAAGGACTTGAAATCTAAAGGGATGCGAATAAAGGGTGCAGAAATTAAAGGCGTCGAAACAAATAACAATGAGTAAAAAGCTTTGAAAGTAAAATGCAACGAACTCCACGTTCTTGAAAAGTAAAGGCTGGGATAATAAAAGTTCCGTCGAAAGTAAAGTGCAGGAAAGTAAAAGACTTTGAAAATAAATGCAATGGATTTAAGGGAGAACTCCACGTTCTTGAAAATAAAAGACTTTGAAAAGTAAAGGCTTGAAGATTAAATGTTTAAACGTAAAAGGTGCAGTCGAAGGTAAAACGCAGAAAGTTAAAATGGCTTTGAAGGTAAATTTGGCATGGAAGATAAAGTTCAAGAAACTGTAAAGGCATGGAAAGTAAATGGCTGAATCTTAAACATGCTGAAGATAAATTATACTGATGAAGAAAATGGTGTTACATTACGTACATTCTCACGAACTCGATTCTCTACACGCGGGTACTTTGAGTTTCTTAGAGTAACTTATACAAAAATATGAACACACCATTTACATAGAACTAACTCCTATTTATAGTGCTAGGAAATAACTACTAAGTGGTGGTTACTGCTTCGAACGTGTGGATTTTGGCGCCTTCTCCTTGGTCTCAACTGTTCCCACGTTCACAACTGCTCTTATTTAAATTTCAAATGTTGGAAATTCCCTCCAACCTTAATGTAACCACTGCAGCGCTTGTTACCACGTTCTCATGGTCGAACTCTTCCAACACTTGGCCATTTTTTGAGGTTCCTACACCTCTATTCGACTCAGGCTTCTCCAAAAACTAGGTCGAAGCCTTCTTTATATTAAAAATAATTTTTTAACATAAAATAGCTTTGATTCTTCCTGGCGTCGAAATTGAGGGTTAACAAATTGCCCCCAAGGAATGTCCTTTCGCCATAATTGGTAGGAAGGCCATTTCTTGATATAATAACCATTTCGACGTCTGTTTGCATAGCCTTAACTGAACATCCCACTAATTACTTAATGGCTAAACTGTTCAGTTTCCTTTAACTCACGCCTCTGACGTCACACCATCATGAAAAATCCTTAAAACGTCCTTTCAGCCGTATTCATCATAACACCTTTCTTGAAAACAGACGTTAACAGTCTGCACATAACTGCTACTTTTCATCACGCCTTCAGGAGAAAGACACGTGTCCCACTAACCCCTCAGCTTCAACGGTGGATCCAAGTCCCTTGAGATTTTCAAATATCTATATATACCCATTTCCGCCACTTTGTGATCTTTCCACACTTTTCGTACTCTCAAGTAAACTCTTCTTCTCTTCAGTTTTCTCACGCAAACCCAGCAAAGACACCATCTTTTCATCTTCTTCCACAATGGCATCTTCCCAAATTAATCCTCAAGCAAAGAAGACTCAAAAGGGAAAAGCCACTCCATTTAAGCAAACCATCCCTCCGTTCACTAACATCCCAGGCCCTCAACTGGTAGATAATCGCCATTGTATGCCGGAACCTACTTCTGCAGAATCAAGAGCCATCTACCAATCTCAGGTAATGATTCCCCTAGTTATGTCTGATAAAACTTATGCGTTATCTGGTCCTTTGGCTGAAGTGGAGATTTCTAACGAGAGGCTAAGTGAGTTTCTCCCCTCGTACCGGAGAACCAGACCATTAGGGCAAAAGAGTTTCCCCAAAATTAATTCCGCTGCTGGAGCTTCCCCTGAAGAGATCCCCTTACCCAAAATCAACGTTGGTTATCTCACTGATGGCACTAGACTGGTGAGAGCTGTCAACCCTTTAAAGGAATTCGACCAATGGATGACAAAGATGGAGAAAGTTAAAGCTGGCCATTGTAAGGAGATAGGGATCTATGACCTTCTGATGCTGTCGAAGACCAACATACCCTATTGTCTGAACATGTTGGCAGCATCTTTATACTTTTGGGACAGCACCCATTACACATTACATCTGCCATGTGGAATGGTTACTCCACCCCTTTTCGACGTAGTTACCATCACGGGGCTTCGTCCAGATGGCCTTGTATATAATCCTGAGGTTGATGCTGATGACACCATCAACATTTCAGGCTCTAAACTGACCTACACCCTCTTTATCAAGCACCACTTCAAACAAGAAGATGATGAGGTGTCTGATGAAGAGCACATTGCTTTCCTCACAGTCTGGCTGTCGAGGTATGTTTTTTGTACCAAGTCTTTGCAGGTGGCTAAGAAGTACCTGCCCCTGGCGAACCAACTCCACCACAACAGAGGGACCTGCCTGAGTGAACTCATTCTGGCGAACCTTTACGAATCTATCAGTGAAGGGGCTTCTCGACTTAAGAATGTGGAAGCCCAAGGTCCTATGCATTTGAGCGGTCCTCTTTGGCTACTTCAACTGTGGCTCAATGCTACATTTGGGGCTAGCCTCCCCAGAAAAGGCATAGTTGATGAAGCTTCTACTGAGATTAAGGAAAAGAGTGTCGAAGGGACACGTCTGGCTAAGCTCACTCCTAATGATGATGGTGAAAACCTTTAAAGGGCTTTCACTAGTTATATTATGATGTTCGCCAAGCGCTATGAGTTCACTCCTAGCATGGCACCCTTTGCTCAACGAAGCCATGGCCCTGTGTGGTTTCAAAGGCCATTTCCAAATCCTCTCCAACCTCTTGATCCAGAATCTGTTGCTATCTGGGAAGCCTTTTTGATTCCTAGATTCATTATCCACAGGCTGAACTTGGGGAGAGGTTTATCAGCATTGATTGCCTACCAACCAAACTTGGTCTCTCGACAATTTGGACTGGCCCAGAGCTTCCCTCAGTGCTTATATGAGAAAAAGGGCCAAGTAATTCTTCACACCGCCTGCTTCGACGAGGAAAACGTCTCTCAAACCCTCGACAGCCGGAATGACAAAAGAAGAATCCTATCTCCTGTGTTTTTTGAACCTTTCTTTTTATGCACTTCATCCTTCCACCAATGGTGGTCGAAGCATTATAGTGAGCACTTTCTTGATGCGGCTACATTTTCTTCGTTACTTGACCAAGCTTTTCTCCATGTGCAGGACAAGACGAAAAAAAGTAAGTTCACTCACATCGAAGAAATACAGGCCTTTCAAAAATACTTTGAAACTATCTATCGACCAGATGATCTTAGTCGAACCATTCATGAGGCTGCTGTTACTCTAAAGAGAAAATTTCTAGAAAAGCTGGATCAACTAAAAATTCATCCCAACGTCCCTCGTGAGAAACGTTATGAGGTAGCTTTCAAACTTTTTCCTCCAAAGTTCCCTCGACTGCCTAATGCTGATTTTGGAGTGGCGCTTGCCCCTCCATTTCCAGATTGGTTTGTCTGTGGGGAGCATTTAAAACTTCTTCGACAGCAGTCTCAGCCTAAAGCCCAACGAGTGGTTTCGACTAAGCATACGTTAGACAGTTTTAAAGGGCACCTTCATATATGAATTCAGGACGTTCGTGTCGAATCTGAAATATATGAAGGTTTGAAATCCTTAATCCATGGCTTTATGACTAACCATGTAATCATTAACTTATAACAATTGTGTGCCATCTTTCAGCTGTGCCTAGGAAAGCTGCTGCGACTAGAGCTTCCACCTTACAAAGTGGCAAAGAACAAGAGAGTACACAAGTATATTTCACCCCCTCTGTTTTTGCTTGTACTCTATGAATTTCTTTCTTATTTTTGCACTGCCTCTTCAGACTGGTCGAAAGCCTCCGACACCTTCCAAGAAAGGTAAGAAGGATACCCCAACTGTGGTTACAGCTTCAGAGGCCTCAGATGAATCTCCTGAGGAGGTTCTCACAAGGAAAAGGAAAAAACCCACAAAGGCCTCTGGACCTACTGGCCCACCTCCTTCGAAGGTGGCCAAAATACTCGAAAAGGCATTCACCACAAGTGGTGTCGAGAAGGCATCCTCCAAAGTAACCTTGAGAACCCCTCTTGGTGACCATGGAAGTAATAAATCAAGTCCTGCTGTTGAACAAACTCAGGTATGTGCACCATTGCCTTTTCTCTATTATGCTTGACATCTTTCGCCTATCATTTCATTCTCATTCTCTCCTCTTGTGTTCTTTAGGCACCCATAATCAACAATCCAGATTCCCGACCAACTCCAAGCAACTTCGCCGCCACCACAATTGACGATTCTGTTCCTCACCCAACTTCAGAAAGCCTTACCACCACGCTCCTCAACAGCCAAGGTGAGCCAACTTATCACCCATCTTCTGATATTGGCTCTGGTTTGAGTGAGATTAATTAACCTACTCCACATGTTACAGCACTTACTGCACCAACTCCAACCCCTACTCAACACGCACAGGCTGATGGAGCCAACTCTGATGAAGATGACGCCTCAAGCCCACCACCTTTCAATCTGGGTACCTCCATGGATAAAGGTCAGATGGTTGAAGAAGAAAGGCGTGAACCTGAAGTGCAGACACATAATGCCATTCCTGATCAAGCTGCGCCTGAGGAGACAAACGAACTACCTCCTACACCAGCTGATGACCAGGAGAATATGCAACCAGCTGCTGAAGAGTCTGATGAAGAAATGGGAGAAGGACACGATGAAGAAGGAGAGAAATCATCAGAGGAGGAAGAAGAACAAGCTGAGCCTCGCCCCCACCATACTCCTTCGCCTATGGTCACTCCACTACCTGGGGATTCGCTGACGGCACTCAAGTGGTCGAACCCCCGTGAGTTTACCAAATTGATTCTTGAGCAAAGGTATGGTTCTTCTTCTGTCTCTTCGACCCCGTCATCAGATGACTTCGCCCAATCAATTCTTCAAGCCATCAAGAAAAAATTCTTCAGGGGGGATATTTACAAAGTGCTGGCCTCAGATCCAACTGCAACTGCTTACTTGAAGGATACCCTTGCAAAGGTTGAGTTCACCACTCTCAATCCAGATGTTTCTGGGTTTCTGATAGAGCTAACTGTTGTGGTAAATCAAATAGCTGCAGAAATAAAACTGCTTCCTTCGATCAAGGATACCATAGAGAGAACATCTGGTTGTGAAAGTGCAGCCTGGTGTGGTGCAAAAGAGGCGTACGGAGAGATCCAACGTATGGAGGCTGATCAAAGGAAAAAGAAAGATGAGATAGCCTCCAACCAGAAGGACATTGAAACCTGGAAGCAACAAATCACGGAGCTACAAGCCAAAATTGAAAATGCTGAAAAACGCAACCGTGATTTGCACCATTTCGACGACACTGAGATAGCTGAAGAAACAAAGACTGCTATTGATCGTATTGAGGCGGCCCAAAGATATGAGAAAGAGCTCGCAGAAGCAAAACTTGACGAATCTTTGTGCAACGCGCGCCTCAAACATCACATTGAATCTTTTTCTCAGTTGGCGTCGAGGCTTCCCTTCTAACACTTTCGACACCTTCGTTTGTTTAATCATCACTTGTTTCTTGGCCTTTTCAGGATTTTTATGTAATGACAATTTTTATGCCTTTTGGCATTGATTTAATTAATCATTATTATTTTACCTTTAACTGTTTTCGACCCATCCTGCATGATGATGTACTTTATTGTTGTCTTTTATCAGTCAAATTTGCAATTAAGGCATTCTATCTTTTCTTGGAAAGTCACCTTTCCAGCTTTAAATTCCAAGGCATAAGCCTCTACCTTTTAAAGCAACATTTATAGCATAGCCCTCAAGCCTACCTCCCAGAATAACTCACGTGTTTCCACCGTTTGGCTAGCCAATCCAATCAGCCATTAGCCTCTATAAATTTCTTCCACCTGGCCCCGTTTTGCGTAGAAGCAAACATGAATAATTCAGAGAAATCCTCAACCAAGAAGATGGCTGGCAAGGCCGAGGCAATCAAGGAAACAAAAAAGGTGGAGGCGCCCCAGCAACCTAAAGCCTCCATTGGAGCAACCTCTCTAGCTAAGAAGAGAGAAACCAAAATGAAGATCTTTAAGAAAGGACGCTCCAGCACCCAAGATTCTGATGATGAGCCAGATGCAGATTATATGGACTTCCTCAAATCCATAGATTGGAGAGATTATGAATAGCCTCTCCTTGATTAAAAATTGTTGTACTAGTTTCTCTTTGCTTTATATGCCATATTAGCCTGACTTGGCCTATTTTGGCTTTCTTTTATTGAATAAAGCTTATGTTTTAATATGAATCTCTTGCAGCATAGGCTTATATTTTTTCAAATACTTGCCATTTACTTTCAAGACTCTTTTATCTTTGTCCAACTCTTCCACTTTATAAGCTCCATTAGAGAAAACTTGTATGACTTGGAATGGACCTTCCCACTTAGGGGACCACTTGCCCAATGTTCTATCCTTTCGATCCATGGGCAAAATCACTTTCCAAACCAATTCCCCACATGCAAAAGATTTAGATTTAACCTTTTTGTTGTAGGATTCTTCGACCCTCTTCTTTTGTCTTCTTAATAACTCCAAGGCTTTGAGCCTTTCTTCATCCAAATCCACTAATTCATTCATCATCATTTCCCAATAATTCTCAGAGGGAATCTCATGATGTCTTTGAACTCTTACAGACTGTAGACAAATCTCAACAGGCAATACTGCATCATGACCAAAAGTGAGTCAAAATGGGGTAGTGTTGGTAGCCTCTTTGGGGGATGTTCGAAACGCCCAAAGGACTTGGTCTAGCGTCTTGTGCCAACTTCTAGGCCTTTTTCCCACATGCTTCTTAATTAGTCCAATTACTACCTTATTGGCAGCTTCGACTTGCCCATTGGCCTGAGCATAATAAGGTGTAGAAGTTAATAACTTAAAACCTATTTCCTTGGCAAATTCCTGCATCTTTCGACCAGTGAACACTGATCCCTGATCTGTAGTAATTGTTTCAGGAATACCAAATCTATAAATAATGTGATTTTGAATGAATTCAATAACATCTTCTTGACCTATATTCACCAGTGGTATTGCCTCAATCCACTTGGTGAAATAATCAATTCCCACTAAAATATATCTCTGGTTCTTTGAAGATGCTGGTCGAATCTCTCCCACTATATCCAAAGCCCAACCTCTGAAAGGCCATGGTTTCACTATGGAATGTAATTCACTTGCAGGGATATGCTGTATGCCAGCATGAATTTGACATTCTTGGCACCCTTTAGCAAATTCTATGCAATCCTTCAGCATAGTGGGCTAATACATGCCTTGTCGAAACAACATCCATTTCATCTTCTGGCCAACTTGGTGTGCTCTACATGCCCCACTATGTACTGTTGAAAGGGCCAAATAAGCCTCTGCTTCACTAAGGCATTTCAATAAGACTCCCTCAGGGGTCTTTTTAAACAATTCATTACCCACCAGTACATAGCTCAAAGCTTGATATCTGATTTTTCGCTCTGTCGAAGCCGTTGGGTTTTGCAAATATTCAACTATGGGCTTCCTCCAATCTTCACCTGTCAAATTATCTATGGCAAAAATTTCAAAATTTTCGCCATCTATACACCCAAGCTTAGTTGTTTCTAAGTCTGATGGGCATAATCCAACAGCCACCACCTTACCTCTTGCCTCAATTACTTCTTGAAGGTTTCCCTTCGACACCTTGTATCCAGAAGCAATTTGGACCAAGTCGTTAGCAACCTGATTCTCTATTCTAGGTATGTGTTGGATGGCCACTACCTCAAATTTCTTTAATAATCTATTGGCTATCACAAAGTACATAATGAGATTTTCTTTAATACATTTATACTCCTTTGTGATTTGTTTTATAACCAATTCTGAATCTCCCATTATTTCGACTCTAGTTGCCCCCAATTCTAACAAAATTTCAAGGCCAGTAATTAATGCTTCGTATTCAGCCTCATTGTTAGAGCAAGGTCCTTCGACCTTGTACTTGAATTTTGTTGGAATTTTTTCAGGAGAAATAATGTGTAACCCTACTCCTGTTCCATTTTTATGACTTGATCCATCAAAGTATAACTTCCAGGATTTTAATTCGACGAAATTCAAATCATTTTCATTTATGGAGTGATCAACTATAAAGTCTGCAACTATTTGCCCTTTCACAGCTTTTAAAGGTTGATATGTTAAGGAAAATTCTGTTAATGCCAATGCCCATTTGCCAATTCGACTATGCAAAATAGGTTTAGATAACATATGCTTTACAACATCAAAGTGAGACGAAACATACACATCAACGGGTTTTATATATTGCTTCAGTTTAGTACAAGAGAAATACAAGCATAAACATAACTTTTCAATCATGCTATACCTAGTTTCTGCATTATTTAAAACTCGACTAAGGTAATAAATGGCTCTTTCGACTCCATTTTCATCCTCCTGAGCTAACATGCTCCCTAGAGTTTTATCTGATGCAGCTATATACAATCTCATACTCTTGTTTCTACAAGGTGGTGAAAGAATTGGAGGGTGGCTTAGGTACTCCTTGATCTTGTCGAAGGCTTCTTGCTGTAATTGCCCCCACTCAAAACCATCTTTGTTAAAATGAAGCAATGGCGAAAAAGCTTGTGTTTTGCCACTCAGGTTGGATATAAACCTTCTTAAGAAGTTGATTTTGCCCAACAACGACTGCAACTCCTTTTTAGTTGATGGCGCTTTCGCCTCCATTATGGCTTTGGTTTTATTCTGATTTATTTCAATCCCTTTCTTGTGGACCACAAAGCCTAAGAAATCCCCTGCTTGCACACAAAAAGCACATTTTAGAGGATTCATTTTAAGACCATATTTTCTCATCCTTTCAAAGGACTGTCGAAGATGGTCAATATGACTTTTCCCAGAAACAGATTTTATAACAATATCATCAATATAAATTTGCATGAATGTGTCTATAAAATCGTGGAAAATTGAATTCATTGCCCTTTGATAAGTGGCACCAGCATTCTTGAGACCAAAAGGCATCACTACCCACTCATAGGTGCCTAAGGCTCCAGGGCATCTAAAAGCAGTTTTATGAACATCTTCCTCGGCAATGAATATTTGGTTGTAGCCAGAATATCCATCCAGCATACTAAGATATTCATGTCCTGCTGCAGAATCTATTAACATTTCTGCCACTGGCATTAAATATTCATCTTTGGGAGTTGCAGAGTTTAAATCTCTAAAATCAATGCAAACTCTCAAAGACCCATTCTTTTTAATAACAGGTACTATATTAGCCAACCATTCGACATACCTTGCAGTGCGAATGAATTTGCAACGAAGCATTCTTTCGACTTCCTCTTTGATCTTTGACAATATCTCTGGTGCAAACCGTCTTGGATTTTGCTTGACTGGTTTTTTCCCAGGCGTCATAGGCAACCTGTGTTCGACCAACTCCCTGCTCAAACCAGGCATCTCATCATAATCCCAGGCGAAGCAGTCTTTGAACTCTTTCAACAGCTGAACTACTTCAACCTTCAACTGGGGATCAAGATTGACACTGATGTAGGTAGGCCTTTTGGTTGCCCCCTCACTGAGGTCCACTTCTTCTAAAGGATCTTATGCTAGCATTTTTATATTATTTGCCAACGGATCCTTCTCAAATCCCAAAGGCTCATCTTCATAGATGGCGTCGAGCCTCTGGCTTTGCTCTCCAGTTTCAACCTTATCTGGAGGTTTTGGGTCGAAGTCCTTACCAGGACCTTCTTGATATACTTCAGAAATGGATTCACCAGCCATATAATCATTGGCGGCTTCCAAAGCCGCTTGTAGTTTTGTTTCGGCCACATAGGCCGAAATTCTTTTCAAAGCGTCGAACTCAGTCATGATCACTGAATTCATCTCCCCACCCAGTGGGCTCTACTGGAGGTGTGCCTAAGCATGGCAATCTTCCTCCTGGTACCTCCCTGTCCCATCTGAAACCTTCAACAGGGTGTAAGTACAATGAATAAAACGTTTCCTCGTCAGGTGTAAACTCAAAATCAGCTGAAGGACATGGAGCAATGTTCGCCAGATGTTTCTCAAATCGCCTACTATCCACATGATTAACAGGCACCTTGAAGTACCCTTGATCAGCTTTAATATTTTCCACTATCCCATCTGGTCTCCAAATGGTGATTCTTTAATGCATAGATGAGGGTACAGCTCCTATCCCATGAATCCACTCCCTATCCAAGAGTAGATTGTAGTTAGCTTTTGTTTCGACGACCATAAACACTGTTAGTCTGGTAATAGTTCCCACAGTGAGATCCACCTGAATCACTCCCAGAGTGGAACCAACTTTTCCTTCATAGTTCGACAGAACCATGTTGTGGGGTTTAGTATCGGTCTCAAATTTCCCGATCTTGCTCAGCAAAAATCTTGGCATCAAATTAACCGTTGCACCACAGTCTACCAAAATTTTGTTGACAGGGACGTTCTCGACTTTTCCAGTAATGTAAAGAGGCTTCAAATGACCCTTCATTGCCTCTGTGGGACGTTCAAAGAAAGCATTCTGTTCTTCGACGCACCCATTGTTCATGATGTAATAGCACACAGGCTTGTGTGCCATCATTTCCAACTCAGCAGTTTGGTCTAAATCTTCGACCTCTGAGACTTGACAAAATTCCCTTGGCATTACTGACACTACATTCACCAGAATATCCAGGGAAGCCGCTGACTCATTGTCGAAGTTATCAGTCATATTCTCATCCTCTTCGACCTTCTTTTCTGGCTGGACAGTGAACAACTTTCGTCGTATGGGCATCTTCTCCATTGCCCCAGCCACATTGGTGCTTGACTCTCCTTACACCTGAGCCACCCTGACAGCTTTTCGCCTGCGCTGCTCTCTTCGCCATTGTGATCTAGACATGGGATTTTTACCCTTGTAGTTCTGAGAAATGTATGTTGATTTGTTTGTGGTGTGATTCTCTTTTCTGTACTCAAATGACGAACCTCTTTCAACATCAAACTTCTCCCACTTTTTCTTCTGTCCTCTCCCTTCGACAGGCTTGATCCAACTACCTGTTGGCACATTCACAGCTGGTTTGAACGTACCTGGCCTAATTCCTGGTGCTTGGTTTTTTAGCCCTGTCGAAAGTCGCATATGGTCGAAACCTCTGTGCCCTTTGTTCACCTTCTGCCCCCAGCTTTCACCAACCTTCTTAACACCTTCTAGCTTGTGTGCAGCTTTTTCATCAAAAATGGCGCTGCATTTGGGACATAGCATTACTCCAGACCCTTTCTTCTGGCAACGATGCAAGAAGTCCACGATTGTCTCTTCTGGCTTAGGATAAGCCATTTTGTTGTGCTTCTCTTGCTCATCTACCTGACTCACTTGTTCAGCTTTTCGATCCGTAATTTCGACCATGTTGACATCCATTCTGTCCTTTAGGTGCATCTTGGAGAAACGGGCTTCCAGACTTTTAGTGGTCTTTGCCAAGCAGCTACCACCTACTGCTGCTTTTGCAGCTCTTTGGGAAGCTTTTTGCCAAGCAGCTTTCTCAGCCTTAACCATCTCCTCAGCATTGACTCTCTCGACATCAGGAGATGTCTTGAAAAAAATTTCAGCAGCCATACATATCCAGTTTTCCACCAGACAGCCATCCATGTCTAGCATCTCTCCTACCAAGAGCATGTCATCCTCCAATTCCTTAACAACTTGGACTCTAGGGGAATTTCTGCCCATAGCCTCATTGGTGTTGATACTATCTGAGCTAGAATCAGCTTTTTCAGCCAACTCGACCATGTTAATGCCTTCATTGGCATTTATCTTCCAACCACTCACGGTCATATCCAAAACCTTAGCAGCATTATCCATTTCAACAAACTTATCAGCAGTTTCTTTGGTTACCAACATTAGACTGGTACCAGCAACATTTAGGCCACTTGCAGCCTTACTAGAACCTTCAATTATCACAGAACTGATGGCGAAGTCTTCAGTAACCTCCACCATGTTGACTGACTCATCGAATCCCTCTGTGGCTTCCACCATCTGAACCTCGTGAGGCTCTGTGTAGTTGGCCTCTGTAATTTGCAATGGGTTAGATTCAATCTTCATCTGGGCTTTGCTTTTGTCACCAAACTTCAGCCTTCCTTCTTGGATAGCATTTTGCACCAAATCCCTGAAAAGAAAACATTGAGAAGTTTTATGACCCAAAAAATTATGGTACTTACAAAAACCTCTTTTCTTTCTTTGTTCTAAAGGTGGCATTTTAGCACCAGCAGGCACTATCATTTGCCCATCCTTAACTAATAAATCAAAAATTTCGTCACATTTAGTGACGTCGAAAGTATATGTTTTCTTAGGAAATTTGTCGTTAGATTCGACAGGATTTTTTCCTTCTGAAGGAGTTAATAATTTGCAGGCATAAGGTGGACCTTGCTTTAACTCAGCAACGTCAACCTCATTTCCGTCGAAATAAGATGGTTCACCATACAGATTCGCCACCTCCTCATTGCATTCGACAAAGGCTACTTTTTTACCCCGACTGAATTTAGCCTTTTCTTCTTTTAGCCTTTCTAGCTGTCGAACCCTATCAGCCAACTGGGCCATATCCCTAAGATATTGGGTATCTAATTTCTTCCTAATGGAATAATCAAGACCCCCAACAGCCATTTCGACCAACTCATGTTCTGGCACTTGTGTAAAGCACATGGCTTTAAGAAGCCGAAACCTATTCAGGTAATCATCAATTGGCTCAGTGACTTTGCGTTTGATGCTAGCCAATTCTTTCAGACTAATCTTAGTTTGCCCCATGTAGAACTGTTCATGAAACAAACGTTCTAGTTGGGTCCAGTTATATATGGAATTTGGAGGCAAAGTAGTAAACCATGTGAAGGCATTCTTGGTAAGGGAACTTGGGAAATATTTGATCCTAAGGCTTTCGTCAGCTACAATCTCGCCTGCTTCGATCAAATACCTAGCCACATGTTCGACAGTAGACTCAGTAGTATCTCCTGAAAACTTGCTGAACTTTGGAACCTTCATCCTAGGGGGTAGTTCTGCTTGGAGAATGTAATCCACTATAGGCGAAGTATAATTTGGCCTGGTGAAGCCAAAATTCATACCATTTCTAGTCATTATCCTTTCAACCATGGCTGCAAGATTATTTTCTTCTGCTTGATTTTGGTGTCGAACCTGTCTATGTAGTTGATCTGCGTTTTGGTTCCTGTTCACCATCATTACTGCTTCTTCCTCCATCTGGTATGGCATCTGGTTTCTTGGTGGTTCGACTCTAAAATGGTCAATCATCTCTTGATCCTCCAAGTTAGCATCAGGCATCTGACGTGGATGACATCTTGGGATATCTTCGACAACAGTTGCTCTTTGATCTACTGCTGGTACTCCCATGAAATCAGCCATGCGTGCCACTTGTGCAGCCAATTGTTGGTTAGTTTGGGTCGTATTTTGAATTAAAGGTTGAAAAACTTCTCCCATTGTCTGAGACAACATATGTACCATTTGCATGTTACTTTCGTCCATCTGCTGTCTCAAACAATTTATGGATGTATTTGTAAGGCTAGGTGTTTGAACAGAGTAACCAACACCTATATTCTGGTTGTTTCGCCCTCTTGATCCTGACCCTTGTAATGGCGAAGACACAACCGTTTCTGAAAATATCGGTGGAGCATTCTGCAGATTTTGCATCATTGATGTAGGCATACCATAGGGTTGACTCCTTGACCCTGGATGTGGAAAACCTGGAGGAGGAACGTGCCTGTACATTGAATTTCCTCCTGGGGGTGTTGGTGAATTAGAACTTTGTGGTCCTATGTATTCCAACACAGGTTGAGTATATGATTTTGTATATGTTGATCCTGGCTCAGACACTACTAATGGAAGCGACGCCTGTCCTCCTGTCGAAGACACTGGTGATGGTGTGCTTTGAGACCCCATACTGCTGCTTGACTGAGTGTTTGAAATACTCCCTTGAGGATCAACTTGTTGGTTGGCCTTGGTTGCCATTTTCTTAGTGTATCTTCTCTTTGGTAATCCTTCGTTTGTTGTGGCTAACTTCCCACTTCTCAATATCATACAACGAAATTACTTCTTCACCAAGAGAGATGAGGTTGACAAAAAGGTTTAACTTAGCACTGGGTCCCACCGGGTGTGCCAATTTGTTTACTGTGAATTTTGGTAAACAACCTCTGGTCTATCAATCTAAACGCAAATTGATTAACTTGCAGGATCGACCACACAAATCCTAGGACATGTGCTAAATTTGAAAGACAAGTGTAAACTAAAGAAAATGTAAACTGAACTCCACGTTCGACAATGCTGAAATAAAATCTACTTGAACTCCACGTTCGACTATGTGCAATAAAGTAAAGTAAGGACTTGAAATCTAAAGGGATGCGGATAAAGGGTGCAGAAATTGAAGGCGTCGAAACAAATAACAATGAGTAAAAAGCTTTGAAAGTAAAATGCAACGAACTCCACGTTCTTGGAAAGTAAAGGCTGGGATAATAAAAGTGCAGGAAAGTAAAAGACTTTGAAAATAAATGCAATGGATTTAAGGGAGAACTCCACGTTCTTGAAAATAAAAGGCTTTGAAAAGTAAAGGCTTGAAGATTAAATGTTTAAACGTAAAAGGTGCAGTCGAAGGTAAAATGCAGAAAGTTAAAATGGCTTTGAAGGTAAATTTGGCATGGAAGATAAAGTTCAAGAAACTGTAAAGGCATGGAAAGTAAATGGCTGAATCTTAAACATGCTGAAGATAAATTATACTGATGAAGAAAATGGTGTTACATTACGTACATTCTCACGAACTCGTTTCTCTACACGCGGGTACTTTGAGTTTCTTAGAGTAACTTGTACAAAAATATGAACACCCCATTTACATAGAACTAACTCCTATTTATAGTGCTAGGAAATAACTACTAAGTGGTGGTTACTGCTTCGAACGTGTGGATTTTGGCGCCTTCTCCTTGGTCCCAACTGTTCCCACGTTCACAACTGCTCTTATTTAAATTTCAAATATTGGAAATTCCCTCCAACCTTAATGTAACCACTGCAGCGCTTGTTACCACGTTCTCATGGTCGAACTCTTCCAACACTTGGCCATTTTTTGAGGTTCCTACACCTCTATTCGACTCAGGCTTCTCCAAAAACTAGGTCGAAGCCTTCTTTATATTAAAAATAATTTTTTAACATAAAATAGCTTTGATTCTTCCTGGCGTCGAAATTGAGGGTTAACAAATTGCCCTCAAGGAATGTCCTTTCGCCATAATTGGTAGGAAGGCCATTTCTTGATATAATAACCATTTCGACGTCTGTTTGCATGGCCTTAACTGAACATCCCACTAATTACTTAATGGCTGAACTGTTCAGTTTCCTTTAACCCACGCCTCTGACGTCACACCATCATGACAAATCCTTAAAACGTCCTTTCAGCCGTATTCATCATAACACCTTTCTTGAAAACAGGCGTTAACAGTCTGCACATAACTACTACTTTTCATCACGCCTTCAGGAGAAAGACACGCGTCCCACTAACCCCTCAGCTTCAACGGTGGATCCAAGTCCCTTGAGATTTTCAAATATCTATATATACCCATTTCCGCCACTTTGTGATCTTTCCACACTTTTCGTACTCTCAAGCAAACTCTTCTTCTCTTCAGTTTTCTCACGCAAACCTAGCAAAGACACCATCTTTTCATCTTCTTCCACAATGGCATCTTCCCAAATTAATCCTCAAGCAAAGAATACTCAAAAGGGCAAAGCCACTCCATTTAAGCAAACCATCCCTCCGTTCACTAACATCCCAGGCCCTCAACTGGTAGATAATCGCCATTGTATGTCGGAACCTACTTCTGCAGAATCAAGAGCCATCTACCAATCTCAGGTAATGATTCCCCTAGTTATGTCTAATAAAACTTATGCGTTATCTGGTCCTTTGGCTGAAGTGGAGATTTCTAACGAGAGGCTAAGTGAGTTTCTCCCCTCATACCAGAGAACCAGACTATTAGGGCAAAAGAGTTTCCCCAAAATTAATTCCACTGCTGGAGCTTCCCCTGAAGAGATCCCCTTACCCAAAATCAACGTTGGCTATCTCACTGATGGCACTAGACTGGTGAGAGCTGTCAACCCTTTAAAAGAATTCGACCAATGGATGGCAAAGATGGAGAAAGTTAAAGCTGACCATTGGAAGGAGATAGGGATCTATGACCTTCTGATGCTGTCAAAGACTAACATACCCAATTGTCTGAACATGTTGGCAGCATCTTTATACTTTTGGGACAGCACCCATTACACATTCCATCTGCCATGTGGAATGGTTACTCCAACCCTTTTCGACGTAGCTGCCATCACGGGGCTTTGTCCAGATGGCATTGTCTATAATCCTGAGGTTGATGCTGATGACACCATCAACATTTCAGGCTCTAAACTGACCTACACCCTCTTTATCAAGCACCACTTCAAACAAGAAGATGATGAGGTGTCTGATGAAGAGAACATTGCTTTCCTCACAGTCTGGCTGTCGAGGTATGTTTTTTGTACCAAGTCTTGGCAGGTGGCTAAGAAGTACCTGCCCCTGGCGAACCAACTCCACCACAACAGAGGGACCTGCCTGAGTGAACTCATTCTGGCGAACCTTTACGAATCTATCAGTGAAGGGGCTTCTCGACTTAAGAATGTGGAAGCCCAAGGTCCTATGCATTTGAGCGGTCCTCTTTGGCTACTTCAACTGTGGCTCAATGCTACATTTGGGGCTAGCCTCCCCAGAAAAGGCATAGTTGATGAAGCTTCTGCTGAGATCAAGGAAAGAAGTGTTGAAGGGACACGTCTGGCTAAGCTCACTCCTAATGATGATGGTGAAAACCTTCAAAGGGCTTTCACCAGTTATATTATGATGTTCGCCAAGCGCTATGAGTTCACTCCTAGCATGGCACCCTTTGCTCGACGAAGCCATGGCCTTGTGTGGTTTCAAAGGCCATTTCCAAATCCTCTCCAACCTCTTGATCCAGAATCTGTTGCTATCTGGGAAGCCTTTTTGATTCCTAGATTCATTATCCACAGGATGAACTTGGGGAGAGGTTTATCAGCATTGATTGCCTACCAACCAAACTTGGTCTCTCGACAATTTGGGCTGGCCCAGAGCTTCCCTCAGTGCTTATATGAGAAAAAGGGCCAAGTAATTCTTCACACCGCCTGCTTCGACGAGGAAAACGTCTCTCAAACCCTCGACAGCCGGAATGACAAAAGAAGAATCCTATCTCCTGTGTTTTTTGAACCTTCCTTTTTATGCACTTCATCCTTCCACCAATGGTGGTCGAAGCATTATAGTGAGCACTTTCTTGATGCGGCTACATTTTCTTCGTTACTTGACCAAGCTTTTCTCCATGTGCAGGACAAGACGAAAAAAAGTAAGTTCACTCACATCGAAGAAATACAGGCCTTTCAAAAATACTTTGAAACTATCTATCGACTAGATGATCTTAGTCGAACCATTCATGAGGCTACTGTTACACTAAAGAGAAAATTTCTAGAAAAGCTGGATCAACTAAAAATTCCTCCCAACGTCCCTCGTGAGAAACATTATGAGGTAGCTTTCAAACTTTTTCCTCCAAAGTTCCCTCGACTGCCTAATGCTGATTTTGGAGTGGCGCTTGCCCCTCCATTTCCAGATTGGTTTGTTTGTGGGAAGCATTTAAAACTTCTTCGACAGCAGTCTCAGCCAAAAGCCCAACTAGTGGTTTCGACTAAGCATACGTTAGACAGTTTTAAAGGGCACCTTCATATAGGAATTCAGGACGTTCGTGTCGAATCTGAAATATATGAAGGTTTGAAATCCTTAATCCATGGCTTTATGACTAACCATGTAATCATTAACTTGTAACAATTATGTGCCATCTTTCAGCTATGCCTAGGAAAGCTGCTGCGACTAGAGCTGCCACCTTGCAAAGTGGCAAAGAACAAGAGAGTACACAGGTATATTTCACCCCCTCTGTTTTTGCTTGTACTCTATGAATTTCTTTCTTATTTTTGCACTGCCTCTTCAGACTAGTCGAAAGCCTCCGACACCTTCCAAGAAAGGTAAGAAGGATACCCCAGCTGTGGTTACAGCTTCAGAGGCCTCAGATGAATCTCCTGAGGAGGTTCTCACAAGGAAAAGGAAAAGACCCACAAAGGCCTCTGGACCTACTGGCCCACCTCCTTCGAAGGTGGCCAAAATACTCGAAAATTCATCCACCACAAGTGGTGTCGAGAAGGCATCCTCCAAGGTAACCTTGAGAACCCCTCTTGGTGACCATGGAGGTGATAAATCAAGTCCTGCTATTGAACAAACTCAGGTATGTGCACCATTGCCTTTTCTCTATTATGCTTGACATCTTTCGCCTATCATTTCATTCTCATTCTCTCCTCTTGTGTTCTTTAGGCACCCATAATCAACAATCCAGATTCCCGACCAACTCCAAGAAACTTCGCCGCCACCACAATTGACAATTCTGTTCCTCATCTAACTTCAGAAAGCCTTACCACCACGCTCCTCAACAGCCAAGGTGAGCCAACTTATCACCCATCTTCTGATATTGGCTCTGGTTTGAGTGAGATTAATCAACCTACTCCACATGTTACAGCACTTACTGCACCAACTCCAACCCCTACTCAACACGCACAGGCTGATGGAGCCAACTCTGATGAAGATGACGCCTCAAGCCCACCACCTTTCAATCTGGGTACCTCCATGGATAAAGGTCAGATGGTTGAAGAAGAAAGGCGTGAACCTGAAGTGCAGACACATAACGCCAATCTTGATCAAGCTGCGCCTGAGGAGACAAATGAACTACCTCCTACACCAGCTGATGACCAGGAGAATATGCAACCAGCTGCTGAAGAGTCTGATGAAGAAATGGGAGAAGGACACGATGAAGAAGGAGAGAAATCATCAGAGGAGGAAGAAGAACAAGCTGAGCCTCACCCCCACCATACTCCTTCGCCTATGGTCACTCCACTACCTGGGGATTAAAAAGGAACCAAATAGAAAAAGGTTATCTTATCAAAATTTATATTGTCACTACTGTTGCAAAAAGGGACACACTATTGCAAAATGCAGAGTTAGGAAACTTCATGTTTCTAATGATGTCTTTAAATGGATCCCTATATGAAATCAAAGTTTTACTAATCCCCAAGGACCCAATGAAGATTGGGTACCTAGCACAAGTTGTTAATCATACAGGAAATATGTCTTGACTCTATGGAAAGAGTATGGGATCTTGTTCGTAGAGCATCAAGGCACAATACGGTAACATGTTCTTATCGTTTTGATCTATGTGACTAACGAGGTGGATTTTGTTACCAACTAGGTTAACTCTTTGTGTTTTTCGTTTAAATGGTAAAAGTATGTGAATGATTACTAATAAGTTATCCGAGAAGTATCAGAAAGGTACTATATTTAATTGTGTAGGATATCTTTGACTAAACTTGCTCAAGAACATCAAACTAGGAGTGATTAACCAAAATTGATGAAACATGAGAAGAAAAAGCAAGATAAACATCATAATTGAGCAAGATGAAAAGTTCAACTCAAGGGAAAAATTATCTTTCAAGTTGAAAGAATATTCAACAATCATCAAGTGTACTTCTTGAATACATTGTTAATATCATATTCAAATACTTGTGCAAGAAGGAAAGTGGTAAGAAAGTTTTGGTCTTATTTGTGTTTTGTGGAACGTGTTGCATTCACTTTAACTTTCGTTCGAAAATTCTTCTTGGAATGCTTATGCATACTTCGTCTTGTGTACGGTGAGGTAATATCGTTTTAACCCTATCTCTTGTCATGTACGTAAGTGTTTCTTTTACATGTTTATTTCATAAGGATATGTGATGAACTATATGTTATACTTGTGATATGTGTTTACTTCCAAAAATAGCGAATGTGACTGTTGTATGTTGCATCTTACATATTCATAGTAACCATACATAAATTCCAATGTGATTCATTTATATCTTGAACCAAATCATGCTTGCGTGATTATATGCTACATGATTAAAGCAAACAAAGCATCAAAACCTTATCATATGCATGTGTCTTCAATCAGATTAGTATGCATGAGTCAAATTGAGTCATTTGTGGTGTCTAAAAGTCCATTTAATTCAAATTATTCAAATGAGAAGTCTATAGGTCGACTTGTGTCGTGTGAATTAACATTCCTCTTTTAACTGGTTAAGTATAGGTCGACCTGGCCTCGTATAGGTCGGCCTATGTGAATTTAAAAAAATTGTTTTTTGTCTAACAATATAGGTCAGCTCATGCCATCGTATAGGCCGACCTGTGACATTGAGTGGAAGAATTATGACTAATTTAACCAAGATTTTTCACATTCCTACGTTCATGGCTGGTTCATGAATGTGAGTTCTTTGCTATTCAGATTCCAGTCAACCAATATAACTCACCTTTATGTTCTTAATTTGTCACAAATGTCATTCATTTCATGACATTAAATCATCCAACTTTTCACATTCTTGTAACAATGAATATTCTAAATTCCCTCTCCTTCTCTCATTTCCTATAAATTCGCATATGTTTTCATCTTGTTTCAAACATTTCAATTCTGTCATAAACTTCTATAAATCCAAATGGCTCCCAAAAATGCGAGAAGCAAGGGTGAGAAGGGTAACACATCATCATCATCAGCCATTCCAGACTCGGTGCTATCTCTTGTTTCTGATAACTGTGTTGCAGATTTTGAAGAAAATTTTATGCATCACTTTGTCATGAAACAACATGTATGGAAGGCTTCTGTTGTTGGGAGGTTAGAAATTCCTATTGTGGCTCGACTCGTAGAACACCAGCAAATCAATTACTTTTTGCAGGTGTCACAAGATTAAAACAAGGATCTAGTTCGTGTATTTTATGCAGGACTGCATGAGCAAAATGGATCTTCTTTCAAATTCACCGTTGGGAATAAGATCTATGAAGTAAATGATGACGTTTGGAAGCAACTATTTGTTATTACCATAAGCGATCCTGATGTAGAGGATGAAGTTGATCCCTTGGTGACAGACACTCATGTTCTTAAAGACTTTGAGTGGAACGTTCATCTAAACAAAATGCTTAAAGCCCCAAGGGCAGAAGATTGTAATGAGGCTGTAGCGGTAAGTCAATTAAAAATGACTCCGAGAATCCTTTTGTGGCTTGTTTCTCATATTCTACGTACCAAAAAAGGCGGATACACTAGAGTGGATAGTGCAGAGGTTCACCTCATGTACATTCTGATGCACAAAATTTGCATCAGTTGGCCACACTACTTCATCATCAAGGATGGATACAAAGGGACATCCTTCTGTTATCCATCTATGATGTCAAAAATTCTAAGCTTTTTTGACATTGGCGTGCCAAATCTACTATTCATCTCACCTAGTCCAATTCAAGAGTTTTCTCAACAGACTCTGACCAACATGGGATACTTTTGGGATGAAGAGCGTCAAGCATACTATCTGAGGCTGGGAAAGTATGGTCGAAAGATATACAACTTTGACGATCCTACCGCATTTGCTGACACCTCTGCTAAGCAACAAGTTAAAGATGGTATGCCTATGCATAATGTTGAAAATGTTGTTGTACAAGAAGATAACAGTACTGCTGGCCACAATTCACACATCACCTCGCTTCTTCAAAATATGCTGCAAAAACAAAATGCTCAAATGGCACTGCTCAAAAGTATGCAAGAGCATATGAAAACTCAAGATGCAAACTTTGAGGCATTTGCCTCATTTGTCTCAGAAAATCTAGTCACCCTGAAGGAAGAGATGGTTGCGAATACCACATCTACCATCGCAAGGGTAAATCACATGATTGTTGCCCACAATGAAGATCACCATCACTACACAAAATTTTATCAAGTGATTTGTGATTTCTTGGACCGTCAATTTGGAAATGATGGTCAAGGCTGGTTTCGTGGAGCTAGACCTGGAGGTCGTGGAAGAGAGTGATGAGGAGTGTAATTGTGTGTGTCCTCTTAGTGTGTCTTAAGAACTTTTTTTCTTGCATTTGAGTGGCCTTTTAGTTGGTTGTTTTATGTCTTTGCATTTAGTTTGATGTGTGTCACTTTGAATTATGTAATGTTTCAATGCTTGTATTCTAATTAATCAAAATTAATATGAGTATTGTATTATTTTGTTGTTGTTGTTTATTAAGCATGTGTTATTTACCTTGTGTGAGTGCACAACCTTTTCTTTACAATTTGCCTTTGTATAGTATTTTCAATATATGAGTTGTGCATCTACGTGATGCTTCTAACGGTTTGATTGTTTTCTTTCTTTGTGATGTTTTCAAAGGGGGAAAAGATGAGATAATGAAGAGGATTATGCAAGATATATACATACATTTATAGGGAGCTATCAAGAACAAGACATAAAGTCGGGGGGAGTTGTTCCGTGTATCAAGATAAGCGCAACAGGCAATGACTACATCATATATGTTTGCCATCATAAAAAAGGGGGAGTATGTGAGTGATGGGCATTTCAAAACTACAAATTCAACCGGGTTTTGAATGATGTCAAACAACAAATAGATGAGGTAGTTCATTATAGTGCTCTTGTATATTGGACGGTGTCAACCTAAATTTAGATGATCATTGGTCCCCTTAGTCTTAGGATGCAAAAAACAAGTCTTTGAACAACTTTGATAGGTCTTAGGCATAACATACACATCAAAAATCAAGTTTGCGTGTCAAAACAACAGCATAGGCCGAACTATACGTGATTAGGCCGACCTATGGAAGCTTCAACTTCAGTATAGGTCGGCACATCCATGTTTCAGGCCGACTCCTACGCTCTAAGAACAAAGCCTGTAGATTCTGCCCACATGATGCATTTCATGTCGCCTCACAGGCCGACCTGAACACCTTCATAGGACGACCTATGACCTTCATAGTTCGACCTATGCAAGTTAAAACTTGAAAAATCCTTTTTGCATCTTATTTTTCTTGCATCGTTTTGTAGTTTTTAATCATATACCTATATATACTCATACATGCATCTTTTTCTAGGCAAGGTTTTCTAGAGAATAAAACCTAAACGAAACCAGATTACAAAGTTACCCATCATATTCATCCCTTCTTCAATGCATACACACAATTGAACTACACATAATCATTTTTCGATTGGATGACCATCTAGATTAGAGTTGATAACGTCCAATTAGGTTTGGTGTAACCGAGAATATTGGGTTGGGGGCTTTGCGTGTTTCAAATAAGAAAGCCAAGGTGGGGGTTTTCCTTCAAGATCGGGTAAATTTGAAGGTTTTGGATGAGATCACGTCAACATAGATTCGACCGAGTGAAAGCCTTGGGACAAGGTGGTTTCCTTGCAAGGGAGTAGCGTGCGACGGTGAGTTGTGTTCGGGAATCTCGATGTCACGGTGAGAATCAGATATCAAGCTATTAGTTAACTCGAATCACAAATCTTGAAATTCACCACCGAGCTTTGATTTATCCAAAGGAAAGGGTAAAGATCGAAGAAAACCCTAATAAGAGATCTAAGGTTCGGGGGTTGGTTATACCTAGGGAAGGTGTTAGCATCCTAAGTATCTGTAATACTCTATAGGAACCTCTTGTTAGTATTTGTGTTATGTTATGTTTGCTTGCTAAGGGAAATCTGCTAAGGTAAAGACCTAGGGGTTAGTATCTAAGTATGCTCGCCAAGACATCGCATCTCGTGCCTATGTATCCTGATGGGAATGGAATCAGAGCATTCGTAGTTCCCCTCAATGAGGGTGAGGAACTCCATGAATGAAAAACCAATCCTGCTTGACATCTATTGCTCGCACTACCAAAGATTTAGACGATGATGAAACTTGATGCCCGAACCATAAGGATATGACTTGTAATACCGCTTGCCATGAAACCCTAACCGTTCTTCAAATGTCCAAGTTCAACGTTAATGGAAGAAAATCCTTAATTCTCCTTGAAGTACACACTGAAACTTCTGAGAAACTCTGAGAAAAATAACCAGTAGAAAACCTTAGGACCCCATTAATCATAATCCGTTGATCACGTCTTGAGGTACTTGATTGAGAGAATGAACACCAACTCCACTTGAAACCAATGTTCCTACACAAACCTGTTAGTAGTAAAGCATGCAGATATGCGAGATGATGCACAAAGAGGTGGGATCTTAGGGTTAAAAATTAGGGTGTGACAGATGCCCCTATTTAAGTTTCTTCTATCCGGAGATATGTAGATTGAAATCTTCATCTCGACATGATAGGGGAGACTTAAATACAAACATGCATAATTTTTGACCCTAAGATACCACAAGACGCGTACGATATGACATGAAATGATCTGATATGAAATGATATGATATGAAATGAATGTAAGACATGGATCTGTGACGGAAAAGATGCCACAGGGGAAAAGAATTATAGTCATCAAAGGTTTTGTCAGAAATGCATGGAACAAAACTCTGGGAAACACTGAAACAACCATCAAAGTCATTCAGGAGAGCATTGAATGAACTTTGGAACATATATAGAAAAGCATTGGACGAAAAATGGAAACAGACTTGAAAACAATCAACGGTTGTTAACCACAGTCAGAAATAAATTGAGGACATCTAGAAGAGAATTGGATGAAAACAACAATTCTGAAGATACATCCGAAACATTTAGAAAAACATTAAATGTACGGGAAAATATTTTGAAAACATATCTGGAAGAACATCAGATAAGCAATATCATATCTGGAAGAACATCAGATAAACAAGGTCATATCTGGAAAAACGTCAGATAGACATAAACGAGGTTCTGGAAAAGCATCAGAATAAAGTCACATATCCGGAAGAACATCGGATAAACAAGGTCATATCCGGAAGAGCATTAGATAGACACAAAAGGGCTATGGAAAAGCATCAGGAGCAGACACATCCGGGAAAACATCAGATGGTAAAAGCAATGTCATTCCGGAAAAGCATCAGAACGAACAAAGCAAAATATCTGGAAAAACATCAGATAACAAAGACTCAATCTGGAAGAACATCAGAAAAAGAGACACATCCGGAAGAGCATCAGATGGTAAAAGCAATGTCATTCCGGAAAAACATCAGAATAAACAAAGCGAATATCCGAAAAAACATCAGATAACAAAGACTCAATCTGGTAGCACAACTCAGAGAGAGACATATTTGGAAAAACATCAGATAGATTCTGGAAAAGCATCAGAATCAATGAGAATATCTGGAAGAACATCAGATAAGTTTTGGAAGAACATTAGAACAAAAGACACACCTGGAAAAACATCAGACGCAAAGTCATATCTGGAAGAACATCAAATAGACATAAGGAAGTTCTGGAAGAACATCAGAACAAAAAGAATACATATCTGGAAGAGCATCAGATAGGTACGGCAATATCTGTTTGAGAGGTGCCAAGTATGTTGGACCTTGACCACAAGGTAAGACGTTGATAACAACATGACCTGATGGTAATGCAAATGAGAATGAAACATTCTTGCTATGCATATGTATATGAATTATGCAGATGATATATGATCAAATGCAGATGTAATGCAGGTGTTGATGATAACATGGCTTGACTCTTTGGGGAGAGGACAAGACTGAAAGGCTGATTCCTCAACACGGAAATCACTGTCATTCTGCTTGGGGAATAAAGACGCTGCTACTGGGCACATCTCTGCCACACTGGTAAACTGTATCAAGTTGATGATCCTTGTAGGAAGGATGGAGAGTTGCTCTGGGATTTTTCAAGTAAACTGCCCCATATTAGCTGGCTGTTATAGATGAACTGATCATTGCTTCAGCTGGATTGATGCTGGAAATAGCTGTTTCACTTTGCTCTTGGAAAGCTTGTCCCAGTCTGAGTCTTGAAAAATCTTATGTATAAACCCATTCCGAGAAGGACTTGCACTAAACCACAAATCTTGAACTGATTCTCAACAGGATCTGGAAAGAACTTGCCCCTGATTGGATCACCGACCAAGTTTCTCAACTGTTTGAAAATTCCTTGAGAAGAAAGTCAGTTTACAAACAAAAGTGTTCATACAAACATAGTAAATGCAAAGTTCATGCAAAATTTGAAATTAAAATCATTTTTTGAAAGATGCAAAGTATATGAGTCACTAGCTAGAACACGGTGGTTCAAGATATTTAAGTGAAAAGTTTAAGCAAAAGGTGTAACGCCAAAACAAATGATCTGCAAAGATCTTCTGGAGTCAGTTTACGTAACCTTGCTATAGTATGCTTTCAAAATAACCTTGCTTCAGTTAGGTCTTTTGAGGGTTATAACGTGACCTGGTTCACGGTTTAAGAAACAAAGGATAAAGGCTCAAAGTTTATTTGTACCCATCCAATCTTCGTAATGATATTCAGTCCTACGCTCAGTTAACTCGGACTATGCACTCAGGTTCCCAAGGGTTGGAAATTGCACTGATGATAGTGATGATGGTTCAGAAGTTAAGGGACTCTTGAGATAACAGTCACTGCTTTCTTACAACTTTTGGTTGTTATACAAGCTTGTTCTTATTTCCCTTTATATAAGGTAAGGTCATGAGCTTCCCATCTTTCTTAGCTTTTGCCTCAAAAGGGACTCGACTCATTCTCTGAGTAAGGATTTCTTGACGATCTTTCTTTATTTATCACTTTGGGAACAACTTGTACAACATTTATTCATTTAATTTGGAAGAGTAGAAAGGTTGTGAATGCCTGGCTTAATGATTACGGTGAACAATCATTGGCTTTCGATTTGAAATACATCTTCGACACTTGCTTGCTGTGTGCGAAGGAAAATTTGAGAATGCAACCTTTATGTGAAAGGTGTCTTGCATGAATGCACAACCAAGTTAACTGATAACTACCCATCATAAGGTTAAGATTGCGGGTTTTTATTTGTAAAGAAAAGAAACTCCTACTTCAAGGCTCAAAGGGGTTGACGAGGGGTTATCTTTCTTATTTCTCCAGTGTTTGGGAATTGAAACAATGCCTAACATCGTCAGCAAAGTTTTGATTTGAAAGCATACCAATAACATTTAGGGGTATAACTTTTCCGTCATCCTCCCTCCAATCTTGGCACAATCAAAAGGAAATTGGAAAAGAGATAAAATATTATTTATTTATTTTGAAAATGAAGCATAAAGATGTAAATAATTGACAAAATGGATTGAATCAAAAGTTGCAATGCTCATTTCATTAATTACGAAAGTAAAAACATAATTTGAATACAAACAGCTAGTACAAAATAAAGGAAAATGCAAACAACAAGAAACATGGCCTGGTGACTAATCAGTAACAGGGGAGAGCTGACCTATCCAAAACACTGGCTTTTAGGAAGATAGTTGGCTGAGGTTGACCGAAGCTTTACTTGGCGTGCTCTGGCAGAGGATTGTTCTTGACATTAGGATTGGTGTCATGAAAGCTAAGGATTCCGACCTTAATCAAATCACGCACTCTAGCCTTTAGTGCATTGCAATTTTCCAGATCGTGGCCTACGACATCTTCATGGAATGCACAGTGGAGATCAGATCTGAATCCAGCTGGAAGAGGATTTGGAGGAGGAGGTAGAGTCTTTGTGGTGATCAAACCTTTCTAAACCAGGCCAGGATAAAGTTTAGTGTACGTCATGGAAATAGGATCAAATTGATTCCTATTACGGTACTGGTTCTGTCCTACAGCCGGACGTTGAGGAACTTGAGTTGTTCGTGGAGCAGTAACCACGGGAGTAACATCAGCAACAACAGGGTGATCAACATACTGAGGTTGGGGACGAGGCCTTCTCACTTCAGTCATGACAGCATTGGTATGGTCTTCTCTCTTCTTCTGGAAGTTCCCATAGGATTTCTTTGCACCATTAGAAGATTCAGCAGCTTTTGATACTTTACGATTCTTGTGCCCTTCCTCGAGTCTTTGGCCGATAGTTACTAAATCAGTGAAATTGGAGGAAACACTGTTAATCATCTTTTCCCAATAGAACGGAGACAAGGTGTCCATGAACATTCCAGTCAATTCCTTCTCTGCCAAAGGAGGTTCAACTTGGGAAGTCAATTCTCTCCACCGCTGAGCATATTCCTTGAATGACTCTTTCTCATTCTGAGACATATTTTGAAGTTGACGGCGGTCAGGAGCCATGCCGAGGTTGTACTTGTACTGCTTCATAAAAGCATTAGCAAGATCCTGGAAGCAGTGGATACTGTTTTGTTCAAGATTCATATACCATTCGAGAGAAGCTCCACTCAAGCTGCCTTGAAAATAGTGGATGAGCAGCTTCTGGTTGTTGGTATAAGCAGCCATCTTTCGAAAGTACATGACCAAATGAACCCTTGGACAAGAGTGACCCTTATATTTCACAAACTCGGGAGTTTTGAATTTGGCAGGCATAACAAGATTAGAAACCAGGCATATGTTGTCTGCGTCCATACTAAAGAAGTCATTTCCTTCCACGGCTTTAAGTCTCTTGTCTATGGTCTGAAATTGTTCACGAACAACCTCAGGTTCAACAAAGTCTTCACGGTTTTCACCCTGAGCACTGGCAGCATTGTACTCATAGAGAGGGTCCTCAAAAGGAGCTCGGGTAGTCTGAACTATAGGTCGAGGCTCGACAAAAACAGGAGCTTGAAACACTGGTCTGACAATTTAACCGATCATAGCAGTAGATGCAATAGGGGGAGAGAAGTTGTGGGGTAAACCAAACTCTGGCCAAGTTGAAGGTGGACCCTGAACAGGCTGAGGATCAGCACTTGAAACCTCCTGGATAACAGTCCTCTGGGGTTGCTCTCCTCTAGCAACCAAGACCTGAAGCATTTCAGTGAGCTTTGTCATGTTTGACTTAAGATCATTGATCTCCATTCAAATCTCTGCATTGTGTGCTTCTTGCTCTGACATTCTGCGTCTGTAGTTAGCTCTAGTCCAGTATTTGTGTCGAGGAATCAGCTTGACGACTCACAAGTAACACTGGAAGATAAAGACAGTTGAAAATGAGTTGCTGGACAAACAGACGTATGCAATGAATCATGCAAAGATGCAAATGATATGTAATGCGATGCAAGATAGGATGCAAATCACACATAGCAGGATCAAAGGTTCAAGATCACAACATGGAGTCTGGGTGAAGAACAACCCATAGGGTGTGTACTAATGTTTATAGTGTACATGTACAACGGGTTCTAAAGAGTTCCCAGAGTTAACAACATATCTTTCGGATATTATCAATTTCCCAAATAACTTGATAGTCAATAATATTCTCAAGAGAGTCTCGTCCAAGTGTAGTATCGTGTATCAACTATTTTGGAACAACTCCCTCATATTCATCGCACTACGTTCTAACAAGGCCAAAGTGGGGTGAAAAGGTGAATAAAGGTCATCAGTGTCACAGGCTCCTAGGTCAAAAGTAGCAATGTTTTCACGAATAACTCATTCAACACGACTACTCCCAAGAGGGCCTCCACTGAGTGATGGTTTCTCAAGTCGACTTTTTCGGGAATCAACTCCTTCAAAGTTTCCTTGAATATACCATCATCCTATCATAAGTGTACTTTCAAGTCCAGGTATAAGACTTATCCTCGCCACTCAAAGTAACCACCCTGCATACAGAAAACCCAAGCACAAACAGATATATATATATATATATATATATATATATATATATATATATATATATATATATATATATATATATATATATATATATATATATATATATATATATATATATATATATATATATATAAATAAATATAAATATGTACAGATATACAAGAAAGCGAACATATAAACAACACAAATCCAAACAAGGTGGGCTTAACCCTCTTAGGGGAATACCTCCCCAGTGAAGTCGCCATTTCTATCGCGGTGAGAATCGGATATTAAGCTATTAGTTAACTCGAATCACAAATCTTGAAATTCACCACCGAGCTTTGATTTATCCAAAGGAAAAGGTAAAGATCGAAGAAAACCCTAATAAGAGATTTAAGGTTCGGGGGTTGGTTATACCTAGGGAAGATGTTAACATCCTGAGTATCTGCAGTACTCTACAGGAACCTCTTGTTAGTATTTGTGTTATGTTATGTTTGCTTGCTAAGGGAAATGTGCTAAGGTAAAGACCTAGGGGTTAATATCTAAGTATGCTCGCCAAGACATCACATCTCGTGCCTACGTATCATAACGAGAGTGGAATCAGAGCATTCGTAGTTCCCCTCAATGAGGGTGAGGAACTCTTGGTTGTCGTCAAGGTTCCAAAGGGAGGTGAGTGTCTGTGGCAAGACACTACATAGAGTACGATGACTCTAAACCTAAGGCTAGTTGAAAGAGAGGTAAGTGTCCATGGCAAGAACTTACAAAGAGTGCGACGACTCCGATCCTAAGGCTAGGATAAAAGGGTAAAGAAGTCAACCTAAATATGACATAGAGTCAACGGAGGGAAACCTTTCCTTTGGAATTTTAACAGGGGCGGTCATATAAGTTCAAGAGCCAGCAACTTTCACCAAGTGATAGATCAACATTCTAGTTAGGAATTAATTGCGAAAATAAACCCTAATCAATTTCAACTAAAACTCAATCGAAGTCTAATTACAAAAAAAAACTGACACCCAAATTAGGAATTGATCCCCATTTTAAATGAACGATTGATCGCAAAATTATCATCGAAATTAATATCGAGATCCACACTTAAAATCAAAATCCATATTCACTGTTTTAATTAATTAACCTAAACTAACGTTAAAACGTACTAATCAAACCAAAAATAAAATATTAATTAACATCATCATGAAATAAATTAATAAAAAACAAAAGGGTTAATTAAAATGTTAATTAAAGTAGTAATCCAAAATAAAAAATGAAGAAAAAAAGGGGTGTAAGATTTAAATAAGGTATTTAGAAAAGAAATCAATTGGGCTTATTGAATATGAGACCCATCCGACCCAAATGTGAAAAGGAAAAGAAGACTTCAGCACCTCATTCATTTCACTTTCCCAAATCACTTTCTCTCTCGCGTCATCCAATCCTTGCTCTCCTCCTTCCTCATGTTTCACTTCTTCCGCAAAATGCATCTCCGGCCTTGCCTTCCTTCATCTCGTTCGTCGTTTCTCGCTCGAAACTCCTCAGCCCTCATCCGCCGTCCCTCTTTCGCGTCTCCCCAACTTCTTCTCAACACAACTCTACGCGGTTTCGGTGAAGGGAAATAGTGAACAACATTAAGTATGAAAGGAGGAAAGGAACTACCGATTTGAGATTGCAGAATGCTGTAACGTTGACAATCGAATAACCAGCGGTCTCGCGGAGATCTTTACGCGTAATAAAGGTGAGTAATTTTTGAAACCGTGCTTCGTTATTTGCCGTTGTCGCTAGTTGTTTTACGCGTATCCTTCTTTTTCTGCTCACTGATGCGAGTGTGTTGTTGTTGATGTATGTGAATCACCTTCTCTTGTGCGTGTGCTGCTTGTGAATGTGTTCTTGTATTTTTACTGCTATGCGTGTGATTTTTGTCTTTTTTTTCTTTGTGAATTTTTTCTGTGAAACTGTGTGTTTGTATGTAATACTTCTGATCACCGCCCCATGTGACTTTTTCTTTCCCTTTTATAAGCTTGAAATAAATCCAAATTTTTATGTCGAAACTGAATGCTGCTGATTGCGTCTTCAATTCTTTCCGCTTCTGTCCTGACATGCTCATAGATTGTCTTGGAAACAATTTGAAATCATGCTTGGAATCAGTTTTAGAAAAAACATATGCTGCTATGAACATAAATTTATATCCGTTTCGACTTGAACATGTCTGAACATGTTTTGATTCAAATTATTCAATTCAATCTCCTTTTGGATGGTTGGTTCAATGATAAAGATTCTGCTGGTTTTCCTTTTATTATCCTGTTTATTTGACAGCAGGAGACAGTTGTTTTAGCAGGTGAGAGCTCTTTTTGGGAAACTTCAATACAAGGCTTTCTAGGCTCAATCCGTACCACAGAGGAATCAACTTTTGGTGGAGGTCTGCAATTGTTTTTTCAACTTTGGGAGGTGGGAGATTGGAGTGCGAAGTGCACTGGTAACCTTTTTTTATAGCATCTCCAAAATCACCCACCACGCCAATTTGCCTAAGTTCATCTTTGTAAGAGAATATTTTTCCGTAGAATATTTTATTAATAGCAGGAAGGTCATTGAAAGCTGCCCCACAATTGCTCCGACAAGAAACATTCACTTGGTAATTTGAAACCCAAGTTTATCTTCAGACAGCTTGTTCCCTTCAATCTATCTAAGAGTTTACTAGGGTCTCTGCTGCATTGCGTTATCACAAGAACAACCTCAGCTGTCAAAGAAACCGAAGCCAAGTTGTAAGGTGAAATGCTTGATGACAACTTGGTAATTTCCACTTAGCATTTGACCTCTAGGTTGGGATTATTGTGCCACTTCATTGCTCTTGCGCGTTTTGTAATCTTGGAATGATGATTTGATGAAATTTTGAGTCACTTTTTTGTTGTTGTAGTTTTTGAATGATTAGTGAATTAATTTGATCATTTCATGTACATCATGGCTTGCTTTGTAATTTCCATTGGGAAGTGTTCTAGGAAAGACAGTTTTGTAGCAAATTGGTACTTTGAGTCAGAACTTTGTATCCAATTATGAGCTTAGCTTGTGAATCACTCTTAAATTGTGATCTTTCCAATTCTTGCACTTTGTAAAGGGCCTTTGAAACTCATTCCCTTTTGATCTTGTACTTTTCAATTGACTTGAAACTTAATCTTGCTCAAAATGTGAACTATCTTTGCACTTGAACTTGGAATTTTTAGAATTGAATTTGATTTGTAACTTTAAATCCTTGTATACTTAAAAAATGGTGTAGCTTGTACTTTTGTGGTGAGACAAATTTGAGCTTGTGAAGAAACACCTTTAATGTGAAATTCCAACTTTTGTAAAACATGAACTTTAAGTCTTGAGTTTGTAAATCTTGAATTTTGAGTTCTTTTGAATATGGAAAAGTTGTTGAAACTCTTGAACTTTGCAATCTTGTCATGAAATTCTTGATTGAAATTTGAATTTAAGCGTTGAAACATGAACTTCATACTTTGAACTCGTAATGCAATTAATGATGAATCTTGATATCATGAGTCTTATAGCAAAAAACTCGATTCAATATGTTTATCCAAAATTTATCACTTCAAGCTCATTGATCAAAACTATCAACAAGAAAAATCCAACTTTTCTCTTAAGATCGAAAGAATTTTACATGATAATCCAACTCTATGAATGAAAAACCAATCCTACTTGACATCTATTGCTCGCACAACCAAAGATTTAGACGATGATGAAACTTGATGCCCGAACCATAAGGATATGACTTGTAATATCGCTTGCCATGAAACCCTAACTGTTCTTCAAATGTCCAAGTTCAACGTTAATGGAAGAAAAGCCCTAATTCTCCTTGAAGTACACACTGAAACTTCAGAGAAACTATGAGGAAAATAACCAGTAGAAAACCTTATGACCCCATTAATCAGAATCCGTTGATCACGTCTTGAGGTACTTGACTGAGAGAATGAACACCAACTCCACTTAAAACCAATGTTCATACACAAACCTGTTAGTAGTAAAGCATGCAGATATGCGAGATGATGCACAAAGAGGTGGGATCTTAAGGTTAAAAATTAGGGTGTGACACTCGGGTTTCAACAAGTTGCGTGCTCGGGATAATCGGAGGATTGTAGCTGCGTTGTTGGTCACTTGATCAAGGTTTGATTAAGGGTTGGAGGTGGAAGCATCAACATAAAACCATAGGGTTTTTGGGGTTTGCATTCTTCTTCTCTTGTATAAACATTTTTGCAAAGAAAAGGTTAATAGCATTTTCTCAATTCGATTTTGAATTGAGGGCAGACGTACCCATAGAGAGGCCGATTGGGGAACTACCTTAATAAATCTTGGTCTCTCTCTTTTCATCTCTTTGTTTCTTTTATTGTTGATTACACAATTTATCGAGTTCATCATTGTTTGATCAATTCGATTGGAAATTGTTTTCTACTATCTTTTAAAGGCGTTGTTGTTGATATAATCACAATCACTTTGATTGTGATAGGCTTTAACATCAATAAAACAAACTACAATTCCAATTGTTATCGATCGCACATCAAGTGTTCGATAAATTGTTTGTGTATATTTTGTTTGTGTTTTGGTTCATTGGATATACGAATTACGTTTAGCATTGCATTTAATTTATTCGTTGATTGATCATTGTTGAACATTTACGTTTGTTATCACTCCGTTTGGTTTGCATTACACATATTACTTTTCGATAGTAGGTTCGGTTAGACGATTCGATCCGGGTCATTTTTCCGCTGCACCTTATTTTGAAAACAGATTTTTTGCCAAAAGTTTTTGTTTGTAAAATTTGTGATCTATTCGCCCCCTCTAGATCGAAGCCTATTGTCCAACATCATAAAGGTACTTTTTGGAATGCAAGAGGTATCATCAATTTGTTGAGGATGTAATTCTTTGTGTTGAAGTGGGTGGTGCTCTACAGAAACAAGGATGTGTCGAAACTTGTAGTGTTTAGAGTTTTACAAGATGTCGAAATGTCGAAGCAGGTTATTTGACACTTGATTTCGACTTAGACCAAAATAGAAATTTTAGGCCTTTTGTATATTTTGGGCTTTAGCTTAGGGCGCAAGTTAGCTTAATTATAAATAGAGGGAGTAACCCCTATTTTGTAACAATCTTGTAATCACTTACAATTGCAAAATTAATAAGATTTCCACAGTTTATGGGAAGAGAGACTCTGTAGAAATCATTTTCTTCTTTCCCAATTTTTGTCAGACCCTAATCTTCTTTCTTATTCAATTTTCTTTCTTTTTCCATTAAAAAATGTTGCGCAGAATCATTCTTGCAATCAAGTTGTAATTGTTTCACTCGAGTTAATAGTGAAGAGCATGGGATTTCGATCGGTTGATTGAATCTTTTTCATTAAGATTGATTCGAAATTCTCAAAGTTTTAGGTTAATTCCAACATCTGGTATCTAGAGCTCCGGTTGTGATTCGTGGAAGCAAAATGCGATGGCGATGAATCATCCAAACGAGCATTTTGCGATGAGTCTTCCGATTCTCAAGAACAATAATTATGAGAATTAGTGCAAGCAGATGAAGGTGGTTTTTTGTTATCATGATCTTTGGAATAATATAACACCCCCTTCTACACCCCCAGGCTATTAAAGCGATAACAAATAATCAGAGTATAATGAAAAATTCACGGCATAGACGAGAGCGTCACATCAAAAGGAATTAAAATCACGCAATAACCTGCTCATATAGATATGCAACAATTCAGGTAGCACATAACAAAGGAACTTAGTTCCTAACACCCACAGTTCAGTACAGAATAAAAGCGGAAAATCTATAACTGAATCTCGTATCTATATATCATAAAAGTTTGTCTTCTATATACAACATCATACATGTACAATCCAAAAGATATATATATACATAGTACAAATAATCACATAACGATCTCCCCGACTACCCGGTGCTACATATCAGAGCTGACCGACAAAAGAATGAAGACCTAAGCTTCACAAAAAGACCTCCAACATCTAATCTGCAATGCCTCGTAGAGCATTAAAAACAGCAGAAGGGTAAGAAACACAATCATAATATAATTGCATACAATTATATAATAACACAAAAATACACATATAAAATATTCTCACCACAACTTATACCAGAATTCAAACACAAAACAACACAATGTATATTGCATATATCCATCACCAAGGTATATCAACCATGCACAATACACATATCGCCAACATATATACATATATCAACTCATCAATTTCATCCACAATTCCACACACAATCAATCCATTCATGATTTATGCAAATGCAAAGAGACCGACACAACGACTCTATGCAAATGCACATGCGGTACCATCCATCCATCAATCTCATCACTAGTTCACTCAAGAACTATTGGAACCATCGCTTGTTACTTAGCACAACTCCCCGTCGGGCAAACGATGTTCCCCGTCGCTTTCGGTCCTCTTTGTATAAGGCTCACGACATTTATGGATCGCTTTCGGTCCTCTTTGTATAAGGCTCACGATCCGATCGCTTTCGGCCCTCTTTGTATAAGGCTCACGATCGTCTATAATCATCGCTTTCAGTCCTCTTTGTATAAGGCTCACGATGTTATAGCGGATTCCCTCTGGAACCGTTCCGTCGCTCACCCCCACTAGGGCACACGACATCACAAGAATGCATATCATGATGCTTGGCATACAATGACTCATGACATTCAAATGCACACATATACACATCCATAATCATGCATATATCATCAAATACCACACATTGCATTTTCTTGCCCTTAGGCCACAAATCATCATCATAACATATATCACGTGCATTTTCATTTCACAACAGCACACAAGTCATACAATATCCATGTCAACAACACATTGCATGATACACATCAATTACACACAATGACAACGACAAAAGTCGACAAAACGACACCATTCCAAATTCCTGACATAATTAAATTGGCCAACAGTCTCAAACCATTTTAATTAGAAAGAACATGTCAAAAGCTTTCCAACGCACCAAACCGCGCCTCAAACCGACTCACGGATCAAAAGTTATAAAGAAAACAAATTGGGAAAAGCTGTCATGTTCGCAATGCGAAGCTCCTAGCGAGTCCTTCGCTTCTTCATTCGCAGTGCGAATGTCCCAGCGAACCAAGTCAGAAAGGAAAATAGCCTAAAAATTCCTAAAGTTCGCAGTGCGAACTCCCAGCGAACAGTGGCAGAAAGAAAACAACACAAAACAACACAAAGTTCGCAGTGCGAACCTCACGTGAACGTTCGCCCTCACCTTCGCAGTGCAAATAGCCAGCGAATGCTCGCTTTCCCCTTCGCTAGGGGATTCGCAGTGCGAACCTGCGAATTCAGCAAAACCCAGCAGCGCTGTTACATAACCCAAACCATATTTTCCCCCACCAAAACACTTCCAAACCAACACATAACAATCAAAACATAACCCAATCATGGTAACTAGTATTCTACAACATTTACACCGATTTTCAACCGCGGAAACATCGATTTCTATTCGTTTATCTCATTTCGACCTATATTTGAAAACCAATAAAACTTCCACACAAACATACATAATCATACACAAACATAGTATAATCGAGTTTCACACCCTTACCCGATTAAATCGCGTTTGAAAAGTTGGTTGAATCGGTTCCTAAATCCACAAGTTTTCCTCTCTTTTCTTCTTTCTTTTCTCTTTCCTTCTTTCTCTTTTTTTCTTTCTATTATATGAAAAATATAATATCTACCCAAACAAAAGACCAAAATACCCCTACACTTAAATATCTCGCAAACGTTCCCAAAACGTGATAAAATATTACAACAATGAAAAATAATATATTTTCAAATAAAAGTAAAAAATAAAATAATATAATAATAAAATAATCAAAACGACTCAATTAAATAAAACTAACTAAAACTGGGGCGTTACAACTCTCCCCCACTTAGAAATTTTCGTCCTCGAAAATATTACTTGAGACAAACAACTCTGGATACGACTCCCGCATCCGACTCTCCAACTCCCAAGTCAAATTTCCCTCAGCAACGCCTCCCCACGCCACTTTCACAAGTGCAATATCCTTGCCCCTTAACCGCTTCAACTCGCGATCCAAAATACTAACTGGTAATGCCTCAACCGTAAGGTTCTCCCTTACCTCTACCTCATCCATCAGAATCACATGTGACGGATCCGGAACATACTTCCGAAGCTGTAAAACATGGAACACATCATGTAAATTTGAAAGACTCGGCGGCAACGCCACCCGATAAGCCACAACACCCACTCTCGCGGATATCTGGTACGGACCAATAAACCGAGAAGTAAGCTTCTTTGACTTCAATGCATGACCAACACCCGTTACCGGTGTAACTCTCAAAAATACATGATCGCCCTCTTGAAACTCAAGATCTTTCCTCCTTCGATCATGATAACTCTTCTGCCTACTCTGAGAAACCTTCATTTTCTCACGAATAAGTTTCACCTTGTCCGTAGTCTGGTGCACTAACTCCAATCGAACCACCGCACTCTCACCAGATTCGTGCCAACACAACGGTGTTCGACATCTTCGTCCATATAACGCTTCAAAAGGTGCCATTCCAATACTCGAATGGAAACTATTATTATACGTGAATTCCACCAACGTAAGATAACTATCCCACGCACCACCTTGTTCAAGAACACAAGCCCGCAACAAATCTTTCAACGACTGAATCGTTCTCTCCGTCTGTCCATCCGTCGGAGGATGATAAGCCGAACTCAATCTCAATTTAGAACCCAACGCCTTTTGTAAACTTTCCCAAAATCTTGAGGTAAACCTCGTATCTCGATCTGAAACAATGCTCAACAGAACCCCATGCAACTTCACAATCACACTGATATAAATCTCTGCCAACCTCTCCAAAGAAAAACCGATGTCAATCGGAATGAAATGCGCCGATTTAGTCAGCCTATCCATAACCACCCAAATAACATTATGTCCCCGCTGAGTGTTCGGCAACCCTGTCACAAAGTCCATAGAAATGTTGTCCCATTTCCACTCAGGAATATCCAACGGTTGCAACAAACCACTAGGCTTCAGATGTTCTACCTTCGACTTCTGACACGTCAAACATGAATACACAAACTGAGCTACATCTCTCTTTAACCTAGACCACCAAAAGATCTTCTTCAAATCTTGATACATCTTATTAGCTCCCGGATGTATACTCAAATTACTCCGGTGGCCTTCCTCCAAAATCATCATTTTCAAATCCGCATCATCAGGAATACAAATTCTACCTCGGAACCTCAAAACACCTTTATCATCCACTTTAAAGTCCTCATTTTCAATTTGATCCCCAACCGTCATCAAATCCACAAATTTCACATCCAATTTCTGTTTCTCGCTAACGGTCAATAGAAAATCATTAGTAACCTTCAACATACCAAGCCTCACACTGTCAGACGTCAATTCGCACACCAAACTCAAATCCCTAAACGCTTCCAAAAGTTCCCACTCCTTAACCATCAAAGCAGACATATACAACGATTTCCGACTCAACGCATCGGCTACCACATTAGCTTTGCCAGGATGGTAATTCAAGCCAAAATCGTAGTCCTTCAAAAATTCCAACCATCTCCGTTGCCTCATATTCAACTCTTTCTGATCAAACAAGTATTGCAAACTCTTATGATCACTAAATACTACGAATCTTGCACCAAAGAGATAATGCCTCCAAATATTCAACACAAAAACCACAACCGCTAATTCCAGATCATGAGTAGGATAATTTTTCTCATGCACCCTCAATTGCCTCGAAGCATAAGCCACAACCTTACCTTCTTGCATCAACACTCCACCTAGCCCAATCAAAGACGCATCACAATACACCATAAACGGTTCACTAGGATTCAGCAAAATCAAAATCGGAGCTGTCGTCAATCTTCTCTTCAGCTCATTAAAACTTTCCTCACACTGAATATCCCAAACGAACGCTTGACCTTTACAAGTCAACTGGGTCAATAGAAGTGCTAACTTAGGAAAACCTTCAATGAACCTTCGATAATATCCGGCTAAACCCAAAAAGCTTCTAATTTCAGTAACAGATCTAGGAGCCTCCCATTGTAGAACTGCATCTACTTTAGATGGATCCACAGCAATACCATTACCTGAAATCACATGCCCAAGAAAACTCACTTCCGACAACTAGAACTCACACTTGGACAACTTGGCAAAAAGTCTCCTTTCCTTCAAAACCTGCAACACAATGCGTAAATGCTCTGCATGTTCCTCCCGGGACTTAGAATAAATCAAGATATCATCAATAAACACAACAACAAATCGATCCAAATGCTCATGGAAAATTCGATTCATGTACTCCATAAACACACCTGGCGCATTAGAAACCCCGAACGACATCACAGAATATTCATAATGACCGTAACGTGTCCTAAAAGCCATCTTCTGAATATCTTCCTCTTTCACCCTTATCTGATGATACCCCGACCTCAAATCAATCTTACTAAACACACACGCACCTACCAACTAATCCATCAGATCATCAATTCTCAGAAGAGGATACTTATTCTTAATTGTCACCTTATTCAACTGGCGATAATCAATACACAATCGCATACTTCCATCTTTCTTTTTCACCAATAAAACTGGAGCACCCCAAGGCGACACACTCGGTCTCACAAACCTTTTTTCCAACAATTCGTTCAACTGCTTCTTTAACTCAACCAACTCAGACGCCGACATTCTATATGGTGCCATCGATACAGGTCTAGTACCAGGAACTAGATCTATAGAAAACTCCACCTCTCTCTCTGGCGGCACATCTGAAATATCCTCTGGAAATACTTCCGGAAAATCACACACAACAGGAAACACATCAAGTGAAACTTGACTATCCACTGTCAACGATGCAAACAACCCGAACAACTGAGCTTCCTCTGCCAAAAGTTTCTTCAACTCTTTGGTAGATAAGAAACTCGATTCCTCGTCTTCTTCAAGAGAAGGAAATCTTACCAGCTTATGATAACAATCAATATGCACTCGATTGAACTGTAACCAATTCATTCCCAGAACCACATCTAAACCCTCCAACGACAAACACACCAAATCCATCTCAAAATCTTTACCATAAATGGTCAAATGACAACTTAAACAAACCCAAGAAGTAGTTACTGACCCCATTGCTGGAGTATCAATAACGATCTCTCCATCCATCAAATACAACACAAGATTCAAACGCTTCGCACACTCAGACGAAATAAACGAATGAGTCGCTCTAGTATCAATAATAGCAACTAAAGGTGTACTATTAATAAAACAATTACCTCTGATCAGACGGTCTGCACTAGAAGTCTGAGTTCCCGCCAAGGCAAATACCTTCCCACCAGCCGGAGCTTGCTTCGGTTTCGGACACTTCGTACTAATGTGACCAGCTTCACCACAGTTGAAACACTTCACCACATTCTTCCTCGTACAATCAGCTGCGACATGACCTACACCTCCACAATTGGAACACTTCCCCAAATTCTTCCTACATTCAAACTGACGATGTCCCACTTCACCACATTTATAACATCTCAAAGAATTAGACATACCTCATCCACTTGGCCTTTTCTCAAAATTACCCCTTTGTTTACCCTTATCAGCTGGTGTCACATAAGGACCACCACAGACTTGTTGCTTCCCTTTCCTCTCGCTCACACTCTTATAGTGAGTAGAATGAGCCTTACTATCCTCCTCAAAAATCCTACAACAATCTACCAAGTCTGAAAACCTTCGAATTCTCTGATAACCAATTGCCTGCTTTATCTCAGAACGCAACCCGTTCTCAAACTTCACACACCTAGAAAACTCCGCAGTCGCTTCAGCATAATGTGGATAAAACTGCACAAGCTCCACAAACTTAGCAGTATAGTCAACAACAGACATGTTACCTTGTTTTAATTCCAAGAACTCAATTTCCTTCTTTCCCCTTACGTCCTCAGGAAAATACTTCCTCAGAAACTCCCTGCTAAACAAAGCCCAAGTAATCTCCTCCTCTGCAGCTTCCAACACATGACGTGTACTAACCCACCGATCATCAGCTTCTTCCAGTAACATGTGAGTACCCAGTCTTACCTTATGATCCTCATCACAATTCATCACTCGGAAGATTCTTTCAATCTCCTTAAGCCAAATCTGTGCACCATCAGGATCATATCTTCCTTTGAAGATAGGCGGGTTGTTCTTCTTGACCTCATCATTACCCGCAGCATTAGGTGCACCCTGCACAACACGAGCCATAGCTTGCATAGCAGCAGCCAAAGCAGCATCATTCCTACCAGCCATATTCTGTTCATTTCCAATAACAACAACTATGGTTAAACAAACAGCTCACCCAACCACAAACACCGACAAGGACTGACACAAACTGACACGGACTGGCTCTGATACCACTTAATGTAACACCCCTTTCTACACCCCCAGGCTATTAAAACGATAACAAATAATCAGAGTATAATGAAAAATTCACGGCATAGACGAGAGCGTCACATTAAAAGGAATTAAAATCACGCAATAACCTGCTCATATAGATATGCAACAATTCAGGTAGCACATAACAAAGGAACTTAGTTCCTAACACCCACAGTTCAGATACAGAATAAAAGCGGAAAATCTATAACTGAATCTCGTATCTATATATCATAAAAGTTTGTCTTCCATATACAACATCATACATGTCCAATCCAAAAGATATATATACATAGTACAAATAATCACATAACGATCTCCCCGACTAACCGGTGCTATATATCAGAGCTGACCGACAAAAGAATGAAGACCTAAGCTTCACAAAAAAACCTCCAGCATCTAATCTGCAATGCCTCGTAGAGCATTAAAAACAGCAGAAGGGTGAGAAACACAATCATAATATAATTGCATACAATTATATAATAACACGAAAATACACATATAAAATATTATCACCACAACATATACCAGAATTCAAACACAAAACAACACAATGTATATTTCATATATCCATCACCAAGGTATATCAACCATGTACAATACACATATCGCCAACATATATACATATATCAACTCAACAATTTCATCCACAATTCCACACACAATCAATCCATTCATGATTTATGCAAATGCAAAGAGACCGACACAACGACTCTATGCAAATGCACATGCGGTACCATCCATCCATCAATCTCATCACTAGTTCACTCAGGAACTATTGGAACCATCGCTTGTTACTTAGCGTAACTCCCCGTCGGGCAAACGATGTTCCCCGTCGCTTTCGGTCCTCTTTGTATAAGGCTCACGGCGTTTATGGATCGCTTTCGATCCTCTTTGTATAAGGCTCATGATTCGATCGCTTTCGGTCCTCTTTGTATAAGGCTCACGATCGTCTATAATCATCGCTTTCAGTCCTCTTTGTATAAGGCTCACGATGTTATAGCGGATTCCCTCTGGAACCGTTCCGTCGCTCACCCCCACTAGGGCACACGACATCACAAGAATGCATATCATGATGCTTGGCATACAATGACTCATGACATTCAAATGCACACATATACACATTCATAATCATGCATATATCATCAAATACTACACATTGCATTTTCTTGCCCTTAGGCCACAAATCATCATCACAACATGTATCACGTGCATTTTCATTTCACAACAGCACACATGTCATACAATATCCATGTCAACAACACATTGCATGATACACATCAATTACACACAATGACAACGACAAAAGTTGACAAAACGACACCATTCCAAATTCCCGACATAATTAAATCGGCCAACAGTCTCAAACCATTTTAATTAGAAAGAACATGTCAAAAGCTTTCCAACGCACCAAACCGCGCCTCAAACCGACTCGCGGATCAAAAGTTATAAAGAAAACAAATTGGGAAAAGCTGTCATGTTCGCAATGCGAAGCTCATAGCGAGTCCTTCGCTTCTTCATTCGCCGTACGAATGTCCCAGCGAACCAAGTCAGAAAGGAAAATAGCCTAAAAATTCCTAAAGTTCGCAGTGCGAACTCCCAGTGAACAGTGGCAGAAAGAAAACAACACAAAATAACACAAAGTTCGCAGTGCGAACCTCACGCGAACGTTTGCCCTCACCTTCGCAGTGCAAATAGCCAGCGAATGCTCGCTTTCCCCTTCGCTAGGGGATTCGCAGTGCGAACCTGCGAATTCAGCAAAACCCAGCAGCGCTGTTACATAACCCAAACCTTATTTTCCCCCACCAAAACACTTCCAAACCAACACATAGCAATCAAAACATAACCCAATCATGGTAACTAGTATTCTACAACATTTACACCGATTTTCAACCGCAAACATCGATTTCTACTCGTTTATCTCATTTTGACCTATATTGGAAAACCAATAAAACTTCCACACAAACATACATAATCATACACAAACATAGTATAATCGAGTTTCGCACCCTTACCCGATTAAATCACGTTTGAAAAGTCGGTTGAATCGGTTCCTAAATCCACAAGTTTTCCTCTCTTTTCTTCTTTCTCTTCTCTTTCCGTCTTTCTCTTTTTTTCTTTCTATTATATGAAAAATATAATATCTACCCAAACAAAAGACCAAAATACCCCTACACTCAAATATCTCGCAAACGTTCCCAAAACGCGATAAAACATTACAACAATGAAAAATAATATATTTTCAAATAAAAGTCAAAAATAAAATAATATAATAATAAAATAATCAAAACGACTCAATTAAATAAAACTAACTAAAACTGGGGCGTTACAAATAACACTGCTTGTAGAAAACGCGACGGATGAAGAAAAAGTTGCACACAAAGAATTGAAGAAGAAAGATTATAAAGTTCTCTTTATAATTCATTAATGCATTGATCCATATAATTTTGAAAAGGTTAGTGATGTAGAATCAGCAAAAGAATCATGGGAAATTCTGGAGAAATCATTTGGAGGTGCAGAAAAGGTGAAGGAGGTGAGGTTACAAACTTACAAAAGAATCTATGAATTACTTCAGATGGAGGACAATGAAAGCATAATTGATTTCTTCACTATGGTTACTAAATTGGTGAATCAAATCAAAGTATGTGGAAAAGTGTTGACATCAAAATCAGTTGTTGCAAAGATCTTGAGGTCATTGGCTCTAAAATTCGACCACGTGGTAGTAGCCATAGAAGATTCGAAAGACTTGTCAACATTGACAAAGGAAGAATTTCAAGGGACGCTTGAATCTCATGAACAAAGAATAGCTGAATGAGCTGCAGTAAAGTCGAAGAGTGATGTGGCTTTGCAGGCACAATCAGCAAAAGAAAAGAAAGGCAAAGGAAGTTGGAATAGCAACAAAGGAAAATGAGGCTACAACAATTCGACTGGTCAAAATCAGCAAGAAGGAAACTGGTCGAATCAAAGAAAACTCTGGAACCAAGGCAACCAAAGAGGTGGTGTTGCAAGTAGAGGAAGAGGTGGTGGTCGAAAACCTGACAAAAGTCACATTTAGTGTTACAATTGTCAGAAGAAGGGTCATTATTCTAGTGGTTGTCCTGAAAAGCCAAAGAATCAAGAAGCTGATGCAAAGCAGGAGAAACATGAAGAAGAAGAGATGTTGCTGATGGTTACAACGAGAGATGAAGAGAGATTCAAGGACCCGTGGTACTTGGACTCAGGATGTTCATCACACATGTCTGGAAGGAAAAATTGGTTTGTCAACATAAAGCCCTCAACGAAGAACATAGTTAAATTTGTAAATGATAATACTCTTATTGCTTCTGCGATAATACTCTAGTAGCTAAAGGTATTGGTGATGTTCTGATTATGAGGAAAGATGGAAAAAGGTTAGTAATTTCCAATGTGTTGTATATACCAAGCATGAAGAGCAATTTGCTCAGTATAGGGCAGTTGGTCGAAAAGAATTACAAAGTGTCGATTGAAGACAAGATGATGAGAGTTCTCGACTCAGGTGTGTCGTAACCCGAAATTTGACCTCCCATTTTTGTTTTTTCATAAGCATGTGCATCCACATCTCCAGCATACGCATTAGCATTTTTTTCTCTGTGGTTTTGTTGCAGGCATATCCAGAATTTCAGATAGTTTCGAAGCCTGATTAATCACATCCTCACAAATTCATCACATTATCACATCAAGCAAAATACAAGGGTCTCATACATATTAAATTATCTCAACAAGTTCACGGGTTTCTTTGGTTTCAAGGTATTCATCTGATCAAGCTCCTAGTGGCTCTAGACTAGGGTTTTGGACAAAGGCCACTTATGATCATTTTCTTGAGCAAGACAATATTCCAAGGTCTTCATACATCTCAAAGCATTCATATAGGCCTCATGGTTCATCATAAATCATTTCAGAGGTTTCTGAAGTGGATATGGGAAGCATTGAATTCATCTGGTCAAAAAGTCAACTGATGCCCTACAAAAGTCAACTCTTGAGTTCTTGGGTCATATTTGGGAATTTCAAGTCATCTTCCATGTTATTATGAGGTTTAATCAACAGGAATCAAGATAAATCATAAAATCAGGAGAAGTTGTTAAATTAAGGTTTTTGGGTTTTTTTCTATGTGTAGAAATTCAGCATGGAGGGCTTGTTTTCAAGTGCAATTTTCACGTGTTTCTAAGCTCCAATTCACTTTTCTTAAAACATGAAAGTTGTTTCTCATTCTTCAAGCTTTCTTTTGATACCAAGAACGCGTCATTTAGATCCCTAGAACTCAAGTTATGATGTTTCAAAGGCAGGAAAACCGGTTACATCACTGTTAATCAGCCACAGAACTCACGTTTGGGCTGATGTAACCGGTTACCTCAGCCATGTAATCGGTTACATCACTGTTTGTGAAGAAAAATCAGTGTTTTCATCACATTGCAGTAGCTCTTTCCACTCCCTTTTGGTCCATTAGGTTCTAGCATTGTATGGAATATTCTAGACGCTTCAAGTCATTTCAAGAATCCACTTGCATATGCTACACTACATCACTTTTAATCATGATCACCATGCACCCTTGTTTCCAAACATGAGAACCTTTAGATTTTGGACTTGCATTGGGATTGCTCCACTGAGTTAACAAATAACTAACTGATTCAACTTCCGACTCAGTAATTTAGATGTAACTAACTCCAAAGCAAACTCCAAAGCAAGCCCTAAACCAAAGTCCAAACCTATCCTACTCCAAACCAAACTTCTATTTAAGCAAACCTTCACTTTTTCACAAGAGGCTTCAACCATTTTTCACTGTCTTCACTCTCAATTCTTTCTTTCTCTCTCTCTCTCTCTCTCTCTCTCTCTCTCACTATTCTCTCACATTCTCATTTCTCTCTCAAATCTCTACAACTTTTTCTCACATTCATCTTCATCTTCTTCACAAAACCACACTAGAGCTCAATTTTCCACCATTGAAGAGTAGCAAATTTCACATTGAAATTACTTTTCTCTTGAGTTTAAACCTCCATCACATTGCATTTCTTCTTGGATTTCTGGAGTTACAGCAGCTTCTACTTCAATTCAAGTAATCATCTTAAGGCTTTCGGTGCAAATTCATATTCGGAGCATTCATCGCGTTTTTGTCGGCTTCGCTACGATTTGATCTCAAGCTTGGAATTCTCTGGTTTTCCTTGTTTATTCTCACCACATTTTACTTACAACAATTACCAAAGCAAGCCTCCGCCTTGTAGGTTGGTTGTTCTTGCTCAATTTGCTATTTTCGATCATTTTCGTATTTTTCGCAATGTGGCTCTTAATTGATGTTTTGTTGCTTGAATTCTTGCTTTGCATGATCAATTCTTGTAGCTTTTATTTGCTATAAATTAATGTGAATTATGCATTTGCTTCTATGCTTCGATCCATTGCAATTGCATGAAAAAAGTTGTTCTCGAAAGTGCTTTTCTGAAAATCTGGTATTGCTATTTTTTGCTGATGTAACGGGTTACATCAGCCATGTAACCGGTTACATCACCTTGTCACGCCCCTGGAAGTGCAGCTCTGGCTGATATAACCGATTACCTCAGTCATGTAACCGGTTACATCACTGCTGTTTGGCCAAAATCATGTTTCTAAAGGCTGTTTTGGATGTTTTGATCATACTTCTTCACATGCTTACTTGTATACATGTTAATACTACTGTTTTAGGGCAGAATATATAGGACATGATTTTTGCTTGATTAATTGCTTGATTTTATTTTATTATTTTGCAATTTAATCATGTATTTAAAACACTTTTGTTCCTTTTTCTTGTTTATGTGTTAACATGATTAATGATGGATGCTAATCGATTCTTGTTAATGCTTGGCAAATTCATTCTTGATTGTATTAAGTTTGTTCTTTATTGAACAAATTTAATCTTTTATAATCATTACTTCACATTTTTTCTTTAAGGATTTTTCGACTCGTTTGAAAAGTTGTTGGCATATCCTTTCCCTTTGATTGATCGATCGAAACTTTGTTTCGATTGGTTAATCCTCCATTTGCTCTTCTCTTTAGGATTCCTTTAGAGTTTCTCCTTCTTGGTCCCCTGCGAAGCTGGAGGTCTGCAAAACCCATTGGAGCACTGTATAAATTGCGTCGTTTCTCTGTCGGTTTCAATTTCTGCATTACAATTTGGGTACTAGAGAAGGAATAAAGATGGAGTTTGTCCTACCCTCATTCTGACTATTTTCTAGGAAAGGGCGTTTGGTCCTTACACCTGGAATAAGTCACCCTTATTCCCAAACTGCAGTGTCTTTTGAGTTTGATCCTTGATCATTCTTGTCTCTTCAATCTTTCCTTGGATCAATCACATTTTTTCCTTGGTTCAAGATCATTGTCTTCCTTGGTTTAATCACCTTCTCTTGGTTAATCACCTGTTCTCTGGTTGATCACAGTCCATCTGTTAAGACCAATTTTCTTCTTCCCCATCAAAGTTGCAACCCTTTTTCTTCGGTTAATCACAGTCTGTGTGTTAAACACTGAATCCCTAGCAGAGTACGCAACCTTCTTTTAGTTCTTTCTCCCTTTCTTTTGGTAAACCACTGTCGGTCAATTAAAACACCAATTTCTCATTTTTCTCAGTTAACCACAGTCTGTCTGTTAACATATTGGGTTCCTCTTGGGTTAATCACCTTCTCTTGGTTAATCACTCGTTCCTCAGTTAACCACAGTCCATCTGTTAACATACTGAGCTTCTCTTGAGTTAATCACTGTCTCTTAGTTAATCACTCATTCTTTTTGGTTAATCACAGTCCGCCTGTTAAAATACCGAATCCCTTGTGAGTTAGTAACCTTCTTTTGGTTCAAATACTCGCGCCTTTGAGTTAATAACCTTCTTTGGTTCAAATACCCTTTCGTCGGTTAAGTACTGCTTGTTCAGTTAGTGTACCGAACCCCTTTGGATCACAACCTTCGCTTGGTTCCACACCCGTCCTTTGGGTCACAACCTTCGCTTGGTTTCACACCCGTCCTTTGGGTCATAACCTTCGCTTGGTTCCACACCCGACCTTTGGGTCACAACCTTTGCTTGGTTTCACACCCGTCCTTTGGGTCACAACCTCTGCTTGGTTCCACACCCGTTCTTTGGGTCACAACCTTCGCTTGGTTCCACACTCGTCCTTTGGTTAATCACCGCCTGTCGGTTAAAGACCAATTTCTCTCTCCTTTAGGTTGACCACTGTTACTCAGTTAACACACCAAGTCCCCAGAGAGTCAAACACCTTCTCTTGGTTCGGTACTCTCATTTCGGTTTATCGCAACCCATCTGTTGACACCAACCCTTTTTCCCCACAGAATCATAATCTTCTTTTTCTTTGGTTAACCACTGCCAGTCAGTTAATATACTGAATCCCCAGTGGATCTTGCTTTATCTTAAATCAATTCCCTTGCTCCTTTATTCTCTTGGTTTCGACACCATTCCTTTGCCTTTCTTTCTTAGTTTTAACACCATTCTTTTGTCTTCCCCAGTAGAGTCTTTCCCTCTGTCTTAGTTCCCCGAACTACGGAGCTCTGACTTCCTCATTGCACTGTGAGGATACGTAGGCACGAGATCGCGAGATCTTGGCGAGCTACCTTCTACCTTCTTCCGTTATCCTTCCTCGTCTCTCTTTCTCTTCCCTAGTTCCATGAACTACAAAGCTCTGAATTCCTCATTGCGCTATGAGGATACTAGGCACGAGGGCCCCAATCCTCTGCGAGCACTTTCTTTGTCTCTTTCCATTCCCTCTTTAGCCAGAAGCCTTTAGATAGATAACCCACCCGAGCCTAGAAGCAAGCAAAATGGTTCCCGTTGAGTACGACAGATCCGTGGGGTGCTAGTACCTTCCTCTCGGATAATCGACCCCCTTACCCGTTTCTTTTCCCCTTGGGTTTTATTGATATTTTCCCTGTCCTTTGGGACTAAATAAAGTTCGGTGGCGACTCTGTTGTGTCTTTGAGTGTGCGATGCACTCAGGTAAAATCATGCTAGCTTTAAGGTGGTAGGTTAATCTTGAAGGCACCAATGTCTCAGAATAGAACCTTCCATATTAAAATTAATGTGATGGAGCATAAGTTCCTTGCAACTGCAGCCAACAGAGATGAATGGATATGGCATTATAGACTTGGCCATCTCAATTTCAAAGACATCAAAGATTTGAATAAAAGAAATATGGTTTCAGGATTACCAGAAGTTGACATTTCAAGTGAAGTGTGTGAAGAATGTGTTCAGGCGAAACAACACAAGAATGGCTTCAGCAAGGATGCGAGAAGCAAGTCGAAGGTCATTCTTAAAGTCATATACTCTGATGTGTATGGAGCTATCCAGGTGGATTCAATTGGAGATAATAGATACTTTGTCACATTCATAGATGATTTCAGTTGAAAACCGTGGACTTATCTGATCAAGAAGAAAAAATAAGTGACCGAGTTATTTGCTAAGTTTAAATCTATGGTCGAAAGACAAAGTGGTTGAATGCTCAAGATTCTGAGGACTGATAGTGGTGGAGATTATGTGTCGAAGGATTTCGATGCATTGTGTGAGAAAGAAGGGATTGTGCATGGGGTGGTGGCACCCTACACTCCACAGTAAAATGGAACTACAGAAAGGAAGAATAGAACCATCATGAATATGGTGAGAAGTATGTTGAGAGGTAAGCATCTTGTCGTGCGTAAAAATGATTATGGTGTCACATGTAAGTATACATGTATGTTTTAATTGCAGCAAGTGATAGTAGAAACGATATCATACCCAGACGGAGTGGAAGAGGTTTAGATTGAACTTTTTTAAGTATTCTTGTTTAAAACTAACATGAGCAAAGTAACAAAATAATAATAAGTAACACAAGTTTAGCTGTCCACAACACAAACTAAGTGCAATGAATGAAGGTTTGATTAAATCAAAAGAGTGAATGTTGATCTATGATCCATTAATATGAATAGTAGCCAAAATGTGTATGTGATGAGATGTGTCGTGCCGCAAAAGGTCAGAACGTGATCTTTAGGTGTATTTATACAACATCAAAACATGCATTAATAGGGCAAGGGAACAAATATCTAAGTCTCAATTATAACCCTAAAATACGTCTAGTTTATATTATGAAAATCCTCTATGGTTATAGCTTCTTATCTCTAAGCAAGCTAATTAAGTGAATATCTCTATCCTACTTGTTTTAACCATTTTTGTTATGAAGTCCACTTATTGTTGGATCTCTCACAATAACAAGCTTTTACCTTTTTCTAAGTTGATCATTCAAAGAAAGAGATTTATAGCATAAACACACATAACAAAATAAGACACTAACATCACATCATTTTAACATAAAGAAAACATTATATTAACTTCACATTGCTCAACAAACAAAGGTTTAGCTCGTGGTGAGCTTGGTACAAACTACTGAACTAAAACTGATAAGGGACATGCTTAAACAAAAGATGTAAGAGAAATGACAACCTATTAGTAACTTAGAGATCTCTTGTGTTGGATAAACAGTAAGTGAAGACTTCAGTCGCACCAGCTCTCAGCAATGAGTACATGATTGGGGGAGAATAAGAACTCTATTTTCTCGCAGAAACCTCACACTGAATAAAACTAAATTACTATTAAAACTATTGAACTTCTTTCTTGGATGTGTGTGTGGAACTCTTGAACTTCTTTCTTCAATCCCTAAGGTCAGCTTTTATAGGCATAAATGTGGATGTGAAAGATGGTAGACCTTGGATCATGGGCTTTTGATGCAAACAAGATTCAGTCCATATTCAAATTAGCATATTCTATTTTTTCCTCCATTCTTCGTTAACAAGCATTCTGGTACAGACATTTGTGAGGGACAAGGCTTCCGATGCAGGCTACTGCAGCAGGTAGTGGTGTAGAGGTGCAGGCGGCGCAATGTTTGTGTACAGGGTGCACTTTTGCAGTGGTGGTCCCCACCGTACTACTTCTTTGTCTTCTTGTGCAATTGGTCTTATCCATTTGATTTGCTAGTTCTTCCAAGCACAATTCTGCCATGCAAACCCTAGAAATTTGCACACTTCATGCTCTTGGCAATTATCTTCTTATGAACTCCAATAAATTCTCCATTTCTTTTCAACTTTCTCTTTCAGACGTTGTCTAGACCAGTCATGCCTCATCTTGCCTTAAACTGCCTTGAAATTCATTGACACACACGGGAAAACTATAAAAGGAGCACATATTGTGCTCCAAGCAAGATAAGCTAAAAACACTAACACTTAATAAAAAACATTAACTTCATCACAAAAACAGAAATGAAATGGGATAATAATAACACACTAAAAGTGGATTATCACATCTACCCAACAAATTATGGGGAGAAATTGTGTCAACTGCAACATACATCTTGAGCAGATGTTTGACGAAAAGGCTAGAAGGAATCACACCAGAAGAATATTGGTCTGGTGTCAAGCCTAGCCAAAGTTATATGAAGGTGTTCACATCTATAGCACATAGACATTTGCTAGATCAGTTGAGAAGAAAACTTGATCACAAGTTGAGTCAAATGATCTTGATAGGATATCATTCGACTGGAGGATACAAATTGCTCGACCTAGTGAACTAGCAAGTAGTGATCAGCAGGTACGTGGTCATAGATAAGCTTAAGGAATGGGATTGGACTGAGAATGTTAAGAAGGATTCAGTGAGAATCTTATGTGAATAAACAGCTAGTGAAGTCAAAAGAGAAGTTTGATAAGAAGAATTCAGAGGTGAATCAGACCCAAGCAGACCTTAACGAACAAGACACATGCCTACAACGTTGCAAGAATATGTAATTACATCAGATGATGTGGTCATTGAAGAAGGTGAGCTGGTACACTATGCTTTCTACGCAGATGTCAAACTAGTCAATGTAGCTGAGGCATTGAAAGATTCGAAGTGGGTGAAAGCAATGAATGAGGAACTAGAGTCCATTGAAGTTAACAACACTTGGTCACCAGTCGAATTGCCTCAAGGAAAGAAGGTAATCAATGTAAAATGGGTACATAAGGTGAAGATGAATCCCAAAGGAGAAGTAACTCGACTCAAGGCAAGACTTGTGGCAAAAGGATTTCTTCAAATAGAAGGAATCGACTTCGATGAAGTTTTTGCACCTGTTGCTAGAACCGAAACAATTGGTTGGTTGTTGGTCTAACAAACATAAACAACTGGTACATGTGTCAGATAGATGTGAAATGTGAATTTCTAAATGGTCCCTTAGATGAATAAGTTTATGTTGCACAACCAGTTGGATTTGTAAAACAAGGTCAAGAGAGAAAAGTGTACAGGATACATAAAGTGGTGTATGGACTTAAGCAAGCCCCAAGAGCTTAGAATAAGAAGATAGATAGATTTCTAAGGGAGAAAGAATTTGTGAAGTGCACAACTCAGCATGGAGTATATGTAAGAATACAATAGTGAATTGCTTATACTATGTCTCTATGTCGATGACATGTTGATAATAGGAAGTTACAAAAAGGAGATCGAAGATTTCAAATATGACCTAAGTGAGGAGTTTGAAATGTAAGACTTGGGAAATCTCTTATACTTCATTGGTATTGGATTCTACAAGAGTAGCAGAGGTTTGATGATACATCAAAGAAGATATGCAGGAAAAATACTCAAGAGGTTTGAGATACAAGATTGCAACCTAAGTTCGACTCCAGCTGAGCCCAGAATGCAACTGTCAAAAGACACAGATGAAGATGATGTCTACCCAACGTAGTATAGAAGACTCATTAGATCACTTCAATACCTTTTACAACACAATGCTTGGTCTACCATACAGTGTAGGTATTGTAAGCAGCGACGAAAAGGATACTGAGGTATCTGAAAGGAACTCTCGACTATGGAATTTCTTTTCCTACGATTGATGAAGGAAAAGAATGCAAGCTAGTGGGTTACACTGACTCAAGCTAGTGTAGTGATGGTGATGATCGAAAAAATCCATAGCTGGTTATGTGTTTATGCTAGATGGTGCACCAATTGCTTGAAGTTCGAGAAAGGAGCCAGTAATGGCATTGTCATTGTGCGAAGCAGAATACATAGTTGCTTCTCTCTGTGCATGTCAAGCAACGTAGATGGTGAATATAGTTGAAGAAATTACAGGGAAGAGTCATGGAGAAATTACTATAAAGATCGACATCATGTCTGTTATCAATCTGGTGAAGAATCCGATGGCACATGGACGAAGCAAGCACATCGAAATGAGGTTCCACTATCTTCGAGAGCAGGTTGCAGATATCATGACAAAAGGAGTGAAAGTCGAAGTCTTCAAAAAAGCTAAGGTCTATGATTAATATAGATAGCTTAGACACAATGAATTAGGTGGTGTGTTGAGAATGTAATTCTTTGTGTCGAAGCAGGTAGTGCTCTACAGAAACAAGGATGTGTCAAAACTTATAGTGTGTGTAGAGTTGTATAAGATGTCAAAGTGTCGAAGCTGGTTGCTTGACACATGATTTCGACTTAGACCAAAATAGGAAATTTGGATCTTTTGTATATTTTGGGCTTTAGCTTAGGGAGCAAGCTAGCTCAATTATAAATAGAAGGAGTATATTTTGAAAAAATAATAAGATTTCCACAGTTTGTGGGTAGAAAGAGACTGCAGAAATCATCTTTTTCTTCCCTAATTTTTGTCAAACCTTAATCTTCTTTCTTATTCAATTTTCTTTCTTCTTCCATTAACAATTGCTGCACATAATCATTCTTACAATCAAGGTGTGATTGATTCCCTCGAGTGAAGAGTGAAGAATAAGAGATTTTAATCGGTTGATTGAATCTTGTTCATCAAGATTGATTCGGAATTCTCAAAGTTTTGGGTTAATTACAACACAAATTACCCACTAGGTTAGCTCTTAAGAGATTTTAGAACCGATGATTGATCTAAACCGAATTCTTCAATGGTATTGGCAGCAACTTATGTAACAGGGTTTTGCGTTAATCTTAGGCCGAATAATCTTCCAAACTATTGGGGTTTATGGAATCCAATTAGAATTGTATGACGGTGTACACTTTGGATCAATGCGTAGTAATTGAGATTCAACAACACCATTAGGTGATTTACTTGGAAGCCAATTGTGCTAGCACCTCATATCTGGATAGACGTAATCTTTGGGCGGCCTTGGCGCAGCTCTAGAATAACTATGTTTCCCCTTGGATGTTCGAGGGAGATTTTAACGTGTTCTTGGGTGTCCATAATAATAACCTATCTTGCAAGGACTTTCTGATCTTGGGTGTGCATGATAATAACCTATCTTGCAAGGACTAACACTTATCAATGAACTCACTTGGATACTCAGGGGTCCAGTTTACTTGTGCGCTTTGATTAAATCATTGGAATCACATCAGTTGTTATTCTTCTGTTTGAAATTGCTCGGATCATCATCTGATTCTCATTAATCAGGACCACACCAAGCTTAATAGTCATTACGCATACAAATTCTACAAGACTTGGTCTTCCCATGAAGAATGTCTCGGGGTGATTGCGAGCAATTTGAACAAGCTCGCAGAAGGAAATCCGATGCGTAGAATTATATCTATGATTCAAAGATTGCAGAGAGAATAGTAACAATGAAGCAAGAAAAACTTTGCAAATGTGAATAAGCAAGTGGAAAGAGCTTTAGAGGAGACCTAGCTTTTATTTTCACCTTTCAAATAGCTCATTCTAAACAAAATTCATAAACATGCATGTCGTAACCCGAAATTTGACCTCCTTTTTTCATTTTCACATAAGCACGTGCATTCGCATAGCTGGCATACACATTCACACTTTTTTCTCTTTGTTTCTTGTGGCAGAATTTTTAGGTTTTGGGCCCGATTAATCGAATCTTCACAAGGTCATCACAACAAGCACATAATAAGGGTTTCCATGCCTACTCATTTAAACAAGAGGTGGAAAATCGAAATCGGGACTTCAACACTTGTTCTTAAGCAATCTGGGCAAATTTTGCCTAGAGTAACCGGTTACTCAATATAGGGTAACCGGTTACTCAGTACAAATCTGCAATTTTTGCTGTATTTTGGGACAACAACTATGCACACTCTTTTGTATTTTATTCTACATTGTTCTAGCAGCAGGTGGAATATTCTAGACTCTTCAAGTGATTCATTGGCATTTATTACAATGTATCCTTTCCATGCAACACTACCATGCACTCTATTTCCATAAATTATGAACCCTTGAATTTGAAGCCTACATTGGGATTGCTACCAAGTTAACTTCCTAACTAACCGAGTTAACCGCTGACTCGGTGAGTCAAGTGTAACTAACTCCTAGCCTAATTCCAAACCACCCAAAGCTAGATCCTAGCCTAATTCTTAACCTCTCACACTCCAAACCAAAAGTCTATATAAACAAACCTTCAATCATTTTTCAAGGGGGAGGAACCATTTCACACATTTCACACTCAATTCTCTCACATTCTCTCTGAATTTTTCTGCAACTTCTTCATCTTCATCTACATTTTCTTCCCAAACCTCACTATAGCTCTTCACCATTGAAGAATAATCACTTTTCACATTGAAAGTGATTATTTCTTGAGCTTAACCTTCATCACCTTGCAATTATACTTGGATTTCTGGAGTTTTATTAGCTTTCAGACTCATCTCAAGTGTTTGCTTCAAGATTCAACGGTTCAAATTCGTATTTCGAAGTTTCATCGCAATTTGCTCGGTTTCGGTACGATTCGGCTATAATTGAAGATTTCTATGGTTTTCTTTGATTATCTGCACCAAGATCTCTTTGCAACAATTACCAAGCCAATCCTCCGGCTTGTAGGTTGGTAGATCTCACTCATTTTACTGTTTCGAACATTTTCGTATCATTCGCGATGTAGTTTCGAAGCTTTTTGCATGTGAATTGATTATGCCATTGCTTGATCCATGATCTTGATGTGTTAATTGATTCCATCACTGTTTATTTGCTGTTTTGGAACTTGATTTTCATGCACAAATTCATACCCTAGCATGTGGTAAGTTGAACAAGTGATTTGGATGCTTTAAGTGCTTTTTCAAAAGTTATTTTTGCCACTGTTACAGTGGTAATTGGTTACTCAATACAGGATAACCGGTTACTCTTCACAAAAATTTTGCACTAGCGCTGCTTTTTTTCAACTGAGTAACTGGTTACTCAATACAGGATAACCGGTTACACTTCACAATTTTCCCCAGATTTGTTGTTTTCAAGCAAGTAACCGGTTACTCACTTTGAGGTAACCGGTTACCACTGTAACAGAGTGCCATTTTTTATGTTTTTCAAGCTTGTTTGCCATGCCTTCTTCCTCTAACTTCCATGGATTAATATGATTGATTTTTATGGATGTTTTAGGTGCTGTTTCACTTCAGTTTAAAGCATGATTATGAATTTTCCGATCATTCAATTTCATAATTATGCTCATTCTTGACATTGCATGCACATGCTCATTCTTGCACATTTTTATTCACATGATACATGATTTGTAATGCATTCTAAGTGTCATTTGGCACTGTTTTGCACTTTCATTCATGTTTGTATTAGGTTTATTCTTCAAAGGACAAGCTTAATCTTGTATAATCAATAATGTACCCTTTGCTTTAATAATTTTTCAATTCATTTTGGAAAATTATTAGCATATTCCTCCATTTTGATTAATTAATCGAAACTTCGTTTCAATTATTGATCCTCCCTTTGGCGCTTCTCTTTAGGCTTCCTTTAGAGATTTCTCTCTCTCTTTCCCTCGCTGAGTTGGAGTTTCGCACGACGCACTAGAGCACGCCGCACTAGAGCACTGTACAAATTGGAGTTATTGTGCTGTCCATTTCAATTTTCGTACTACACTTTGAGTGCTAGAGAAGGAATGAGGATGAAGTTGTCCTACCCTCATTCTGACTATTTCTTGGGTAAGGGCGTTTGGCCCTTTCGCTGAGAAAAGTCACCTCTATCCTCAAGCTGTAGTGTTTCTCCTTCCCCAGTCGAGTCGATCCTTGATCACTCTTGCTCTTTCAATCTCTCTTTTGATCAATCACCATCCTCTTGGTTAAAGATCATTGTCTTGAGTTAGCACCCGTCTCTTGCCTCATTTGTCCTTTTCTTGTGGTCAGTCATTGCTTTTTGATTCCCCTTAGAGTCTCAACTTCTTTCCTTTCGGTTAATCACAGTCTTTCTATTAAAACCGAATCCCCAACAGTTCGCAACCTTCTCTTGGTTCTTCTCCCTTTGATTGGTTGACCACTGCCTGTCAGTTAAAACACCAATTTGCACTTTCCCTCAGCTAACCACAATCAATCTTCTAACATACTGAGTTTCCTCTTAGGTTAATCACCTTCTCTTGGTTAATCACTCATTTTTTAGTTAATCACAGCCCGTCTGTTAACATACTGAGCCCCTTTCGAGTTAATCACCTTCTCTTGGTTAATTACTCGCTTCCTTTTCGGTTAATCACAGTCTTTCTGTTAACACCGAATCCCTAGCAGTTAGCAACCTCTTTTGGTTCAATACCCTTTTTGTTGGTCTAGTACTGTTGGTTCAGTCAGTACCGATATCCCCTTTGGGTCACAACCTTTGCTTGGTTCCACACCCATCCTTTGGGTCATAACCTTTGCTTGGTTCCACACCCATTCTTTGGGTCACGACCTTCGCTTGGTCCTACACCCGTTCTTTGGGTCACGACCTTCGCTTGGTCCCACACCCGTCCTTTGGGTCACGACCTTCGCTTGGTCTCATACCCGTCCTTTGGGTCACGACCTTCGCTTGGTCCCACACCCGTCCTTTGGGTCACGACCTTCGCTTGGTCCTACACCCGTCCTTTGGGTCACGGCCTTCGCTTGGTCCTACACCCGTTCTTTGGGTCACAACCTTTGCTTGGTCCCACACACGTTCTTTGGGTCATGACCTTCGCTCGGTCTCACACCCGTCCTTTGGGTCACGACCTTCGCTTGGTCCCATACCCGTCCTTTGGGTCACGACCTTCGCTTGGTCCCACACCCGTTCTTTGGGTCACGACCTTCGCTCGGTCCCACACCCGCTCTCTTGGTTGATCACGATCTATCTGTTAAAACCTTTTCCCCATAGAGTCTTACTCTCTTTTTCTTCGGTTAACCACTGCCAGTCAGTTAATGTACCGAATTCCTTTTCTCCTGGTTTCAACACCACCCCTTTTGCTCACTCCCTAATGGAGTCTCTATTATTCTTTTGCTCCTTTATCCTCTTGGTTTCGACGCCACTCTTGTACTTTATCCACAACACGGTTAATATCTTTTCATTTTCACTTCTTTCTTGGTTTTGACACCATTTCTTTAGAATCCACAGCGGATCTGTCTCTATTTCTTTTGCTCTTGGTTTTGACACCGTTTTCTTTTCTTTTTCTGTCTTAGTTCCACGAACTACAGAAGCTCTGATTCTGCATTCATCTGAATGTATGATACGTAGGAACGAGATCGCGATGATCTTGGCGAGCACACTTCTTCCACCCTTCCACCTTCTTCCATTCCTTTATTTTCCCTGGTTCCATGAACTATGACACTCTGATTTCCTCATTGCACTATGAGGGTACGTAGGCACGAGGGCCTTAATCCTCCGTGAGCACTCTCTTTCTTTCTTTCTTTTCTCCTCTCTCTCTCTCTCTATCTCTCTCTCTCTCTCTCTCTCTCTCTCTCTCTCTTCTTTTAGCTAGAAGCCTTTAGATAGATAACCCATTCAAGCCTAGAAGCAAGCGAAATGGTTCCCGTCGAGTACGACAGATGCGTAAGGTGCTAGTACCTTCCTTTCACATAACCGACCCCCATTCCCGTTTCTCTTCCCCTTGGGTTTTATCGATATTTTCCCTGTCCTTTCGGACTAAATAAAGTTCGGTGGCAACTCTGTTGTATCTTTGAGTGTGAGATTCACTCAGGTATAAACCAACCATCTTCAATGCAGAGAAAATAGATGCATTGATAACAACATGGAAAACATCCATTGTAACTCTGGAATTCCAACTAACCAAGCCAAAGAAGACGGTGAGGAAGATTGTGGTTACCGGCTGAACTAGCAAGGGTCTTTGAGCACGAGTAGAAAGAGATTCAGCCACACAAAGAGCCGGTGGAAGTCGTCAACCTGGGTACTGATGAAGTCAGAAAAGAAGTCAAGGTTGGGGCATCTCTCGCCAAGCATATACACTCTAAGTTGGTCAATTTATTGCAAGAGTATGTTGATATATTTGCCTAGTCTTATCAAGATATGCTTGGGTTGGATACCAACATCGTTGAACATCACTTACCACTCAAGCCCGAATTTTCTCCTGTCAAGTAGAAGCTCAGAAGGACCAGACCTGATATGGCACTCAAGATTAGAGAAGAGGTAAAGAAACAATTTGATGATGGGTTCTTAGCCACTTTTGAATATCCTGAATGGGTTGTTAACATCGTCCCGGTTCCTAAGAAAGATGGGAAGGTCAGAATGTGTGTGGATTATCGAGATCTCAATAAGGCAAGCCCGGAGGATGATTTCCTGCTTCCCCATATTGATGTCTTGGTGGACAACACTGCGTAGTTCTCAGTCTTTTCAATTTATGGACGGTTTCTCAGAGTACAATCAGATAAAGATGTCCCCAGCTGATATGGAGAAAACTACCTTTATCATGCCTTGGGGAACATACTACTACAAAGTCATGCCATTCAATTTGAAAAACTCAGGGGCAACCTAACAAAGTGCCATGGTAACCCTCTTTCATGATATGATACATAAAGAGATTGAGGTTTACGTGGACGATATGATTTCCAAATCTAAGACTGAAGATGATCACTTGGACCATTTGAGGAAATTGTTTGCTAGGCTCTGAAAGTTCAGGTTGCGGTTGAATCCTGCAAAATGCACCTTTGGAGTCATATCTGGCAAACTATTGGGCTTTATTGTGAGTCAGAAAGGCATTGAAGTTGATCCCGACAAAGTTCGAGCAATTCAAGGTATGCCGCCTCCCAAAACTAAAAAATAAGTTCGAGGCTTTCTGGGTCGACTTAATTACATCTCCAGATTCATTTCTCCTTTAACGGCTACCTGTGAACTGATATTCAAATTGCTAAGAAAAAATTAATCGCTTGAATGGAACAATGATTGTCAAGAAGCATTTGACAAAATAACAAAATACTTGCAAGAACCACCGATCTTAGTACCACCGGTTCCTGGTAGGCCTTTGATCATGTATCTCACTGTGCTCGATGAATCTATGGGTTGTGTATTGGGTCAGTACGATGACACGGGCAGAAAAGAACACACAATCTATTACTTGAGCAAGAAGTTCACCGATTGTGAGACCAGATACTCACTCTTGGAGAATACTTGTTGTGCTCTAGTTTGGGTCGCTCGACGCCTAAGACAATAAATGATTTGCCATACTACTTTATTGATATCCAAAATGGATCCAAATAAGTACATATTTGAAAAGCCTGCTGTCACTGGAAGAGTTCCTCGGTGGAAAATGCTGCTAACTGAGTACGACATCCAACATGTTACCTAGAAAGCTATAAAAGGGAGTGTTCTGTATGACTACCTTGCTCATCAACCTGTGGAGGGTTATCAACCAATGAAGTTTGACTTACCAGATGAGGACGCTCTATTCATTAGAGATTATGAAACTCCAGACCCCGACATAAAACCTGAACCAGGGGCGCGATGGACGCTCCTGTTCGATGGCGCCTCCAATGCTCGAGGTCATGGAATTGGTGATATTCTCACCTCTCTTACAAGTTTTCATCTTCCCTTCACTGCCAGATTATGCTTTGAATGCACTAATAATATGGCTGAGTATGAAGCATGTATCTATGGAATTGAAGCGACCATTGACATGAGAATCAAGATTCTTGAGGTGTATGGGGATTTTTCTCTGGTAATTGGCCAGGTCAGAGGGAATTTTGAGACTCGGGATTCCAAGTTGGTTCCATATCAGAGACACATTGCAAAATTGATTCCCTATTTTGATAAGATCACTTTTCATCATATTCCTAGAGAAGAGAATAAACTAGTTGATGCTCTTGCCACCCTGGCATCCATGTTTAAAGTCAAGTGGAAGAATGAAGCTCCTGTTATCCGCATTAATCATTTGAATAAACCAGTGCATTGTAATTCAATCGAGGACAAGTCTGATGACAAGCCTTAGTTCTATGACATCAAAAGATATCTGGAAAAATAAGAGTATCCCGAGGGTATCACTATCACTTATAAGAAGGCTCCCAGACGGCTCTGCGCCAGCTGATTCTTGAGTGGTGGTGTATTATACCAAAGTAATTATGATTCCGTGTTGCTCAGATGCATGGATAGACTCGAAGCAAACACAATCATAAGGTCCATAAATGAGCGTTGTGAAGGTGTACATGTCGGAGGGCCTGCCATGTCTAAGAAGATCCTTCGAGATGGTTATTACTGGACAACGATGGAGGTTGATTGTTATAACTTTGCCAAAAGATCACAAATACCAAATCTATGGTGACAAAACACATGTGCCACCAACTCCATTGAATGTTCTGACTTCTCCTTGGCCTTTCTCCATGTGGGGTATTGATATGATTGGAATGATCGAGCCGAAAGCTTCCAACGGTCACCGCTTCATTTTAGTCGCCATCGATTACTTCACCAAGTGGGTTGAAGCTACTGTCAGAACAATATTTGGTTCTGCCGGATATCTCTAAGTTTTGATAATAACAAAGTAGTATTTGTGTGAGAATAATTTTGGTACTCTAACGTTTGTTTTTCTGATAGATTAACAAACAGGCTCTGACTCTGATAAAGACCATGTGCAACGTCACTCTGATTTGACCAAAAGTCGCTTCTGCGCCAAAGAACCAGGTCTGCTTCTGATCTACTCACCTTCGGAAAAATTCTAAGAAGACAATATGTTGCTACTGCAATGCTCTCTTGGATTCTGCCTCTGAGCGTGACTCTGATGATTTACTTCTGAAGGATTTCTAGCTTCTGAAGTCATCATCTTCTGAAGAATAAGTGCTGAAGACTCTGAAGACAAGGTTCTACTGAACAACGTTCTGAAGACTCTGAAGACTTAAGTTTCTAAAGACCAAGGGTTCTGAAGACTGAGTGCTAAAGACTCTGAAGACAATGTTCTGGTGAACAAAATTTTGAAGACTCGGAAGACTCAAGACTTTGAAGACCCAGTGATCAACTCTTCCACTCATGCTTCAATCATCTCTATTCAGAAGCCTCTGATGTACAGAAGATAAGATCAAACGTTTACGAGGGAAAATAGTACATAGTACGTATCAAACACGTTCTTTTCCACTACCATTCCACTATCCTGATTTGGTGGTACAAAGGACAAATTTTGTGTACGATTTTCATCCCTGAGTAACGAAATTATTTCAAGTCGCCATCTCTCTCAAGGATATTCCTGATCTGCCCTCCAACGGATCTCTTACTGGCTATATAAGGACTTGATCACTTGAAGAAAATAAGAGAATGCGTGTGAATGAACCAAGAACAGTAAAGCACCACAATACAATGCAAGAAACATTGTTCATACTGTATAAATTTTCTTTAAGTTATTTGAGCTATTCTTTGTGTTTATATCTACTTGTGTAGAAGCAATTCATTGTAAACATTAATTTTGTTCAAACAGTTGTTTGTATTCCTTAAGGGACCAGTTAGGTCAGAATCCTTAATAAGAGACAGTTAGTATTGTGCTTGTTAGTCACCAGCGGTTGCTAGTGCAGTGTAATCATTTGATTATAATGGATTAAATCCTTGTGTATAAGGAGAAATCACCTTGGCAGGTGGACTGGATTAGCTTGATAGTTTTCAAATGAACCAGGATATATCGTGTGTCTTTCTCTCTTGTTAGTTTCTTTGTGATCTTTGTTTGAGTTTCACAAAAAGCTTTCATTTTTGAAAACCCAATTCAAACCCCCCTTTCTTGTGTTTTCTCACACCTTCAATTGGCATCAGAGCTCCGGTTCTGATTGTGATAAAAGTTTTATCAACACTTCACTGTGTTCAGTACTGATCCAGTATTTATGTGAGATATCATGGCTGCAGCTAATGCTAATCCTATTCAAGAAGAGAAAGATCATTACAGTGCCAAACCACCAGTCTTTGATGATGAAAAGTTTGACTACTGGAAAGATAGAATCGAAAGTTTCTTTCTTGTTTACGATGTAGATCTTTAGGATCTTGTAGTCGATGTCTACACTCATCCAGTTGATGCTATAGGAGTAAAAGTGTCTAGAAGTGTTATGACCAACCAACAAAAAAAAGATTACAAGAATCATCACAAGGCAATAACTATACTGCTAAATGATATCTCTTATACTGAGTATGAGAAGATAACAAACAGAGATACTGCAAATCCATTTTTGATTCTCTAAGAATGACTCATAAAGGAAATGCTCAAGTTAAGGAGACAAAGGCACTTGCCCTAATCCAGAAATATGAGGCATTCAGAATGAAGGATGATGAAATAGTTGAGACTATGTTTTCAAGGTTTCAAATTCTAGTCTTGGGACTCAAAGTTCTAGACAAAGGATACTCAACTGCTGATCATGTCAAAAAGATCATCAGAAGCCTTCCTAAGAAATGGAGACCTATGGTAACTGCTCTAAAGCTATACAAGGATCTGAACAGTATAAGTCTTGAAGAACTTGTTAGTTCTTTAAGAAGTCATGAGATAGAGCTGGAGGAAGATGAACCTCGGAAGAAGAGTAAATCTATTGCTCTTAAGTCTAAACCTGAAAAGGCAAAGACTTATCAAGCTGAGGAAGAATCAGAAGATTCTGATGAAGACTCAGAAGATGAGCTATCACTTATCTCCAAAAGTATCAATAAACTCTGGAAACATAGGAAAGGAAATTTCAAATGATCAAGAAGGAACAAAGGTCATGCTGACTCATTATCTGGACAAAAGAAGCAGAGTTCTGGAAAAGAAGTCATCTGCTATGAGTGTAATGAGCCAGGTCATTACAAGAACGAGTGTCCAAAGCTTTAGAAAGACAAGAATCCTAAGAAGAACTTCTCCAAAACCAAGAAGGGACTCGTGGCAACTTAGGATGAATCTGATTCTGAAGAAGAAGACTATGATGAAGAACAGTCAAATGTTGCGCTAGTGGCAATAACAATTAACGCTGAAGTCTCTGGAGAACCAAAAGACAAAATGCCATCAGAACTAGAATCAGACTCAGACTCAGACTCAGAAATATCCTTAGCAGCTCAGTTGAAACACCAATCATGGTACCTGGACAATTGTTGCTTGCGACACATGACGAGAAGAAGGCATATGTTCCAAAGTTTGGAACTTAAGTGTGGAGGCTTTGTTGGTTTCAGAGGAAACCAAAAGGGTAAAATCATTGGCTCTGGAACTGTTGGTAATGGTAAACTTCCTTCTATTATTAATGTTCTTCTGGTCGATGGTTTGATGTATAACTTATTGTCAATTAGTCAACTTAGTGACAATGGTTATGATATCATTTTTAATCAAAAGTCCTATAAAGCTGTCAGTCAGAAAGATGGCTCAATCCTTTTTATCGGAAAGAGGAAAAACAACATTTACAAGATTAGACTTTCTGATCTCTATGAACAGAATGTCAAATGCTTAATGTCTGTTAATGAGGAGCAATGGGTATGGCATAGACGTTTGGGCCATGTTAGCTTGAGGAGGATTTCTCAGCTAAATAAGCTTGAACTTGTCAGAGGCTTGCCAAATCTGAAGTATTCTTCAGATGCTCTTTGTGAAGCATGTCAGAAAGGAAAGTTCTCTAAAAGTTCCTTCAAAGCAAAAAATGTTGTGTCCATCTCTAGACCGTTAGAACTTCTACACATTGATTTGTTTAGACCAGTGAAAACTGCCTCAATCAGTGGAAAGAAGTATGGATTAGTTATCGTTGATGACTATAGTCGTTGGAAATGGGTAAAATTCTTGAAACACAAGGATGAGTCACATTCTGTGTTCTCTACCATTTGCTCACAAGTGCAAACAGAGAAGGATTGCAAAATAGTCAGAGTCAGAAGTGATCATGGTGGAGAATTCGAGAACAAATACTTTGAGAATCTTTTTTATTCCCATGGCATCCCATGATTTCTCCTATCCCAGAACTCCACAACAGAATGGAGTAGTGGAACGGAAGAATAGGACTTTGCAATAAATGGCTCGTACCATGATCCAAGAAACTGACATGGCTAGGCACTTCTGGGCAGAGGCAGTAAATACATCATGTTATATTTAGAACAGGATTTTTAACAGACCTATTCTAGGTAAGACTCCCTATGAATTATGGAAGAATAGAAAACCCAACATCTCGTATTTTCATCCTTTTGGCTGTATTTGTTTTATGTTGAACACTAAAGAGAATATTGGCAAGTTTAACTCCAAAGCTCAAAAGTGTTTACTGTTAGGATACTCTGAACTCTCTAAAGGCTACAAAATCTATAACACAGAATCACGAATTGTTAAGGAATCAATTTATGTCAGATTCGATGATAAGATTGACTCTGAAAAATCAAAGCTAGTTGAAAAGTTTGAAGATTTGAAGATTACCTTATCAGAATCCAAGGAGGAAGATTCTAAAGAAGGAGACAAAGAAGCAAAAACCACAGAATCAAATTCAACCTTACCAGAAACAATGAATAGTCCATCTCATCAGAAGAAGAATAGACTAAAGACTTTTCACTCTGAAGAATTGATTCTGGAAGACAAAGCTGATCCAGTCAGAACTCGTTCATCATTCAAACCTTTTGAAGAAACTCTTCTGGGTTTGGTGTCTCTGATAGAGCCAGCATCAGTTGATGAAGCTCTTATGGAGAATGAGTGGATTCTGGCCATGCAAGATGAAATTCTGGTATCAGACGTGTGATGTTAAGGTGCGATGTCACAACAACACACTCTGCACAATGGACAGAATAAACAGCAAAATAACACACCAAATTGTTCACCCAGTTCAGTCTAACTACCTACGTCTGGGGGCTACCAAGCCAGGGATGAAATTCACTACTTGTAGAATTAATTTACATACTCAACAACCCAGTTGACAATCTCCTAAACTTAATTCCTACTAGTGACTTTCTACCTAAGAAACCACTTAGATATGAGAACACTACTCAATCCCTACAACAATACTCAAGGAACAACCTCTTTGAGCAACCTTGATCTTACTTCACAGCTTTGATCAAGTAATAACTCTCTATTGCTTCACAGCTTCTAAGAGAGGACAGAAAACGACTCAGCAATTCAACCTAGAATTCTGTATACAAAGCTCGTACAAAATACTCAAGACACTCAGCCTATGCTCTTGATCTTCTCTCTGTATTTCTGTACTTTTTCCTTTGGTCTTATGCGCTTTAAATAGTAACCTGAATTGGGCTTGGACTTGCTACAATATCTGACCTGATTTGTTATTTAAAACTGAATATTTAAAATAGATTTTCTCCTAAAATCTTTTCAAATCTTCAACCTTTTAAATCTCCTACAAATCTGCACCAGATCTCCTATGCAGCAGAAAATATCTATCCCAAGATATTCGCATCCAATGAGACAGCTTGCTCTCCACAATTCCAGCTAACACGCAAACCCTAACAACATCATAGCCTGATGTTATTAATTCTGCAGATCTGATGTTACAACATCGCCATGTGACATCAGACATCCAACTTCAGCACTTTAAATACTTAACACAGCCCAGTGTTAAGACTCAATGTTGCAACATCAGCACCTTGACATCAACATTGAATATACTTTGTTTTACCAAAATTCCAGCCAATCCAAGAACTAACAATCTCCCCTTTTGGCTAATTTTGGCTAAAACAAACTTTGCACTCTACACCTTCAGAGACTTCAGCAGCGGAAAAACTTCAATGATTTTGAAACTCCAAGCAGCAGCAACAAAACAGCTACATATTTCAACATTAGCAGCATCTTCAATTCACTTCAGCATCCAGCAGCAGCATCATAAAACCTTCATTATGGACTTGTTTCACAAAAACTCTGCTGCAGCATCATCTTCAACAGCAACAATTTTCAACAATGTTGCTCCCCCTCAATCATGAGCGAGCAAAAACAGCTTATCAAGCAGTTCAGTTCAGTAATTCCTCATTACTCCCCCTTAATTTATGCACTATCTAACATATTCCTTTGACAACATTAAACAATCATTTGACCTTTGTACTTTTGGCTTTCTTTCTTTGGCTACTTCTCCCCCTTTTTAGCCACAATTAGACAAGCTTCAATCAAAAGCCCTATTAACTGCAGTTAGTACACCCTAGCTCTCATTGTTAGCCTCTCAGTTAGCAACCAGGGAAACAAATCATAGATGAGAAAAACATAAAAAGTGCATAAAACAGCACAAAATTCAAATTACATAACCGGCATAGCAAGTGCAAAGCAAAAAAAAACTAAACTATTATCTAATAACAGCAGATGGAAGTTAGTCTTCATCCGAGCTGGTACCATCAGCCTCTTCATCACCTTCATCTGACCTGGAATCCTCAGTATCGCCATTCACATTATCTTCCCCCTGTTCCAAGTCTTTGATCATCTGCTCAATCTTCATTTTCCTGACAGTGCTGGTTCTGATAACCATATCAAGATCCTTGCAGGTTGCCTTTAATTCTTCAATCAGCTCAGATTTTGTACTGACCTTCTTAACCGCAGAACTTGATGTTGTAACAATGTCTGGAACATGACTCCCAGCAAACAGTTTGGGATGCAACGATAAAGATGACTCCCTCTTACATGCTACCTCTGTACTGGTTAAGAGTCCAGGATGTTGATCTAAGATCATTCCACAGATAAGGGAAGGGAATGATATAGGCATTTTGATAACATTGGTGGCTTCATGCTTTACTACTTGATCAAATATATAGCTCCCATAGTTGAACTTGACCTTTTTCCCAACAGCATAGATGAACCTTCCTAATCCCACAGTTATGGTGGTTTTGTGATTAGTAGGTACCCAGTTAGCAGCACCAATTCTGTGCAAAATAGCATACTTGATACTGAGTTTGCTAGCTGTCAATTTATTTTTCAGTGGCCACACCTTAACTTGAGTGGCAGTGATTTCTCTACACACTTCATTATCAGTCACTTCCAGCTCACACCCCTCTTGTTCATCTCTTCCCAGATATTTATTGATGGTACTAGGAGAGAAGTCAATACACTGCCCCCTAACAAACACCTTCATGTAGTTCACACTTCTATTGTCAGAAATGTCTATGGGAATGTTGACAACAAATTCCTTAACAAGTCCACTATAGCACTTAGAGAATCTGGTCACAGTCTTTAGCAGTCCAGCTACACGAATGAGGTCCATAATTTCTTTCATCTCCAAGACATCCTTTCCAAGCTCCCTTTCCAGAGCTAATCTCCTTTGGCATACAAATTTCCACAAGGGAGCACTGCTTGCATAATGAAAGGATATGTTGTCCACTGGCACTTCAGGGACCTTGTCATGGACATCTTCTCAACATCATCCTCAGACTCAGATTCTTCTCTAATCTTTCTCTTTTTGGAGGGTGTAACAACCTTGCTCCAAGGTTTTGTGGGACCAACAACAGTTTTCTTCTTGCCTTCAGTAGACTTCTTTGGAAAGGATTCATTAGTCTTTCCTTTCCTTGTCTTTAGTCTCTTGGCAATACTTGGAACAGCATTTCCAATGACTTCATTATCGGATAAATCATCCACATTGATCACATCCTCATTCTTTTCTTCTCCAGGAGTAGCTCTATCATTAACGTCCTCATGCACATCATCTTTTTCACCTCCTATTTCAGAATCTTCAATGACAGACATAGCAAGTCTATGAAGATCAGACTCATCTCCTTGCATGTCTACCTTTTCTACCGGCATCTGATTCAATGGTATAGAAATCCCTTTCACAAGTATACCTTTGTCCAGTATTTTGGTAGCAAGATTCCCCATACTCTTGTCAACATCAAACTTTTCTACCACAGTTTGAGACGTGGATGACCTAGGTGTGGATTTATCACTAAATAGGATACTGGTAACAAGCTTCTTTGTTTCAGTGTTTTTAAAGGTAGTTGCGGCCCTTTTAGAAGAAAGTTTAGACGGTCTAGGTTTACCTGACTCTGGGAGCATTACGGAGATGGGTTGTATATTCAGAGCTTCGTCTTCAGAGTACCCATCTGTAGAAACCCTAGCGTTATTTTGGGATGAACTTTTTGAAGGAGAAGATGTCTGCTTTGACATGGTTCCTTTGAGGCAGTATAGGTTGAGATGATTCTTCTTGTTGAAGGAGACGAACAGACTGGAGATATGAGTTTTGATGAATTGTGATTTTGCTATAATAGGAAATGAGGGTCTGAGGTAAGGCGCCAGATTTTGTGTATTTTTTAAAGACCAATCAATGAGTTTCTCCCCCAAATAAGCTTTCCTTTTACAAATTTGAAGAGATTCAACTTAAGAGTACTTAACTCTAACACCCTTTCACACTTGATGTCACAGTCTAATGCTAAAACATCAGCCTTAACATCGATCGATGGGCTGACTTCTATAGGTATCCATAGATAACAATTATCTCTGGACCTGACTCCTTTCATGATCACTTCATCCTTTTCGTTTGTCACCAGACATTTATCCTTGGAATAGCTGACTTTGTAACCTTTATAACATAGGTGACTTATGCTAATCAGATTAGTCTTCAAACCTTGGACAAGGATCACACCATCAAGAGTAAGACCATCAAGATTCTTCACTCTTCCACTTCCTTCTACTACACCTTTTCCTCCATTGCCAAACACAACCTTATTTGCATGGCAAGGATTGAACTCTACCAACTGCCCCTTTGATCCAGTCATGTGCATTGAACATCCACTGTCAAAGTACCATGCATCCATGGCACAATGTCCGTTTGAGGTATGAGCCAATAGACACGTGACCTGAGCTTTAGGAACCCATTGTTTAGCAACTTTGGGTCTGACCTCCTTCTGTCTGGTTTGAGCAACAGAATTTGGATAACCATGGAGTTTGAAGCACGAGGACTGCATATGTCCAACCCTGCCATAATAGAAGCATCTTACTCTGTCAACTCTAAAGTGTTTAAATCTTTTGCCACTTTGATGATAATGCTGTGGCTGGCACCCATAATGTTGTCTCCTTCTATACTGAAGATGCTGTCTTCTAGGTTGTCTCCTATGGTGACGAGGCTTCCTTCTTCCATAGTGATGAGGCACATCATTGTTGTATCCATATCCATACCAGTTTTCCTGATGTTGAGACACCTGATAAGACATGTTCTGTTTGAACCTTGCAGCTTGCATGCTCTTGTGATATTGGGGAGGCATATACTGACTAGCTCCTTGAGGCTGCATCTTCCTCTGATGGGGACCATTCTTTTTCTCAACATTTTGAGGCTGAACAACCCTCTTAGGGGTAGGATCCTGTCTCTTTGTTTGAGACATGGGTTGGGACACCTCCTCCTTTGCTCCTGAAGTGCTTGCTTCAGCCACAAATCCTATACCTGATTTATCACCAGCAACCTTTTCTGTCTGAAGGATCTTATCAAGTGTGTCTGTACCACAGCTCAACATCCTAACAGATTTGGTCATATGATCAAGATGAGCTTTGACCAGTGAGACTTCGTTTTCCAACTCAGCTTTAGCACTCTTAAGCTGAGCAATCTGTTCCTTTTGACTCATGTTTTCTTGACAGATTTCAGCACTCTTTAGGAAAATCTATTGATAAGTAGAAGCTAGCTCCTCAAAGGTTATTTCTCCATCACTAGAATCATCATCAGAAACAACAGTTCCTGTTAAAGCTCTACCATGCTTTGCTGACTCACCTTCACTTTCACTATCAGAGTCAGACCAGGAAACTGTCATGCCCTTCTTCTGCTTTTTCAAGAAGGTGGGACACTCTTTCTTGACATGTCCATACCCTTCACACTCAAAGCACTGAACTCCTTTATCTTGGGCAGTTTTCTCTTCATCCTTCTCTTTTGACTTGCTGATGTCAGAAGATATGTACTTGACATTAGGCCTGGAGTTATTCATTCTCTTGAACACTTTGTTGAACTATCTTCCCAACATAACTATGGCTTGAGATAGATCCTCCTGGGACTCAGAGCTCTTTCCTTTTTCTTCTTGATCATTTGTCACCAAGGCTATACTCTTTGGCTTCTTTTCCGGTTCTTCCTCATTCAACCCAAGCTCAAAAGTTTGAAGAGATCCAATGAGCTCATCAACTCTCATCTTGCTGATGTCTTGTGATTCTTCAATGGCAGTTACCTTCATCTTATACTTCTTAGGAAGGGACCTAAGAATCTTCCTTACAAGCTTTTCATCTGACATTTTTTCACCAAGAGCACTGGATGCATTAGCCAGCTCCAGAACATTCATGTGGAAGTCATGAATAGTCTCATCTTCCTTCATCTTCAGGCTTTCAAATTTTGATGTTAGAATCTGAAGTCTTGACATTTTAACTCTAGATGTACCTTCATGAGTGGCCTTCAAAATATCCCACGTTTCCTTGGCAACTTCACAGGTATTGATTAACCTGAAAATATTCTTATCCACTCCATTGAAGATTGCATTTAGAGCTTTGGAATTACCAAGGGCAAGTTCATCTTCTTCCTTGGTCCATTCTTCTTCAGGCTTTGGCTTTGAGGTGCCCTCTTTATCTTTGCCAGCATCATCTTTTTCACACACAACAGGTGTTTTCCACTCTTTAATAATGGCCTTCCAAGCCCTGCTGTCCAAGGATTTTAAGAAAGTGGTCATCCTTGGCTTCCAATAGTCATAATTGGATCCATCCAAAATAGGGGGTCTGTTGACGAATCCTCCAACTTCTTTGTCCATCTTTACACCAGAAAGTAACTTCCCTAGATCTCACCCAGAGACAGACAGGGTGCCTGCTCTGATACCAATTGAAATTCTGGTATCAGACGTGTGATGTTAAGGTGCGATGTCACAACAACACACTCTGCACAATGGACAGAATAAACAGCAAAATAACACACCAAATTATTCACCCAGTTCGATCTAACTACCTACGTCTGGGGGCTACCAAGCCAGGGATGAAATTCACTACTTGTAGAATTAATTTACAGACTCAACAACCCAGTTGACAATCTCCTAAACTTAATTCCTACTAGTGACTTTCTACCTAAGAAACCACTTAGATATGAGAACACTACTCAATCCCTAAAACAATACTCAAGGAACAACTTCTTTGAGCAACCTTGATCTTACTTCACAACTTTGATCAAGTAATAACTCTCTATTGCTTCACAGCTTCTAAGAGAGGACAAAAAATGACTCAGCAATTCAACCTAGAATTCTGTATACAAAGCTCGTACAAAATACTCAAGACACTCAGCCTATGCTCTTGATCTTCTCTCTGTATTTCTGTACTTTTTCCTTTGGTCTTGTGCGCTTTAAATAGCAACCTGAATTGGGCTTGGACTTGCTACAATATCTGACCTGATTTGTTATTTAAAACTGAATATTTAAAACAGATTTTCTCCTAAAATCTTTTCAAATCTTCAACCTTTTAAATCTCCTACAAATCTGCACCAGATCTCCTATGCAGCAGAAAATATCTATCCCAAGATATTCGCATCCAATGAGACAACTTGCTCTCCACAATTCCACCTAACATCCAAACCCTAACAACATCACAACCTGATGTTATTAATTATGCAGATCTGATGTTACAACATCGCCATGTGACATCAGACATCCAACTTCAGCACTTTAAATACTTAACACAGCCCAGTGTTAAGACTCAATGTTGCAACATCAGCACCTTGACATCAACATTGAATATACTTTATTTTACCAAAATTCCAGCCAATCCAAGAACTAACACAAGAAGAGCTGAATCAAATTCACCAGAAACGATGTATGGGATCTTGTTCAGAAACCAAAAGGTGTCCATGTCATTGGACAAAGTGGGTATTCAGAAACAAGTTAGATGAGAAAGGTGAGATTATAGGAAACAAAGCACGACTGGTAGCACAAAGTTATAGTCAGCAAGAAGGGATAGACTATACAGAAACCTTTGCACCAGTTGCTAGGTTAGAATTTATTCATCTCTTAATCTCCTTTGTTGTAAATCATGACATCACTTTATATCAAATGGATGTAAAGAGTGCATTCTTAAACGGGGATATTTATGAAGAAGTGTATGTGCACCAACCTCCTGGTTTTGAAAGTTCTGAAAACCCAGATTTCGTTTTCAAACTTAAAAAATCGTTATATGGTCTGAAACAAGCTCCCAAAGCTTGGTATTAAAGGCTAAGTAACTTTCTTTTGGAAAATGACTTTACCAGAGGAAAAGTGGATACAACACTCTTTTGCAAAACCTTTAAAAATGACATTCTGGTTGTGTAAATTTATGTTGATGATATTATATTTGGTTCTGCTAATACTTCCTTGTGCAAGGAATTTTCTAAGATAATGCAGGCTGAATTTAAAATGAGTCTGATGGGAGAACTCAGATTCTTTCTGGGAATACAAATTGATCAATGTCCGGAAGAAACGTACATTCATTAGAGCAAGTATGCAAGAGAACTTCTGAAGAAGTTTAATATGTCAGAAAGTAAACCTGCAAAGACTCCTATGCACCGACATGCATTCTGGAGAAAGAAGAAGTACGTAAAAAGGTTTGTCAGAAGCTCTATTGTGGTATGTAGGGATGGCAATGGGCAGGGTATGGGTAGGGTACTATAGTACCCATCCCCATACCCGCAGTTGAAAAAAATCCCCGTACCCGAGCCCATACCCGCTTGGGTATCAAAATTGGCACCCGTCCCCGTACCCTATGGGTATATAAGTGCCCGTACCCGTACCCGTTACCCGCATTTCTAATAAAAATAAATATATCAAGTATAAAATATCATAATAATTTAAGTTTTTAAAAATATCAAAATGTTTTTAAAAAATTTTATTGTTGAATTATGAAATAAATGATCATGTATATTAAATATGTAGGAGTTTAAAATTGATGCTTTTTTTAAATTTAATAAATATTTATTTTTATATAATAATATAAATTAAAAAATATAAATATATATTGTGCGGGTATGGGGCGGGCTGGGTACTAAGGTGTCCATCCCCGCACCCATCCCCGCTTATTTAAGTGGGTAATTACCCGAGCCCGTACCCGTACCCATTTTTGCGGGTTTTTACCCTACCCGTTGTGGGTAATTTTCTGGATACCCATTGGGGATGGGCCAAATTGCCATCCCTAGTGGTATGATAGGCTCTCTTTTGTATTTGACTGCTTCTCGTCCAAATATTTTGTTCAGTGTATGTCTTTGTGCTCGTTTCCAATCAGATCCAAGGGAAACTCACTTAACAGTTGTTAAGAGAATCCTAAGGTATCTAAAAGAAACAACTAATCTTAGCTTGATGTATAAGAAAACATCAGAGTATAAGCTTTCTGGTTATTGTGATGCAGATTATGCTGGAGACAGATTAGAAAGAAAAGTACTTCTGGAAACTGTCAGTTTCTGGGTAACAACCTTGTCTCTTGGGCAAGCAAAAGACAATCAACCATTTCACTTTCAACTGTAGAAGCAGAATATATCTCAGCGTCACTATGCAGTACTCAGATACTCTGGATGTTTTTTAGTTAAAATTTGTGGATACAGGCCACCAGTGGGCTGATATTTTCACAAAACCCCTTGTTGAGGATAGATTCGTATTCATTCTGGAAAATTTATTTATAAAACCGTGTCCAGAATGAGTATATGATATTTTTGATGTGTCAAGTCACCAGAATTTCTAAGATACTATTCTGACATTAAGTTATTTTTTATTTATTTAATGTCTTTCTGATTAACGATACTTCTACATGTTAGAAGATGTCTTGATCAGAAACTTGTCCAGTCAGATACCTCTTGGTATTCTTGACTTTGGGAACATCAAATGTGTTCTCTTAAACAGACGGCTATGATTATTTTGTGACACTTGTCCAAAATCAACTCATATCTTATTGTCGAAGAGACACCTCGAGCGTTGTGATTTCGTGAGACTAGGTTTCAAGTAATTACTCCTTATTATTCCCTATTATTGTTGTAACCATGATTTGACGCATTGGGTTTGGTATCTTCTTGAGAATAGATTAAATCTTTATGCCTTCCCCTATTACTGTGCATTCATTAAGATATGTGTAAGACAAAGATTTCTTGAAACTAAGCGCTTCTATTCTCAACCTTTATTCTTTGTCAGATTCTTTCCTTTCAATTTTAAGTATACATTTATTCGTATTTATTGACTGATGTCAAGATTTGAATAACGTATACCTAATCTGTGACCTTTTGGAGACTGCTACACTCTTTTCCCATTCTTTGATAACTTTGTCTCTCACCCTACTCTTGTCCTACATCACTTGTCTTGGAAATTATGAATTTTCATTTCAATTCATCTAATCTTTATTGCTATTTATTGTTGATACATTTCTTCTCTATATATATCATACTCTTCCTCATTTCTCTTCCTCAGTTCTTCAACTTGTTTATCCTTCCTATCCTGTTTGTATAACTATGTATGTCAAAACTTTTTTTGGCAATGAGGAAGTAATGGAAGTAATCAATGAGAAAAGACCTAACCTCCCCAGACTCAGAGACTCAGGTTTATATATATCTACCAGTATGTAGATTCAAGGGTGGTTTGGATACTATGTAATCTTGCATAGACCCATCTTTCCTGTCCTTGTGAAGGAATTTTGGAAATATGCAAGGATTGGAGAAGATAACAACTCTATCTGGTCTTCTGTTTTTGGTGTTCCGTTCACCATAACACCCATCTTCATCGCTCAAGCCATCAACTGTGTCCAATCTGGAGTCACTGTTGAAGTTTTCCATCTGTCCTACTCCTTTGTTGAAGAACTCATTGGCATTCATGATGTTTCTCTTAACAGATATGAACCTTACAATCCTGAAGGACTCATCCCCACCGGTAAAATGTGCTTCCAACTCCTGCTAACCAACTTTTGACCCTGATGAGTGGCCAAAAATTCTTTTTCTCATGATGATAGACTCTTTATCTACTTCATGATGTACAATGTCCAGGTCAACCTGCCTCAAACTATCTTCAATCATCTGATGTACTGTTGAAATCTCCAGAAATCAGCATAAGTCTTTTATTCCTTATGGAAGAATTCTGTATAAGTTGTTCTTCAAGGCTGAAATCATTGGATTAGCCAGAATACTTGGACCAGAAGATGCTATGGTTGAAGAAAGATGTGAAAGGGTTGATAAGGTGGAGGATTTTTTATGGTTGGTGGGCGGGTGTTCTTGTTGGTTTTTCAGAATTTGTTCTCTCTTTTCATGCTTTTGATTAATCATTTTGCTTGTCTGTCTGTCTGTTGTTTTTAGTGGTTGTCTTGTTCTGCATCTTGCTTAAGTACCTACGCCTCTGGCGTTTTTAATCAATTAAAATTTACCTTTTGTTGCTTCTGTTGCATCTTACTGCATGTCTTAATGATTGCTAACAAAGGGGGAGAAATATTGATTTTAATTTACCTAAATTCTCTTGAATCACACCCAATACTCCAATTGTTTGCACTAACTACTATTTACCTTTTTTATTATGACAAAAAGGGGGAGTATATTAATGGAAAATTATTTTGATAAAAATATCTTGTCTCTGAATCATAGTTCTGACATTCTAACATTTTAAATGCACAATTTTTCTTAGACTGTTTTTCAAGAACAAAATTGATATTTTAGCAATCAGGCTCTGTTATTTAATCAGACTCCATTACCACTATAATCAGGCTCTGTTATTCTGGATCTGACAAGATCTTTATAATCAGGCTCTGGCATCCCAAATATGATAAGATTTTGTTAAGTCTTAGATTCAGGGGGAGCTTGATAAAGGGAAGTTAATTCTAAACTTATCTCTGTCATTTCTTATTGATTATCTTTCTACAAAATTGTTTCATCAAAATACATTGTTTTGTCATTATCAAAAAGGCGGAGATTGTTAGAACAAGATTTGGTTCTGCCGGATATCTCTAAGTTTTGATAATAACAAAGTAGTATTTGTGTGAGAACAATTTTGGTATTCTAACATTTGTTTTTCTGAAGGATTAACAAACAGGCTCTGACTCTGATAGAGACCATGTGCAACGTCACTATGATTTGACCAAAAGTCGCTTCTGCACCAAAGAAGCAAGTCTGCTTCTAATCTACTCACATTCAGAAAGATTCTAAGAAGACAATATGTTGTTGTTGCAATGCTCCCTTGGATTCTTCCTCTGAGCGTGACTCTGATGTTTTACTTCTGAAGGCTTTCTAGCTTTTGAAGTCATTATCTTCTGAAGACTAATTACTGAAGACTCTGAAGACAAGGTTCTATTGAACAAAGTTCTGAAGATTCTAAAGACTAAGTTCTAAAGACTTTGAAGACAAGGTTTTGCTGAACAACGTTCTGAAGACTCTGAAGACTTAAGTTTATGAAGACCAAGGGTTATGAAGACTGAGTGCTAAAGACTCTGAAGACAAGGTTCTGGTGAACAAGTTTTGAAGAGTCTGAAGATTCAAGACTATAGAGACCCAGTGATCAACTTTTCTACTAATGCTTTAATCAACTTTATTCAGAAGCCTCTAATGTACAGAAGATAAGATCAAACATTTACGAGGGAAAATAATACATAATACGTATCAAACACGTTATTTTCCACTACCATTCCACTATCCTGATTTGGTTGTACAAAGGACAACTTTTGTGTACGATTTTCATCCCTGCGTAACGACATTATTTCAAGTTGCCAGCTCTCTCAAGGATATTCATGATCTGCCCTCCAATGAATCTCATACTGACTATATAAGGACTTGATCACTTGAAGAAAATAAGAGAATGTGTGTGAATGAACCAAGAACAGTAAAGCACCACAATACAACACAAGAAACATTGTTCATACTGTATAAATTTTCTTTAAGTTATTTCATTTATTCATAGTGTTTATATCTACTTGTGTAGAAGCAATTCATTGTAAACATTAATTTTGTTCAAACAGTTGCTTGTATTCCTTAAGGGACCAGTTAGGTCAGAATCCTTAAGAAGAGATAGTTAGTCTTGTGCTTGTTAGTCACTAGCGGTTGCTAGTGCAGTGTAATCAGTTGATTATAATGGATTAAGTCCTTGTGTATAAGGTGAAATCACCTTGGCGGGTGGACTGGATTAGCTTGATAGTTTTCAAGTGAACCAGGATATATCGTGTGTCTTTCTCTCTTGTTAGTTTCTTTGTGATCTTTGTTTGAGTTTCACAAAAAGCTTTCATTTTTGAAAACCTAAGTCAAACCCCCCTTTCTTGTGTTTTCTCACACCTTCAGCTGCTTCATATGCAAACGTTACACGACAAGTGGTTACGAGATTCATCAAGAAAGAGATAATATGTCGTTATGGTATTCCTAGCAGCATTATCACTGACAATCCCAGTAACCTGAACAATAAAATGATGAAGAAGTTGTGTCAAGAATTCAAGATTGAGCACCAAAACTCTTCACCGTATCGGCCCAAGATGAATGGAGTCGTCGAAGCAGCAAACAAAAACATCAAGAGGATTGTCCAGAAAATGGTCAGAACTTTCAAGGATTGGCATGAGATGCTTCCATTTGCATTACATGGCTACAGAACCTCAGTTCACACTTCCACTGGGCAAACTCTGTATTCGCTTGTGTATGGTATGGAGGTATTTCTACCAATTGAAGTTGAAATCCCTTCACTCAGAGTCATTATGGAAGCCGATCTCAATGAAGCTGAATGGGTCCAATCCAGGTACAACCAGCTGAATCTCATCGAAGAAAAGTGCCTGACAGTCATTTGCACGGTCAATTGTACTAGAGACGCCTCAAAAGAGCTTTTGACAAGAAGGTTCTCCCTCGAGCATGCCAAGAAGGTGAACTCCTGCTCAAGAGATACTCTCCTATACCCTCGGATCCACGAGGCAAGTGGACTCCCAATTATGAAGGACCCTTTGTCGTAAAAAAGGCCTTCTCAAGCGGAGCAATGATCCTCACCACCATGGATGGGGAGGAGTTGCCACTACCCGTGAACTCCGACGCAGTCAAAAAATATTATTCCTGAAAAATATGAGATAAAAGAGCCCGCTAGGTTGACATTCGCAAGGACAATATAGGCAAAAATGGATATCCCAACCGTCCAAAAAAAGAAATGTCCATGCAAAAGTTAGGGATAAAACAATATATATATATATATATATATATATATATATATATATATATATATATATATATAAGCCCGCTAAGTTGAAAATCCGAAAGGGAGACTTAGGAAAAAATGGGTATCCTGGTGGACGGAAAAAAAAAAAAGAAAAAAATGTCCAGGAAAAAATTAGGGATAAAGGCATTTGATTGCAAATATTTGAGCCTGTCTTCATCACAGTTGGACCTCAAGCAATAAACGAGCAATCCAATCATCGTCAAAGGAAGCAAGGTTGAAATTCTAGTTAAGCAGATCACTAAGATGTCGAACAAGATGTCACGACACTTGATCTCTGCTTCTAACACAAGGATTAAGGAAGAACAGAAACAATCAAAAGAAAGAAAGCAACACACAGAAATTGTTAACCCAGTTCGGTGATCAACAACACCTACGTCTGGGGGCAACCAAGCCAGGAGTGAAATCAACTAAGTAGAATTGGTTCTAAGCTAAACTCCAACATTTACAAGTTAGCACCTAGAAACTACCCTTCCTAGATTTCTACCTAAGACACTCCTAGGTCCCTTTCTCAATTCCCTTCCAATCACAGCAGTGACTGAAAATATTACAACTCAATAAACTGTCCTTCTCTGGTATTCACGGAATACAAGAGAGGTTCACAAAAGTACAAACCATAGTACTCTATAACAGCTGCAATATCCAACACATTCTAGGTCAAATCCATCCTATTTATATAGCAAAACAGAACTGGATTTGGGCTTCAAAAACGCAGCAATTCTGCTCCACAGAATCTGCGACCTATTCTTTTCTTCAATCCCAAGTTTCCAAAATTGTCTCCTTGCATGGAAATCGCATATTCCTTTTAGAATTAGAATTTCTGATTCCTTAATCTCAGATGCCACCTGGGATCAAATCATATTCCAATCACACCTGGAACATAAATACAGTTATTCCAAAACTGTAACAGGTAAAGATGTCTAATCCACCTGATAGGACATCTTGTCTAACATCATAAACCTACAGTTAGTTCAGCATGTCAGGACATCTTGTCCAACATCTTTCTGCTAAGTTAGGTTTACCAAAATTAATGCCAACCACAAAGGCTTGGACTCATCAAAGGTGTTGGAACCTAGATCTTACAAGGGATGATAGCCAATGTTGTAATCAATGTAAAGCACAATTTCCCATTGTCATTTATTTTTATTTTTCAATTTTTGAAAATTTCCTCATCAAGGATTTTTGCATCCTTGTACACACGTTATGTACAAATTTTTCATATTCAATAAAATTCATCATTTGATTTCTCAATTATCTCTCAGCAGGAACCATGTCCTCGCAGCATCCCTCAGCAGGTCAGAAGTGTCATTTCCCAGCGGTGATGGTTGTTCAAGGATTGTTTGTGCCCCATTCTTCCCCAAGCAGCGATCGTTGTTCGGGGATCGATTGTGTTCCTTTCTCCCCAGCAGTAGTAATGGCAAAAGCTCGAGAACCATCTGTGTTGCTCTTTCCCCAGCTGAGGATGTCGAGTCAAAGTCTACCTGTTGTGTTGTACCTTAACCTGCATCGTTGCATAGCCTAATCTCATGCATCATGTAAGATTGAGCACATATGACATTTGTCATGTGCATCGACCATTCATTGTGACCGATGCATATCCCCAACTGATAACCTCACACCGCATTTCAAAATAATCTAATTTCTCAATACACGCCTTTCAATACACTTCCACCATCAACGGCCAAATTTTTGTGCTACTCTAGTATTTAATACCCTTTCACCTCGAATACTCGAAAAGCTTTCATAATTCGTGCATTCAGGTCCAAGAGGATTAAATAGAGGCAGCTGTCGTAACCCAAAATTTGACCTCCCTTTTTTCCGTTTTGCATAAGCATCTGCACTCGCATTCCTAGCATGCACATTGGTTCTGTGAATTCATTGCAGGTATATGTTCAAATCCACACAAAATTTTAGGGCTATGAATGTATCCCCCACAAAGGCATCACAACATCAATACAGGCTAAATGAAAGGATTTATATGGCTATTTATCAAAGCAAGGGGTCGAAGCAAGGAAACCACGGCCAAAACACATTATTTTAGGCAAAAAATGTGAAACTTTGCCTATGTTAAACAATTAATAGGATATGGTTCATCAATTACACCTGCACGTTTTACCGATTTTTGGTAGTTTCACAGCACTACATCATCTACCACTCATTTCCTTTGGTCTACATCGTTCTAGTATCTTGTGGAAAGTTCAAGATATGTGATTACACCAGAAAACATAAACTACATTTGCTACACTACCTCACTATCATTAATGTTCATCATGCACCCTCATTTCCAATCATTTGAACCACTTGATCAATTGAGTTGCATTGGGATTCTCCAACCGAGTTAACCAATAACTAACTGAGTTAGACCCCAACTCAGTGAGTTTGATCTAAATAACTCCAAAGCAAATGCCAAACCTCATTAACTACCTTCAAACCAAGTTTTAAGCCTCCACTCACTCCAAGCATATGCTTTATATACGCAAACATTCACATTGATTCAAGGACCTACACTTTCATTCTGAATTTTTCACTCTCCACTCTCATCTTGCTCTGAAATTTCACTCTCTATTTTCTTAACTTTCTCTCTCAATCATCATCTTCTTCCCTAAACCTTACTAGAGCTCTTTCCACCATTAAATCTTAGCAAGCTTTGCATTGAAGCTTGCTATTCTTTGAGCTAGATCTACATTCATCTTCATTTTACTTCTGAATTCTGCAACAACGTCATCATTTACTTCAATTCAAGGTTTGGAAGTTAATCATTGACGGATTTGTGGTGCAAATTCGGATCTGAGGCAATTATCACATTATCTTTGGTTTTTTCGCTACGAATTGCTAGAGATCTCGGTATTTTCTAGTTTTCTAAGCTTCTCTTCATCACATTTTGATCACAAGAATTACCAAGGCAAATCTCAGCCTTGTAGGTTGGTGGGTCTTGCTTAATTTATCGTTTTCGATAAATTTCGTGTTTTCGCAATGTAGTTCTTAATCAATGTTTTGCTACTTGAATAATTGCTTTGCATATTTGATTCTATTAGCTTTCAATTGCTCTCAATTAGCATGAATTTTGCTTTTACTTCTATACTATGATCCATTGCAATTGCATATGATAAGTGATTCCAAAAAGCGCTTTTCGAAATTCTGTTTTTGCTGTTTTTACAATGGTAATCGAGCATGGTGTTAATCGATTACACATTTTCCTATGCTTCATTTCACCGTTTTGGCATTGTGTAATCGATTAACCTCAGGATATTAATCGAATACACCTGACAACTTTTGCAAAAATCTTGCTGTTTGGGACTGTTTTGCATAATTCTCATGTGTGCTTTCCAATGCTTACTTGTATTTATGTCAATGCTATTGGTTTAGGCCAGTACCTACTTGCAATGACTCTTGCTTGATTAATTGCATGATTTTCCTTGATTATTTTACAATTTGGTCACGTGTTTGAAGCACTTTTTTGCACATTCTTGCTTAACATGATAAATGCTTAGTAATGCATGCTAGCTCGTTCTTCTTAATGCTTTGTATTCATTTTGATGCATTATATTTGTCCTTCTTTGAGCAAATTTAATCTTGTTCCATATCATTTCACGCACTTGCTTTGATGATCTTTCGACTCGCTTGAAAGATCATTGGCATTTTGCTTCCCTTCGATCGATTAATCGAAACCTTGTTTCGATTGATTAATCGCCCTCCGTTCCCCTCCTTAGGATCTCCTTAGAGTTTTCTTCTCTTGATTCCCTGCTGAATCAGACGTCTGCACAATAAATTGGAGCACTATATAATCTGTGTCGTTACTCCGTCGGTTTCAATCTCCTCACTGCACTTTGGGAGCTAGAGAATGAATGAGGATGAAGTCTTTCCTACCCTCATTCTGACTATTTTTGGGTAGGGGCGTTTTGTCCGTAAACTTGGAACAATCATCTCTATTCCCAGATCGTAGTGTTTCTTGAGCCGATCCTTGATCACTCATTTTTACCCCGATTCCTCCTCTTTTTATTTGGGTTAATAACTTTCTCTTGGTTCAACACCCGTCCTTTGGTTAATCACAGTCCGTCTGTTAAAACCATTATCTTCCTCTTTCTTTAGGTCAACAACCTTCTCTTGGTTCAACACCCGTCCCTTTGGTTGATCATAGTCCATCTGTTAAAACCAATTTCTTTCTTTCTTGTTGGGTTAATCACCTTTTGGTTAAACACCCTTCCATTGGTTAATCACAGTTCGTCTGTTAATGCCAATTTTCTTCTTCTCTAGTGAAGTCGTATTCTTTCTTTCCTTTGGTTAACCACTGTTACCAGTTAAGATACCGAACCCATGGTGGAGTAAGCAACCTTCTCTTGGTTCCAACCTCCCTTTCGTTGGTTAACCACTGCTTGGCAGTTAAAAGACCAATTACCCATTTCTTTCCGGTTAACCACAATCCGTCTGTTAACATACCAAATATTTGTTGGGTTAATCACCTTTTGGTTAAAACACCCTTTTCTTCCTTGGTTAGTCATTGTCTCTTAGTTAAAAGACCAACCTCTTCTTTTCCCTCGGTTAACCACAACCCGTCTGTTAATACACTGAGTCTCTTTTTTGGGTTACCACCTTCCTTTGGTTCAACACTCTTTTCCTTGGTTAATCACTGCCTGTCTGTTAAAAGACTAATTCTTCTATTCCTCAGCAGAGACCGGTTATTTTCTTCATTCTCCCCCAGTGGAGTCAAACCCCTTTTTTCTTGGTTAATCAATGCCTCGCAATTAAAAGACCAATTCTTTTTATCCCCAGCATATACCAAGTCCTTTGGTCCCCAACCAGGGTCAAGTTGTTTTCCTTCCCCAGTAGAGTAACTTCTCTCTTCTTCTTTGGGTTAATCACCGAGTCTCAGTTAAAACACCCTTACCTCTACTCATTGTCCCTTAATTCTTTGCTCCTTGCACCTGTTCTTACTCCTACCTCTTATGCCTCTCTCTTGGTTTCGACACCATTTCTTTGCTTTTCGCTCTTGGTTTTGACACCATTTCTCTCTTCTTTCTGTCTTCGTTCTCCAAACTACGTAGGTGTTGTACCCCAAATTTTACCCTCTGGTTCTGATCGTTTGCATATCCTTTTCATTGGTCTCTGTTTTCGCATTTTTAGTAAACATATCAATAATCATGCATTTTTCGTTAGAGTTTAATTTGTTTAATTTCTTTTTTTTTACTAACTATTTTCAATTATCTTTTTTATTATTTTTAGTTTTGTTATTATTATTTCTTTATTATTATTATTATTATTAATTTTATTATTATTAATTTTATTATTATTAATTTTATTATTATTAGTTTTATTATCATTATTAGTTTTATTATTATTAGTTTTATTATTACTAAGCTTTATTATTATTATTATTACTTTTATTTTGTTTATCTTCATGGTAAATGGGGACCACTACAATACAAACACTTCACATGGATTGCCAACTTGGATTTATCAATGGCCAAAAAGCATTCTTACACTTCACTTATCAATGACCAAGAATCATTCTCATAAAGTCACATGGATTGCCAACTTGGATTTATCAATGGCCAAAAAGCATTCTTACACTTCAATTATCAATGGCCAAGAATCATTCTCATAAAGTCACATGGATTGCCACATCAGCACTCCCACTTTATTCACACTATAAATAAGATCTCTCATTCTCTCATTTTGGACACACCAGATTCACCCCACACAAAGGCTGAGTACTCTCTTAATTTTCTCTCTCAATTATTCTTGCAAATTTTCTGGAGAGAAGGCTCGTCTTCATTTTTCCATAACTCGTGTCATTGAAGAGGCAGTGGACCGTCTCCACTAGGTAACATTCACCTCTTTTATTTCTCCGTTTTCAAAGTACCATGATCATTTATCTATGATGTTATCAAGTTCATTAGCATGTTAATATTTTTCTGGAAAAAGTATTGTAATATCCTATAATTTTTGTTTGGTTTTATTATGAATGGTGTTTAAAAGATAAGATAAAAATTCAAAAAGACAAAAAAACATGCTTCATCACCACCCTTTTATTATTTCATATACTATCTTTATTTTATTTTCCATTTATTTCTTAATTTTGTTTCTCTAGTTTTTATTTTAGGAGCACTTTGAATTTTTAGTTTCAATTTATCATGTTATTTCTTGAATTCATAACTTTTTCTTTCGAATTTTGTTTTGATTTTTATTTTTCGCTTACGATCTTTATTTCGATTTTTAGGGCCAATGATATTACAAAATCATGACTTAGTTGATTTATACAAAATGACTAAAAAGTCTTGGTATGTATGAGGCTCATTTCTTTATTTTTGTTAGTCAATGAAAGTCGAATATTAAAAGATTATCGATCCTCCGATTAAATCTTGATCAAGATGAGACTAACTTTATTCTTCATTTCGAGTCCATTTTCTTTACTTTAGGCCGATGACATTGCACAAATCTTGACTTTGATTATTTCAAATCAATAAAGTCTTGATAAATATGAGGCCACTTTTTACTTATTTTTATTGGTCGGTGAAAGTCAAAAATCTAAGATTATCGATTTATCAATTTAAAACTTGATTAAGACGAGACCAACCTTATTTTTTTCATTCCGGTTTCATTATCTTTATTTTGGTCGATGATATAACAAACTTCATAGTTTGATTGATCTCATTAAAGCGACAAAACTTTGATCAATATGAGACCACTTTATTTTTATTTCAGTTTCATTTACTATTTAGTCGATAAAAGTCAAGAATCATTGATTATCGATTTCTCGATTAAATCATGATTAAGACGAGACAAACTTTGTACATACCCTTAGGTCTTTACCTTAGTACATATATTATCTTAGCAAGCAAACACAACATAACACAAATTAAAACAAGAGGTTCCCGTAGAGTACTACGGACGTTTAGGGTGCTAATACCTTCCCTAGGCGTAACCAACCCCCGAACCTTAGATCTCCCCTCTTTAGGTTTTTTTTAATGATCTTGAACCTTTCCTTTGGATAAATCAAAGTCGATTGTAAAAGAAATATGATGCAAGTTAATTAATAGCTTGATATCCGATTTTCACCGCAATAGAAATGGCGACTTCACTGGGGAAAGTTAGACCTATTGCTGGTCCCTTCCTATGAGGGTTAAGCCTATCTTGTTTTTATGTTATTCATGTTTGCTTATTTACTTGTATATGCTTATGTATGTCATATTTGCTTATATATCTGTATATCTGTTCTTGCTTGACATTTTTCTGTTTAGTTTGGGTCGACATGGTATCTATGAGTGAGATAAGTCCTAACCCGGACTTGAGAGAGCACATATTTTTAGGAACCATGGACATAGTCAAGGGAACTTCGAGGGAGAAATCCCAAAGGAGGGAACTTGAAGTCCACACTCAGTTGAGGCCCTCTGGGAGGTGGTAAATGTTGAACGAGTAATCGTGAATGCGTTACTACTTTCGACCTAGGAGCCAGAGATACTGATGACCTTTAGTTATCCCTTTTCCCCACCTGGCCTATTTAGGATGTAGTGCGATGATTATGAGGGAGTAATCCTAAATAGTTGCTACGCGATACTACACTCAGATGAGACTCTCTTGAGAATTTTATTGATTACCGAGCAATTGGGAAGTCGATAAAATCCGAAAGATGGTTTGTCGACTCTGGGAACTCTTTAGAACCTTGCTATGCGGATACAAGAACCCTAGTACACACCCTGTGGTTGGTTCTTTACCCATACTCCATGCTGTGATCTCGAACCCTTGATCCTATTGCATGTGTTTTGTATCCTGTTTGCATTGCATTGCATATCATTCGCATCTTTGCATGTCTCATTGCATACGTCTGTCTGCCCAGCTACTCATTTCCAGTGGTCTCTATCTTCTAGAGTCTACCTGTGAGTCGTCAAGTTGATTCCTCGACACCGATACCTGACTAGACCTAATTATAGATGCAAGATGTCAGAGCAAGAGGCGCACAATGCTGAGGTCCGAATGGAGATCGATGACCTTAAGTCGAGCATGACTAAACTCACTGAGATGCTCCAAGTTTTGATTGCTAGGGGAGAGCAACCCCAAAGGACTATCATCCAGGAAGTTTCAAGCGCTGATCCTCCACCAGTTTAGATGCCGCCTTCAACTTGGCCAGAGTTTGGTTTGCCACGCAACTACTCTCCACCGATTGCATCTACTGCTATGGTTGGTCAGAATGCTATGCTAGTGTTTCAAGCTCCTATTTTTGCCAAACCTCAACCTATAGTTCAGACTATTCGAGCTCCCTTTGAGAATCCCCTCTATGAGTACAATGCTGCTAGTGCTCAGGGTGAAGACTTTGTTGAACCTGAAGTTGTCCGAGAGCAATTTCAGAGCATAGAGAGGAGATTCCAATCCGTGAGGGTACTGATTTCTTTAATGTGGATGCAGACAACATGTGCTTAGTATCAGACCTTGTTATACCTGCTAAGTTCGTAACTCCAGATTTTGTGAAGTATAAGGGGAACTCTTGCCCAAGGGCTCATCTGGTCATGTATCTTCGCAGGATGACTGCTCATGCAAAAAATCAGAAGCTGCTTATCCATTGTTTTTAGGATAGCTTAAGTGGGGCATCACTTAAGTGGTACATGGGTCTCGAGCAAAACTCTATCCATAGCTTCCAAGACCTCACTAATTCCTTCATGAAGCAATACAAGTATAACCTCAACATGGCTCCTGATCACCGTCAACTGCAAAACATGTCTCAGAATGATAAAGAGTCTTTCAAGGAGTATGGCCAACGCTGGAGAGAGTTGGCTTCCCAGGTTGAACCTCCTTTGGCTGAGAAAGAGCTAACCGGAATGTTTATGGATACCCTGTCCCCATTCTATTGGGAGAAGATGGTTGGAAGTGTTTCCTCCAATTTCACTGATTTGGTTACTATTGGCCAAATATTAGAGGAAGGTCTTAAGAAGGGAAAAGTATCCAAGGCTGTTGAATCTTCCAATGCTGTGAAGAAATCCTATGGTAACTTTCAGAAGAAAAAGGAAGATCATACTAACGCTGTCATGGTTGAAACAAGAAGGCCTCGTCACCGACCTCAGTATGTTGTTCACCCTACCGTTGTTGCTGTTACTCCTGTGGTTGCTGCTCCACGACCAACTCAAGCTTTCCAACGTCCGGCTGCAGGACAGAACCAGTACCGTAATAGGGGTCAATTTGATCCTATTCCCTTGACTTACACAGAACTTTATCCTGGTTTGGTTCAACAAGGTTTCATTACCACAAGGCCTTTGCCTCCTCCTCCAAATCCTCTTCCAGCCGGCTATAGGGCTGATCTTCACTGTGAATACCATCAAGGTGGTGCAGGCCATAACTTGGAAAGTTGCTTTGCGTTGAAGGCTAGAGTACAAGAGCTGATGAGGAACAAAATCCTCTCCTTTAAGGACAATCCCAATGTTCAGAACAACCCTCTGCCAGGGCACGCCAAGTGAAGCTTCAGTCGACTTCAGCATGCTATCCTCCTAAAAGCCAGTGTTTCAGACAGGACAACTCATCCTTGTGTTGATTAGTCACTAGGCCTTTGTTTCTTGTTGTTTGCATTTTCCTTATTTTGTAATAGTTGTTTGCTCTCAAATTATGTTTGTGTTTTCAAAATTAATGAAATGAGCATTGCAACTTTTGATTCAATTCATCTGTGTTTGCTATTTACTTCTTATTGCTTCCTCTTTCATGAAAAATAAAATAAAAATTTTTTCTCTCGTCCATTTTCTTCTGATTATGCAAAGATTGGAGGGAGGATGATGAAAACGTTATACCCATAATTGTTGTTAGTATGCTTTCAGATTAAGACTTTGCTGACGATGTAAGGCATTGTTTCAACTCCTAAACACCGGAGACATAAGGAAGATAACCCCTCTTTAACCCCTTCGAGCCTAGAAGTAGGAGTTTTTTTATTTAGAAATAAAAACCCGCAATTTTAACCTTGGGCAGGGTAGTTCTCAGTTAACTGGTTTGTACATTCAATTACAAGAGCAGCATTCAAGACGCCTCTCAACAAAGTTCACAAATGTTCCTTCGCACACAACAAGCAAGTGTTGAAGATGTCTTTCAGGTCTAACGCCAATGATGGTTCACTGTAATCATTAAGCAAGGCAGTCACTAAAAAAAAAAAGCCCGCTAAGTCAAAACCTATGAAGGAGACTTAGGCAAAAATTGGGTATCTCGCTGGCTGTAAGCTCAAATGGCACAGTTCAGGCGAAGTTAAGGATAGCAAAAACCGATCAAGAGGTTACCAAAATCCTCAAAGACAAAACTAGTTGACTGAATATTGTAAGAAGCAGTGACTGCCATCTCAAGTCCATTGATTTTTGAACCATCGTCATTACTATCATCAGTGCAATTCCTAACTCATGGGAATTTGAGTGCATAGTTTGAGTTAACTGAGCATAGGACTGGAGTTCATCGCGTAGATTGGGTGGGTCACAAATAAACTTTGAGCCTTTATCCTTTGTTTCTTAAACCATGAACCAGACCACATTACAACCCTTAAAAGACCTAACTGAAGCAAGGTTATTTTGAAAGTATACTACAGCAAGGTTGCGTAAACTGACTCCAAAAGATCTTTGCAGGTCACCTATTTTGGGGTATTACACCCTTTGCTTAAACGTTTCACTTTAATGTCTTGAACCACCGTGTTCTGACCAGTATCCCATATACTTTGCACCTCTTTCAAAATGATTTTGATTTCAAAAGTTGCATGAACTTTGCATTTACCATGTTTGTACAAATACTTTTGTTTGCAAACTAACTTTCTTCTTAAGGAATTTTCAAACATTTAAGAAACTGGGTCGGTGATCCAATCAGGGGCAAGTTCCTTCCATATCCTGTTGATAATCTGTTCAAGATTTGTGGTTTAATGGCGACTTCTCAGATTTGGTTTATCCAGAAAACCTTTCAAGACTCAGACTGGGGAAAGCTTTCCCAGTGTACAGTAAAATAATCAGCTTTCAAGACTCAGACTGGGGCAAGCTTTCTAAGAGCACCATGAAATAGTCATTTCAGAATCAATCAAACTGAAGCAATGATCAGCTTATCTACAACAGTCAGCTAATCTGGGGCAGTTTACTTGAAGAATCCCCAAGCAGCTCTTCATCCTTCCTACGAGGATCATCAATTTGGATATAATTTACCAGTGTGGCAATGATGTGTTCAGCAGTTGCATCTCTAGTCCCAAGCGGAATGGCAGTGATCTCCGTGTGGAGGAATCAGTATTCCAGTTTTGTCTTCTCCACAAAAGAGTCGTGTTGTGTCGTCAGCATCTTCATCTGCATAATTCATATACGTATGCATATCATGAGTGTTTCATCCTCATTTGCATTTCTCCCGAGGTCGTGTCATTATCCACGTCTTACCTTACCAAAACGTTACCTGTCCTTTTCATTCAGTGCCATTCCTGAATGTTATCATTATCTTGCGCATCTAATCTTGTTGATAGATGTTTATCTTCTCTCATTCCAGTGCTATTCCTGGATCTTTATATTCTTTCACTCCGTGCCATTCTTGGATGTCTTTCTCACTATCATTTGATACTATTCCTGAATATAGTGATTTAACTTTACCTTCGGTGCCATTCCTGAAAGTTCACAGTCATTTAATGCTGTCTTGGATATTGTGATCCCTTTTATCCAATGCCTTCTTAGATTTCACCTTTTGTCTCATTCGTATCTAATGCCTTCTCAGATATTATGAGTTATGCCTTTCATCTAAAGCCATTATTGCATGACTGGTTTTTTTTTACATTCAATGCCATTCTTGAATGTAGTCTTTGTTCACACTCATCTAAAGCCATTATTAGATATTGTGAGTTATACCTTTCATTCAAAGCCGTTATTGGATGTCTGGTTTCTTTACCATCTGATGCCTTCCGGATGTGTCTCTCTTTCTGATGTTTTTTCCAGGTCGGGTCTTTGTTCACTTTATCTAAAGTCGTTATTAGATATTGTGATCTATACCTTTCATTCAAAGCCAGTATTGGATGTCCGGTTTCTCTACCATCTGATGCCTATCTGGATGTGTCTCTCTTTCTGATATTTTTCAGATAGAGTCTTTGTTCACTTTATCTAAAGCCGTTATTAGATATTGTGATTTATACCTTTTGTTCAAAGCCATTATTGGATGACTGGTTTCTTTGCATTCAAAGCCATTCTTGAATGTAGTCTCTGTTCACACTCATCTAAAGCCATTATTAGATATTATGATTTGTACCCTTCATTCACAGCCATTATTGGATGACTGGTTTTTTTTGCCATCTGATGTTTTTCCGGATGTGTCTTTCTCTGTCTTTTCTGGTTTTTCTTGAAGATCCCGTTTGAACTCTTCAGTATAAGAAAATCCCAGAAAATCTTTTGTTGGTGTCTATCCTTTTATTCCAAATTGATCCCCAGGGGAGATCATGTCTTCTTTCTGGTTCCATGCCCAGTAAAGAGTGTACTTTTATTTCCCCAGTGTCGTTCGGTCACCTATAAACCTGTCGTCCATCTCCTTGGACTTTTCCCTAGTGGAGAGCCCCTCTCTGGCTCCCATCCCCAGTGAGGGCCTGTAGGATTTCCTCTTTATTTTTCTATCCCCGGTGCATCCATAGAGTCCCCCCAGTGAATCTATCGTTGGACAGTCTGTATCCCCAGTGAGTCTTTCTCGTGAATGCTAACCTTATCCTTCCCCAGTAAGCTCACCTGTGGTGGATTGCCCTTCATCCTTGGTGTTTTGTTTGTCTGCCCCTTTGCATTTAGCATTCCATCATTTTCATCATATTAGAGTTCATTACATGTTAACATTTTTGTCCATAGCATTGCATGTCAGTGCGTCTGAGGGCAAAATTTTCGGTTATCTATATTTAAATACCTTCCACCATGATTTCATGAAGACTATCATCACTCATGTCATCCGGTGAAGATATTTAAATAGGGGCAACTGTTGTACCCCAAATTTTACCCTCTGGTTCTGATCGTTTGCATATCCTTTTCATTGGTCTCTGTTTTCGCATTTTTAGTAAACATATCAATAATCATGCATTTTTCGTTAGAGTTTAATTTGTTTTATTTCTTTTTTTTTACTAACTATTTTCAATTAACTTTTTTATTATTTTTAGTTTTGTTATTATTATTTCTTTATTATTATTATTATTATTATTAATTTTATTATTATTAATTTTCTTATTATTAATTTTATTATTATTAGTTTTATTATTACTAAGCTTTATTATTATTATTATTACTTTTATTTTGTTTATCTTCATGGTAAGTGGGGACCACTACAATACAAACACTTCACATGGATTGCCAACTTGGATTTATCAATGGCCAAAAAGCATTCTTACACTTCACTTATCAATGGCCAAGAATCATTCTCATAAAGTCACATGGATTGCCAACTTGGATTTATCAATGGCCAAAAAGCATTCTTACACTTCAATTATCAATGGCCAAGAATCATTCTCATAAAGTCACATGGATTGCCACATCAACACTCCAACTTTATTCACACTATAAATAAGATCTCTCATTCTCTCATTTTGGACACACCAGATTCACCCCACACAAAGGCTGAATACTCTCTTAATTTTCTCCCTCAATTATTCTTGCAAATTTTCTGGAGAGAAGGCTCGTCTTTATTTTTCCATAACTCGTGTCATTGAAGAGGCAGTGGACCGTCTCCACTAGGTAACATTCACCTCTTTTATTTCTCCGTTTTCAAAGTACCATGATCATTTATCTATGCTGTTATCAAGTTCATTAGCATGTTAATATTTTTCTGGAAAAAGTATTGTAATATCCTATAATTTTTGTTTGGTTTTATTATGAATGATGTTTAAAAGATAAGATAAAAATTCAAAAAGACAAAAAAAACATGCTTCATCACCACCCTTTTATTATTTCATACTATCTTTATTTTATTTTTCATTTATTTCTTAATTTTGTTTCTCTAGTTTTTATTTTAGGAGCACTTTGAATTTTTAGTTTCAATTTATCATGTTATTTCTTGAATTCATAACTTTTTCTTTCGAATTTTGTTTTGATTTTTATTTTTCGCTTACGATCTTTATTTCGATTTTTCGGGCCAATGATATTACAAAATCATGACTTAGTTGATTTATGCAAAATGACTAAAAAGTCTTGATATGTATGAGGCTCGTTTCTTTATTTTTGTTGGTCAATGAAAGTCGAATATCAAAAGATTATCGATCCTCCGATTAAATCTTGGTCAAGACGAGACTAACTTTATTCTTCATTTCGAGTCCATTTTCTTTACTTTAGGCCGATGACATTGCACAAATCTTGACTTTGATTATTTCAAATCAATAAAGTCTTGATAAATATGAGGCCACTTTTTACTTATTTTTATTGGTCGATGAAAGTCAAAAATCTAAGATTATCGATTTATCGATTTAAATCTTGATTAAGACGAGACCAACCTTATTTTTTCATTCCGGTTTCATTATCTTTATTTTGGTCGATGATATAACAAACTTCATAGTTTGATTGATCTCATTAAAGCGACAAAACTTTGATCAATATGAGACCACTTTATTTTTATTTCAGTTTCATTTACTATTTAGTCGATGAAAGTCAAGAATCATTGATTATCGATTTCTCGATTAAATCATGATTAAGACGAGACAAACTTTGTACATACCCTTAGGTTTTTACCTTAGTACATATATTATCTTAGCAAGCAAACACAACATAACACAAATTAAAACAAGAGATTCCCGTAGAGTACTACGGACGTTTAGGGTGCTAATACTTTCCCTAGGCATAACCAACCCATGAACCTTAGATCTCCCCTCTTTAGGTTTTTTTTTAACGATCTTGAACCTTTCCTTTGGATAAATCAAAGTCAGTTGTAAAAGAAATATGATGCAAGTTAATTAATAGCTTGATATCCGATTTTCACCGCAACAGTAGGCTCTGAATTCCTTATTGCACTATGAGGATACGTAGGCACAAGATTGCGAAATCTTGGCGAGCCACCTTTCCCCTTTCTTTTCCCTGGTTCCATAAACTACGGAGCTCTGATTTCCTCATTGCACTATGAGGGTACGTAGGCACGATGGCCCCAATCCTCCGCGAGCACTCTTTTTCTTCCTTTTCCTTCCCTTCTTTAGCTAGTAGCCTCTATATAGATCACCACTCCGAGCCTAGAAGCAATCAGAATGGTTCTCGTCGAGTACGACGGATGCGTTGGATGCTAGTATATTCCCCTCGCATAACCGACTCCCTTACCCGTTTCTCTTCCCCTTGGGTTTAATCGATATTTTCCCTGTCCTTTGGGACTAAATAAAGTTCAATGACGACTCTGTTGTATCTTCAACCTTGCGATTCGCTCGAGTATAATCCCGCTAGCTTCACATGAAACCCTATAAGTGGTTACTAACGGTGTTCTTGCGCTTGGTAAAGATGCAACCGACGCACATAGAACCGCTCGACAAAATTGCTCATGCTGAATTGGCGAAGGAGGCATGTGATATTCTTGTCAAGTACTATGAAGGAGGAGAAAAAGTCAAGGTTGTCAAGTTGCAAACTTTGCGATGATAATATGAATTGTTGTTGATGGGAGAAGACAAAAAGATTGTATGCTATGTATCGAAGGTGCAGAAACTCGTCCATATCATGAAGGGATATGGTGAAACCCTAATTTATAAGATGATAGTTGATAAGGTAATGCGTACGTTAACCTCTAACTTTGATCACGTTATCGTAGCTATTCAAGAATCCAACAATCTTAAAAACCTAAAATTGGAAGATTTGGTTGGTTCACTGGAGGCGCGTGAGATTAGGATTGGCGAAAGGAAAGGAGTTCAAGACTTGATACAAGCACTACAGGCTCAGTCATGGAAGAAGAATGGTGGTTCCAACAAGTTCAAAGGCAAAATCGACAAGACTCAGGGCAATAAGTCTCAGTCAAATCCTCAGAAGAATAAGATTGATGATAGAGCATGTGAATCCTCGAAAAGAGGATAAGGAAATTCCTATCAGAAAGACAAAGAAAAAAAGGTATGCAGTGCTATAACTATGAAAAATAGGGTCACTTGGCCAAACATTATTGGTACAATAAAGACAAGGGAGCGAAAAAAGGCAAGGACAAAGGAGCGAACCTTGCACGTCAAGATTCAGATGATTATAATGATATGGTGGTTATGGCTGCAGTTGCGGATGACCATGTCGAATCCAAGATCAAGTTCATCGACTCAGGCTGCTCGAATCACATGACTGGTCAAAAAGTATGGTTAGTAGATGTCGCAGTGAGAATTGGATATCGTAGCTATTATATTAACTAGGTTCACAAATCTTAATTCACCACTGATCTTTAATTTATCCAAGGGAAGGGAAAAAGAGCGAATAACCCGAAATATGCAATGCAATGCAAAGCAAAAGATAATCTAAGGTTTGGGGGTTAGTTATACCTAGGGAAAGTGCTAGCATCCTAAGTATCTGTAGTACTCCACCGGAACCTCTTGTTTTATTGTGTTATATGTTATTTGTCTGCTAAAGGGTGAAAAGGTAAAAGAATACCTAAGGTGTTATTTATAAGTATGCTCGCTAAGGCATCGTATCCCGTGCCTACGTATCCTGACGGGAATGAAATAAGAGCATTTGTAGTTCCCCTCAATAAGGGTGAAGAACTCTTGACTGTGGTCAAGGTTCCAAAGGGGAGGCAAGCGTCTGTGGCAAGACACCTACATAGAGTGCGGCGACTCTAAACCTAAGGCTAGGTTAAAAGAGAAAGGAAATGTCCATGGCAGGACACTCACATAGAGTAAGGCGACTCTAATCCTAAGGCTAGGATGAAAGGGAAGCAAGTGTCCATGGCAGAACACCTATATAGAGTACGACGACTCTAATCCTAAGACTAGGATAAAGGGAAAGGTAAGTAAGTCTCGATCGCGTGGCGATGTGAGATAAAGGGAGAAGAGCAGTGCAAATGAAATGCAATGCTTATGACAGGATAGTCAAACACAAGTCCTTCCCTTGGACGCAAACATAGATAAGCAATCATATAAATTCAAAAGCCATGAGTGAATATCAAACAAGACAGGCCTAATGAAGATAATATACAATGAGTAATCAGCAAAATTAAGAGCATGAATAAATGACAGTGTATGTACAAAACATAGATCAAGGCATGGAATCAACTCACAAAAGCGAGACAACAAGAATGTACATCATCAATGAATCAGGACAATGCATCAAGAATTAATCGAGGAAAATCAGGCCCAAAACAAGGAAGTAGACAAATCATGAAATAAAGTTGGGCCACGAGGGAATATACAAGATTAGTATCATGAAGATAAACTCAAAAAATGCACATCAAGAATTAACTAAAAAGAAAATCGAGGATTGTCAAGATTAATTTAAGAATTAAATAAAATCTAAGTAAACCAATTTCTAATTAAACCAAAATCTAATTAAAAACTAATTAACTAAATAAACTAATTAAACTAAATTCTGGTTAAAACTAATTAAAATAAATTCTAAATAAACTAAAATCTAGTTAAAATTAATTAAACTAAAATTCTAATAAAACTAATTGAATGAGTTACATGTTTTTTATACTTTTATGATATTTGATCATTTGTGTATTTACAAAAGATGAATTTATTTGGCTTAATACATCAAATAATAATAAATAAACTTAAGTCCAAAAAATTCTATGATTATTATACATAAAGAAGCAATTATATTATATGAAAAACAAATATGGTATGGCAACCAATATCATGTGCACGTGATTTGTCAGGAGAAAAGAGTGTAACACCCCCAATATATACCCCAAATAAGTAAAGTGGTAAAAGAAAATTCAAAATTTCGTCAGAGTATAATGGAAATTCACAGCATAGACCGAGGGGTCACATCAAATTAAAACAGTACATACAACACCTGCTCATAAAGATATGCAACAGTGGGGTAGCAACCAACAGAGGAACTCAGTTCCTTACACCCACATTTCAGAATTAGAATAAAAGCGGAAAATCTAAAACTGAATAACATATATATATATATATATATATATATATATATATCACATGAAAAGTTTATCGTACATCAGTTATACATGCACAAGCCAAAAGATATATATACAGAATACTCAATAATCACTAACGGCCTCTCTAACTACCCGGTGTCACATATCAGAGCCGACCGACAAAAGAATGAAGACGCAAAGCTTCACAAAAATACCTCAAGCGACTCTAATCTGCAATGCCTCATAGAGCATTATAAAATAGCAAGAGGGTGAGAAAAACAACCATAATATAATTGCATATAGTTATATATTAACACGAAATGCACATATAGATTTCTCACCACAACATACCTCAGAATCCAAATACCACACAACATCACACATATTTCATTTATCTAACACCAATGCATATTAATCGTACACAATGCAATTATCACCAAGAATATCAATTCATCAAGTCCACACACGATTAATCTATTCACAATTCTCACACATAGTCAATCATATTCATGATTCATGCAAATGCACAGGGACCGACACAACGAATCTATGTACATGCCATGAGGTACCGACTTCCAATATTTCTCATCACTAGTTCACTCAGGAACTATTGGAACCATCGCTCGTTACTTAGTGTAACTCCCCGTCGGGCATACGATGTTCCCCGTCGCTTTCGGTCCTCTTTGTATAAGGCTCACGACGTTTATGGATTGCTTTCGGTCCTCTTTATATAAGGCTCACGATCCGATCGCTCACACCCCACATGGGCACATGATCGTCTATAACCATCGCTTTGGGTCCTCTTATTTTTAAGGCTCACGATATATCAAATCACTTTCGGTCCTCTTATTTTTAAGGCTCACGATGTTATAGCAGATTCCCTCTGGAATCAATCCGTCACTTAGGACGTCACAACAATGCATATCATGATGCTTGGCATACAATGACTCATGACATTTAATATGCACACATAAATACGTTCCTCTATATCGACAAAATCACACTTTGCACTTATGCCCAAAACAATGCATTTAATTATCATAAGGCCACAAATCATCACAACACCATTTAAACACCTACATTTACATCGTACAATAACACCTTGCATGATACTCCTCAATTACGCACGATTACAACAACAAAAGTCGACAAATTGACACTATTCCAAATTCCAATATAATTAAATCAGCTAACAATTTCCAAATCATCATCATAAGAAAGTACAACTCAATAGCTTTCCAACGATACCAAGAATGTAAAAATCGGATAAACGGAACCCAAGTTACGAAAGAAAAACGAAAACGATATTTTGAAAAGTCCCATTTACCATTCTCCTGCCCGTACGCGTAGTGCCCTGAGTCATACGCATACGGCAAAACCCCATACGCGTACCATACGTAAATGGGCAGATGTCCGAGAAAATTGAAGACCCATACGCGTATTGACCCATGGCTCGCCCATGTTACGCGTATTGCCCAGGTCCATACGCGTATGAACATGCCCCATACGCGTATCACCTAGAAAAACCAGAAAAATTTCTGCATGTTCTTGCTGTTACGGTTTCCACCCAAAATCCCCCAATTCATCATCCAATACTCAGAAAAACACCAATACACTATCTAACAACAAGTATCTATCATGTACCAACAATAATGAACACTAAGAACATGATTTCCAACACATTTAATTAATTTCTAATCAATTTTACATAATATGGGTTTTACTAAATTTCTCCAAATCAATCCAAGAACAACCACAAATACACATACATAATCATACACAATCATACAATAATTGAGTTTCGCACCCTTACCCGATTAAACCGATTCTAGGAGTTGTTTTCTTTGATTTCCCAAGTTTTCTCACTATTTCTCTTCTTCTTCTCTTTTCTCCTCTTTTTCTTTCTTCTCCTTTTCTTTCTCTCTATTTTTCTCTCCTTCTATTTTCTATTTTTCTACTTAATGACAAATATCATGAAATGACCAAAATACCCTCACACTCAAATATCTCGCAAATGTTCCCAAAACCCGATAAAATATCACAACATTGAAAAATAACATATTTCCAAATAAAATTCGAAAATAAAATAAAATAATAATAAAATAATCAAAAAGACTCGATTAAATAAAAGCACACAAAAACTGGGGCGTTACAACTCTCCCCCACTTAGAAATTTTCGTCCTCGAAAATATACCTGAGACGAACAACTCCGGATACGACTCCCGCATCCGACTCTCCAACTCCCAAGTCAAATTGCCCTCAGCAGCGCCTCCCCATGCCACTTTCACAAGTGCAATATCCTTGCCTCTCAATCGCTTCACCTCGCGATCCAAAACTCTAACTGGTAATGCCTCAACCGTAAGGTTCTCCCTTACCTCCGCCTCATCCATCGGAATCACATGCGACGGATCCGGAACATACTGCCGAAGCTGTGAAACATGGAACACATCGTGTAAATTTGACAGATTCGGCGGCAATGCCACCCTATACGCCACAGCACCCACTCTCACGGATATCTGGTAAGGACCAATAAACCGAGAAGTAAGTTTCTTCGATTTCAATGCACGACCCACACCCGTCACCGGCGTAACCCTTAGAAATACATGATCGCCCTCTTGGAACTCAAGGTATTTCCCTCTCCGATCATGATAACTCTTTTGTCTAATCTGAGAAGCCTTCATTTTCTCTCGAATAAACTTCACTTTCTCCGTCGTCTGTTGCACCAATTCTGGTCCAACCACCGAACTCTCACCAGATTCGTGCCAACACAAAGGTGTTCGACATCTTCATCCATATAATGCTTCAAACGGTGCCATTCCAATACTAGAATGGAAACTGTTATTATACGTGAATTCAATCAATGCAAGATAACTATCCCACGCACCACCTTGTTCCAAAACACACGCTCTCAACAAATCTTCCAACGACTGAATCATCTTCTCCGTCTGACCATCCGTCTGCGGATAATAAGCCGAACTCAATCTCAATTTAGAACCCAACGCCTTATGTAAATTTTCCCAAAATCTCGAGGTAAACCTAGGATCTCGATCCGAAACAATACTCAATGGAACCCCGTGCAACTTCACAATCACACTGATGTAAATCTCAGCTAACCGCTCCAAAGTAAAACTGATGTCAATCGGAATAAAATGAGCCGATTTAGTCAGCCTATCAACAACCACCCAAATAGCATTATGCCCTCGCTGAGTACTCGGCAACCCTGTTACAAAATCCATTGAAATGCTATCCCACTTCCATTCAACAATATCCAACGGTTGCAACAAACCACTAGGCCTCAGATGTTTCACCTTCGATTTCTGACAAGTCAAGCATACATAAACAAACTGAGCCACATCTCTTTTCAATCCAGACCACCAGAAAATCTTCTTCAAGTCTTGGTACATCTTATTCGCTCCCGGATGTATACTCAAATTACTCCGGTGTCCTTCCTCCAAAATCATCTTTTTCAACTCCGCATCACCAGGAATACAAACCCTACCTCGGAATCTCAAAACACCATTAATATCCACCTTAAAATCACTATTTGCATCTTTTTCCCCAACCAACATCAAATCCACAAATTTCACATCCAGCTTCTGCTTCTCACTAACAGTCATCAGAAAATCATTAGTAATCGTTAGCATACCAAGCCTCACGCTATCCGACGTCACCTCACAAACCAAACTCAAGTCTCTAAACGATTCCAAAAGCTCCCACTCCTTAACCATTAAAGCGGACATATGTAACGATTTCTGACTCAAAGCATCGGCTACCACATTAGCTTTACCAGGATGGTAATTCAAGCCAAAGTCGTAGTCCTTCAAGAATTTTAACCACCTCCGTTGCCTCATGTTTAGCTCTTTTTGATCAAACAAATATTTCAAACTTTTATGATAACTAAAGATGTCAAACCTTGCACCGTAGAGATAATGCCTCCAAATCTTCAACACAAAAACCACATCCGCTAATTCAAGATCATGAGTAGGATAATTCTTCTCATGAACTCTTAATTGCCTTGAAGCATAAGCCACCACCTTACCTTCTTGCATCAGAACACCACCTAGACTAATCAAAGAAGCATCACATTAAACCACAAATGGCTCATTAGGATTCGGCAAAATCAAAATCGGAGTTGTCGTCAATCTTCTCTTCAGCTCATTAAAACTCTCCTCGCACCGAATATCCCAAATGAACGCTTGCCCTTTACAAGTCAACTGGGTCAAAGGAAGTGCTAGTTTAGAAAAACCTTCAATAAACCTTCGATAATATCCAACCAACCCAAAAAAGCTTCGAATTTCAGTAACCAATCTCGGAGCCTCCCATTGTAGAACTGCTTCTACTTTAGATGGATCCACAGAAATACCATTACCTGAAATTACCTGTCCAAGAAAACTCACCTCCGATAACCAGAATTCACACTTAGACAATTTGGCAAAAAGCTTCCTTTCCTTCAAAACCTGCAAAACAATACGCAAATGTTCCGCATGCTCCTCCCGAGACTTAGAATAAACCAATATGTCGTCAATAAACACAACAACAAATCGATCCAAATGCTCATGAAAAATACGATTCATGTACTCCATGAACACACCTGGCGCATTAGAAACCCCGAACGGCATTACAGAATATTCATAATGACCGTAACGTGTCCTAAAGGCCGTCTTCTGAATATCTTCTTCCTTCACCCTAATCTGATGATACCCGTATCTCAAATCAATCTTACTGAACACACAAGCACCAACCAACTGATCCATCAGATCATCAATCCTTGGAAGAGGATACTTATTCTTAATCGTCACCTTATTCAACTGGCGATAATCAATACACAACCGCATACTTCCATCCTTCTTTTTCACCAATAAAACTGGAGCACCCCAAGGAGAAACACTAGGTCTTACAAACCTCTTTTCCAACAACTCACTCAACTGTTTCTTTAACTCAACCAACTCAGATGCCGACATACGATAAGGTGCCATAGAAATAGGTCTAGTACCAGGAACTAGATCTATAGAAAACTCCACCTCTCTTTCTGGCGGCAAGTCTGAAATATCCTCAGGAAACACTTCCGGAAATTCACACACAACAGGAAACACATCAAGTGAAACTTGACTATCTATAGTCAAAGATGCAAACAACCCAAACAACTGAGCTTCATCCGCCAAAAGTCTCTTCAACTCTTTGGTAGATTAGAAACTCAAGTCTTCGTCTTCCTCAAGAGAAGGAAACCTTACCAGCTTATGATAACAATCAATATGAACCCTATTGAATTGCAACCAATTCATTCCCAGAACCACATCTAAACCCTCCAACAGTAAACACACCAAATCCATCTCAAAGTCTTTACCATAAATGGTCAAAGGACAACTTAAACAAACCAAAGAAGTAGTTACTGACCCCATTACTGGAGTATCAATAACCATCTCACCATCCATCAAAGACAACACAAGATTCAAACGCTTCACGCACTCAGACAAAATAAACGAATGAGTCGCTCCAGTATTAATAATAGCAACTAAAGGCGTACTATTAATAAAACAAGTACCTATGATCATACGATCTGCACTGGAAGTCTGAGTTCCTGCCAAAGAAAATACCTTCCCACTAGCTGGAGCTTGCTTCGGTTTCTGACACTTCGTACTAATATGACCAGGTTCACCACAGTTGAAACACTTAACCACATTCTTCCTGGCACAATCAGCAGCAACATGTCCTACACCTCCACAATTAGAACACTTCCTCAAATCTTTCTTACATTCGGACTAACGATGTCCCACATCACCACATCTAAAACATCTCAGAGGACCAGACATTCCTCCTCCACCTGACCTGCGATCAAAAGTACCCCTTTGTTTACCTTTATCAGCCGGTGTCACATACGGACCACCACGGAACTGTTGCTTCCCTTTCCTGTCACTTACACTTTTGTAATGTGTAGAACGAGCCTTACTATCCTCTTCATAAATCCTACAACATTCCACCAAATCAGGAAACCTCCTTATCCTCTGATAACTGATTGCCTTCTTAATCTCAGGACGCAATCCACTTTCATACTTCACACACTTAGAAAATTCTGCGGTCGCCTCAGCATAATGAGGATAAAACTGCACAAGTTCCACAAACTTAGCAGTATAATCAATGACAGACAAATTACCTTGTTTCAGTTCCAAGAACTCAATTTCCTTCTTTCCCCTCACATCCTCCAGAAAATACTTCCTCAGAAACTCCTGGCTAAATAATTCCCAAGTTACCTCTTCATCACCAGCTTCTAACACCGGCCGTGTACTAACCCACCAGTCACCCGCTTCTTCCAGTAACATGTGAGTTCCCAGTCTCACCTTACTGTCCTCAGCACAATCCATAACTCTGAAAATCCACTCAATCTCTTTCAGCCAAACCTGTGCACCATCAGGATTATGTCTCCCTTTGAAGACAGGCGGTCTATTCTTTCTAAACTCATCATTCTCTCCAGCATTAGGTGCACCCTGCACAGCCCGAGCCATATCTTGCATAGCAGCAGCAAAAGCAGCATCGTTTCTTCCAGCCATATTATGTTTATTTCCAATAACAGCACTTATGGTTAAACAAACAGCTCACCCAACAACAACGACCAACAAGGACTGACACAACTGACACGGAATGGCTCTGATACCACTTAATGTAACACCCCCAATCTATACCCCAAATAAGTAAAGCGGTAAAAGAAAATTCAAAATTTCGTCAGAGTATAATGGAAATTCACAGCATAGACCGAGGGGTCACATCAAATTAAAATAGTACATACAACACCTGCTCATAAAGATATGCAACAGTGGGGTAGCAACCAACAGAGGAACTCAGTTCCTTACACCCATATTTCAGAATTAGAATAAAAGCGGAAAATCTAAAACTGAATAACATATATATATATATCACATGAAAAGTTTATCGTACATCAGTTATACATGCACAAGCCAAAAGATATATATACAGAATACTCAATAATCACTAACGGCCTCTCTAACTACCCGGTGTCACATATCAGAGCCGAACGACAAAAGAATGAAGACGCAAAGCTTCACAAAAATACCTCCAGCGACTCTAATCTGTAATGCCTAATAGAGCATTATAAAACAGCAGAAGGGTGAGAAAAACAACCATAATATAATTGCATATACTTATATATTAACACGAAATGCACATATAGATTTCTCACCACAACATACCTCATAATCCAAATACCACACAACATCACACATATTTCATTTATCTAACACCAATGCATATTAATCGTACACAATGCAATTATCACCAAGAATATTAATTCATCAAGTCCACACACGATTAATCTATTCACAATTCTCACACATAGTCAATCATATTCATGATTCATCCAAATGCACAGAGACTGACACAACGACTCTATGCACATGCCATGCGGTACCGACTTCCAATATTTCTCATCATTAGTTCACTCAGGAACTATTGGAACCATCGCTCGTTACTTAGTGTAACTCCCCGTCGGGCATACGATGTTCCCCGTCGCTTTCGGTCCTCTTTGTATAAGGCTCACGACGTTTATGGACCGCTTTCGGTCCTCTTTGTATAAGGCTCACGATCCGATCGCTCACACCCCACATGGGCACACGATCGTCTATAACTATCGCTTTCGGTCCTCTTATTTTTAAGGCTCACGATATATCAAATCGCTTTCGGTCCTCTTATTTTGAAGGCTCACGATGTTATAGCAGATTCCCTCTGGAATCAATCCGTCACTCAAGACGTCACAACAATGCATATCATGATGCTTGGCATACAATGACTCATGACATTTAATATGCACACATAAATACATTCCTCTCTATATCGACAAAATCACACTTTGCACTTATGCCCAAAACAATGCATTTAATTATCATAAGGCCACAAATCATCACAACACCATTTAAACACCTACATTTACATCGTACAATAACACCTTGCATGATACTCCTCAATTACGCACGATTACAGCAACAAAAGTCGACAAACCGACACTATTCCAAATTCCAACATAATTAAATCGGCTAACAATTTCCAAATCATCATCATAAGAAAGTACAGCTCAATAGCTTTCCAACGATACCAAGAATGTAAAAATCGGATAAACGGAACCCAAGTTACGAAAGAAAAACGAAAACGATATTTTGAAAAGTCCCATTTACCATTCTCCTGCCCGTACGCGTAGTGCCCTGAGTCATACGCGTACGGCAAAACCCCATACGCGTACCATACGCAAATGGGCAGATGGCCAAGAAAATTAAAGACCCATACGCGTATTGACCCATGGCTCGCCCATGTTACGCGTATTGCCCAGGTCCATACGCGTGTGAACATGCCCCATACGCGTATCACCTGGAAAAACCAGAAAAATTTCTGCATGTTCTTGTTGTTATGGGTTCCACCCAAAATCCCCCAATTCATCATCCAATACTCAGAAAAACACCAATACACTATCTAACAACAAGTATCTATCATGTACCAACAATAATGAACACTAAGAACATGATTTCCAACACATTTAATCAATTTCTAATCAATTTTACATAATATGGGTTTTACTAAATTTCTCCAAATCAATCCAAGAACAACCACAAATACACATACATAATCATACACAAACATACAATAATTGAGTTTCGCACCCTTACCCGATTAAATCGATTCTAGGAGTTGTTTTCTTTGATTTCCCAAGTTTTCTCACTATTTCTCTTCTTCTTCTCTTTTCTTCTCTTTTTCTTTCTTCTCCTTTTCTTTCTCTCTATTTTTCTCTCCTTCTATTTTCTATTTTTTTACTTAATGAAAATATCATGAAATGACCAAAATACCCTCACAATCAAATATCTCGCAAATGTTCCCAAAACCCGATAAAATATCACAACATTGAAAAATAGCATATTTCCAAATAAAAGTCGAAAATAAAATAAAATAATAATAAAATAATCAAAAAGACTCGATTAAATAAAAGCACACAAAAACTGAGGCGTTACAAAGAGCGCATATACTAATAATATTAAACAAATAAAATGGTCTATGTAGCTATTATACAATTAACTAAAACAAATGTTACTACACAGAATGAAGACATGAAAAGTTAACAGAAACACACCTACCTTTTTCTTCTTCACGTGCGGAGAGAGAGGGAGCGATTCGCAAAACAACCCAAACCAAAAAAAATGCAGGTGCACGGCAGCTATCTGGTGACATGGGTTGTGGTGTATTTTGTGTACGTGTGAAGTGTGTATGGGATAGTGGTGAATGAAATGTGTGTACTTTTGAGGTGTTCTTTTATAGGCCTTAGGGATTGAACGCCATCAATTCTCGTTTCCTTTTCGGCTTATTGTGTCTGATTCTGCCCCGATTGATGTTTGAAACATGTTTTGATATTTTCCTTTTTAAGTTCGACATGTCTTATATGTGTTAATTGATGAATTACATTTGCCCCGATCATGCAGTATGCTTATTTACACAAAAATGAGACAAAAATAAAAAGAAATTAAATATTATGTGTTTGTGTTTTTAGAAGGAGAAACATAATTAAGTATTGATTAAATAGGATGTTTTTGTGTTTTTTATAAAAAAAAAATATTAATAAACAAATCAAAAATAAAATTAATTAATAAAAATAAAAATTTAAATTAAATATCTAATTAAATCTAAATAAATTAAATGATTATTTAACTAAAAATAAATAAAAATGATTAAAAAACAAAATAAAAAGTCGGGCATGAAAGTGTTAAAAAAAATAAAATGAACTCACCAAAATAATCAGCGCGAAATAAACATATTGGAAAAATACAGCGTTTGGTCAGATTTTGATATAAATTTAGACCGGTTTGTCTGTAAATCCAACAAAATTATTCTGACTGACATATCAAACACTATGCAAGATGAAGTGCATGATATGCTATGTAGACGATGCGAAACGAAAAACAGAATCTCAGGGTCAAAAATTAGGGTATGACAGATACCCCTATTTAAGTTTCTTCTATCCGGAGATATGGAGATTGAAATCTTCGTCTCAACGAGATAGGAGAGACTTAAATACAAACATGCACACTTTTTGGCCCTAAGATGCCACAAGATGCACATGATATGAAATGATATGAATGCAAGACAAAGAAACTGTATACAGAAGTGTTGCTGAAGCATAGTTAAAGAATGGAAGACCCGACGAGGAACAACTTAGCAAAGCAAGACTCCACGGGGAAAAGTATCAAGGAGACACAACTAAGGAATACAAGATATTAGACATCTGCCAAGGTGACAAAGAGTATCCAATAATACTCGGAAAAAAGAGGGAAAAAACCTGAATGGATATACAAACATCTGGGAAAGCATCAGATGCTGAAAGTAACAAAAATCAGGAAAACACATCAGAAACATCTATAGAATCATTAGATGTGGTACGAGACTAAATCTGAGTATGCAGCATTTAACTTTACAGTGGACTACATTGAAACATCCAGAAAGCAGAAGCAACTTACTGGTGAAAGGGTTACAGTCATCAGAGGTTTTGTCAGAATAACATTGAGTAAGCTCCACTGGGGAATCAACAGTCGTCATCCAAGAAACGAACTGGATGGAAAAGAGTCACAACATTCAGAATATCATTGAATGAGGTGAGGATTCAGTAAACATCAGAGACATTCAGAAAAGCATTGAATGAACTCCGAAAAACATCAGAGATATTCAGAAGAGCGTTGAATAAACTCTGGAAAATAGGTAAACATCAGAGATATTCGGAAAAACATCGAATAAACTCCAGAACACATCCAGAAAAGCATTGGATGGAAAATGGAAACAGACTTGAAAACATTCAGCAACAGTTAACCAAAATCAGAAACAAATTGAAGACATCTATGTTGCGGTGAGAATTGGATAACAAGCTATTAATTAACTTGCATCACATTTCTTTGAATTCATAACCGACTTTGATTTATCCAAAGGAAAGGTTCAAGATCGAGAAAACCTAAAGGGGGGAGATCTAAGGTTCGGGGGTTGGTTACACCTAGGGAAGGTATTAGCATCCTAAACGTCCGTAGTACTCTATAGGAACCTCTTGTTTTAACTTGTTATGTCTTACTCGCTTGCTAAGCGTGCTATGCTAAAGGTTGAAACCCTAGGGGTTAGTATCTAAGTATACTCGACAAAGTATCGCACTTTGCGCCTACGTATCCTTGCGGGAGTGGAATCAGAGTATTCGTAGTTCACCGATCTAAGGGTGAAGGATAGGAACCATTGGCTATGGCCAAAGTTCCAAGGGGAAAATGAGTATGAGCTCATTTTAGAGTTCACGATAACTCTCTAAGTCTAAGTTATAGGGGAAAGTGAGTTCTCATGATGATGAGAATCACATAGAGTTCAAAACTCTAACCTACTTCTAAGTTATGATTTCATTGGCTCTCATGAGGCCAAGAAATAAGGGTAAACCTAGAAGGATAAGGTAGGGTGGTTGTTCAGTGACTTCAAGAGTCAATTTAAGAAGGTCTCCCTTTGGAATGGGGGGAAAGATAACAGTTGTGAAATTATTAAGAGATAACAAGTTATAATTCAAATATGATGATGTAAAAGACATGAATAAGATATGAGATGAAAAAAAATTATGATGTCAATGCTAAGTTAGAATCATACATGTTGGACAATGATCAAACATGATAAATAGAGATAACATGGCAAGATGAATAAGGAAGTGCAATAAAACCCTAATAAGCATTCCTAATATTATCATGAATAAAGGTCTCAAGATTAAATATTCTTAACAATTTTCTTTTATATTCAAAAAGTAGATTCAATTTGAAGAATATAGCAAAAAGAATGGAGGAAAAAGGATGAAAAATAAGCAAGTTATGGCATTTTGAAATTAAGGCACCAACTTGAAAATAAATGAAAATAACTAAGTCATAAAAAGGAAGGGAAAGGCACTCCTATGGATTGAACCCAGGACCTTTCTCCTATAGCTCAAAACCAACACCACCAGGCCAACGCGCGCATCTAAACATACAATGGCAACACACATATATATGTAAAAGGAAGTGAAAAAAAAAACAAAAGGACTGGGGCGAGGGGGATTCAACCCCAGTCCTAGAGGTGGTAAGGCGTGTGATTGTATGTGCTTGCCACTGGGGTGGCTGTTACATCCGGTATTATATTCACTTCAATAAATATATAAACCAAACATGCACGCATATTCCAAATAAACAACAAACCAATCAAGAATGCAAACTGCTCGTGACAGCCATGTTCATACCATGTTATGCCATTCAACAAACATTGCCAAACTAGATGAAACAGAGGCAAGCGATCTATACTCAAAACCATGAAATAACACGCATATTAAACATTAAGCAAAGGCATAACACATAAATCTGCCAAGTGAGAACAATTGGATGTTTAAGCAATGAATTTACAAGCATAGCAGCAACACATTCTAAGTGGCATCATGTAGTAACTTGAATGTAATAAACAGCCACACATATGGGATATCATGCAAGCACTACAAAGTAGAGAATATTTGAAAGTGTAGAGTGATAAATTCTTACAGCAGTGGCAGCAAGCAAACAGTATTCAACACACTCCATTGAAAATCATGTAAGAACATATTTTGAATCAAAGCACATGAAGTCTAAGGAATCTATAACAGCATGGCAAGTTCAGTTCATGTATATCAAAATAATCTTAAGACTTAATCATGTTCAAAGTAGGGTAGCAGAGTTGTATAAGGTTCAAATCACACGATTGACAAGATTTAAAATGCAAGAAAACAAAGGACATGTTAGGGCATGACGCAACCAGTTCAAAAGACATCGTTCAAAGTCCAAATAGCAACTCAAATATGTCACAATGAGTGGTTAAAACAAAGATATGTCACATCAATATGAGAGCATGTTCTAAGACTGTTAGTGACAAATTCCTATGATTAAAACAAGGAACAAGAAGAATAGTGACAACATCAACAACACAAGTAGTCAGCAGCATGCTTAATCATGTCATTACAAGGCAGTGAACTAACATACAACATATTCAAATGACATTTCAAGCAATGATACAACTTGGACACAACTGATAAACAATATACAGATCATGGAATCCAGAATATTATGGCATAGATTCAAACATAAGTCTAATGTAAACAAACAACTCACTGCAAGAGCAAGGTGAGTTGGCAAATTCATACACAGGTAGTCAATGAATTGGAAACTAAAACCCTAATGACAGCTTGATACATACATCCACAACAATGTATATATCACAAAACTCAGCATGGTCTGATTACAATTCCACACACAAAGACAAATGATGATGGCTCAATACAAATTAAATGTTTATCAAGGAAGACCACTCAAACATAGTCACATAGTGTTAAGGAAAAAGTGCTCTTAATCAATAATAGCAAGCATAGCATCAAGATAGATTAAAGGCAGACCAAAAGCATATAAGGCCAAGGCAAGTTATTTAGTTTCATAGCATTTAGTACATATTGTCATAAAGCAAGAGTCCAAACAGAATTGTACATACATGGTGTCATCCAAGTCAAGTAACAGCTAGACATGAGTATTAGACACACAAACAGCTACACACATCATATTGATAAGGGAAAGAATTAACCAGTCATATTACAATGATAAGTACTAACAAGCAATATGATGGTCAGAGGCATTTATGAAACATACACCTATATTCAAGACAAAATAGGACATCTCATAGCAACCAAGTTTAAATTCAATCAAATGGTACCACTTTAACACAGACAGTAGCATAGGACTTAGTGAAAACCACATTAGGAAGCAATCATGCAAGCACATTTATCACATATATATGGAATAGGTTCAAGGTGGTTTAGTAAATGTTAAAGGCACATAGAGGTAACAAACATCCCTAACCTAAAACATATCAAGGCTAACACATATCATGAACATAATGTTGACATAAAGAACAAAATCATGATATCATAAAAGTATAACTTCTGAGTTTAACAGTTTGAATAGAATGACCTTAGCATATACAAAGTGAGATAGCATAGTATGGCAAATCATGGAATAATGAGGCACATGATCATTAACAACACAGTTTTCATCCTAAACTCCACATTCATGAACAGCAAACTTAAACACACACTACCACTATCAAGCCAAAGGACTGCAATACAAGAAACTAAACCACTAAGCAACATAATAGTTCAAACCATCAAACTCAAGCACATAGTCAACCAAAATCAGTGTCAAGGGGAAGTGATGCATACAAATATGAACACATACAAAAGTATCAAGCATCCACAACAATAGAGTTCAAAACCAACACTTGAGAGCACAAAGTAAACAAATAAGATGGTGACAGAAAAAATCAGTGCTACTTTGACAAAAGCAAACTTAATTAAGCCAACAATAAAGATAGATAGGTTCAAACTTACTACAGCCTAAGAGCATGTCAAAACTTCCAAGTGGAACAGGGGTTCATAAGTCTCTTGTCTCCAAAACATATTTAAATACATATGACATCCAAATATTTTAACAACATCAAACCTCCAAACTTGACAGTACAATACCACAATGAGAATTTATAGTTGCAGCCATTTAATGAACAAAACCATAGACATTGTAACTTATCACGAAAAGCATACATGTGTATCATATCAATGAAGAACATCATCTTATTTTATGAGAACAAACCAAGAGCATATAAGCAACATACTGAGGCATGTATTAGCAAGATACATATGTAGAATAATAGCAAGATGCATATGACATAATGGCATTAAATGAGCATGTTTGACAAGAGGGACAGGAAATGATACCGAGTGGAGTAATGTCCACTGTCTTTAAGTATACTGATTTCCTCCCTTCCAAAGCACTCCAAGAACACCTTTCAACTTGCTTGCTCGAAACTTATGGAACTTCAGAGGATTTTTGAGTGTTTTGTGAGAGTTGTTGGTGTGTTGATATGTAGAATCATGCCCCTTTTATAGGATGAACAAATGGGCCTGGGTTGCTTTGAGTCCAACCATCAAACATGTGGTGTGCTGAGTAGAACTTAGAGTCACAACGTCTCTTTTTGAAATTCAAATACGACCTATATCTTGGAGTCAAATACGCTGCTTTGCTGCACAAGAAAATCCAGAATTGCAGATTCCATTGCATTACTTCATGTATTGCTTCAGAGCTCCTTATTCTTGTCATATGGAGGGGTATCAAATGAGGTAAAGGTTGGAGATGGCGCGAAGAACTTACAGGTGGTAGCAGGTTGAATGCTGAAATAAGAAATGCTTCAGAAGTACTTTTAGTGAAGTAAAACGTTGAAAGCTTAAACGGGCAAGGCTTCTTGGAG